>CM049806.1:6754641-7354641 GCA_027422405.1 Ptychobarbus kaznakovi
TCTAGAATTGGGAGAAGGACCTTGGGACAAACTCAGGGGCCATGACCGCACTGGCAGGGAGGGTGCATTCTTGGGAAACCGGGTCAGGAGATGAAAGAACAGGCTCAGGTACAGACTTGGAAGCACTTTCCAGGGCTTCAGGGACAGACACTGAGCTAGACTCTGACGGGCCCTCCTGGACAGCAAGGACAGACACTGGGCTTGACTGGGGAGCGGCCACTGGAGGGCGCTCTGGAGGAGCAGGCACTGGAGCTGGATCAGACACTGGAGGCTTCTGGACCGGAGCTGTGGCTGAGATAACTGGCTGCTCAGGAATGGCTCCATGACCATAGCTGGGGGATTCGACCGCTCTGGACAGGCATCGGTGACTGAGGCAGGAACGGTCTCAGAAAACACAAATTGACAGACAGCATCCCTTTCTGTGATCATAACATGACTGGTTGGCAGCACAGATATGGCCTTCTTGGCTGTAGCAGGCAGATTAGGACGCTCAGGACAGGCCTCCGGGTCTGGAACCAGGACAGGCTCGGAGGACATGGCACGACTGCCCTTCTTGGGCGTGACAGGATTAACAGGGGGTTCAGGTAGAGTTACACGGACAGTCACAGATTCCTTCACTAGGGCAGAGACAACTGGTGAAGTGGGCAGCTTAGGGTGTGGTTCAACCAGGTTACATACTTCTGGGACCACTGGATATTGGAACATCAGAGTTGGTTCCTTCAGGACCATTGGACCTTGGGCCTCCTGACTTGGGTCCACCTGGACGACTGGACTAGGAACCATCTGAGTCTGGTCCTCCAAGACCTCTGGAGGCAAGGCATCCTGAATTGAGTCATCCTGGACCACTGGACTTGGGGCCTCTTGACTCAGGTTCACCCGGACCAATGTGCCTGGGATCTCGTGGCTTAGGCCCTCCTGGACCAAAGGACTTGGGACACCTTGAGAGGGATTGTCAAACTGCACAACACGGGCCCTCCTTCGCTTTGGCTTCTGGGGGCACAGCAGTGTGTGATCAACTGCTACTGGGGTGACAGCAGCAGCCGTGGCTGCCTCTGAATTGACTATATTGAACTTAACCACATTTGAAGTTATTGCTGCTAACTTGGCCATCTCTGGGATGAAAGAATCTGACTTGACTGGTTCTGGACTGACTGGATCAGGCTTGACAAGCTCTGGAATGACTGGTGTGGACTCAACTGGCCCAGGACTGGCAGGAACAGACTCGACTGGCTCAGAGACCAATGCAGTGTTCTGGGCTACTTTCCTTGGTCTTGACCTACGCTTTATTGGAGTCAGAAGATGATCTGGGATTTGACTCAGCGAGGGTAAGAGAACAGGTTGGTCATTGTAGTCTGGATCTGGGATGACTGGAGAAGACTGGACAGACTCAGGGATAACTGGAACGGACCTAGGATCCTCTGCAGTGATCGCTTCTACACTGACTGCAGTTAACTCAGTGGACTCTGAAACAGATACAGCGGTCTTAGCTGCTCTCTTCCTCCTCAGTCTACGCTTCAACGTAGGAGACTGAAGAGGGTCTTGAATTTGACTCGACATGAGAGGGAGGGTGGCATGGTCTCTGCAGGCTGACTCTGGTGGTGTAAGGATTTGCCAATCCTTGCGATGGTGCAAATACTTTGAAAAGGTCCAATAATCTAGGCCTCTTAGTTGCTCCATTTCCCATTGTGGTAGGGGGTCATCCAAGCAGAGATTAAAAGCCTCCTTTAGAGTTGAGTCTGGGTACTCCAAGCCCCTTGCCATGGTCCAGAAGAACTGGGCAAATGAACCCACCTCCCGGCCCTGCTGGCGGAGCGATGCCACTGCCTGTTGGAGTTCCAGTCTCCCCTTGGCGGTACTGGGAGGAACAATACGGATGCTCATTGCTGGGTCCTGAGTTGGCTGGTTCGTTCTGTCAGGGATCTGCAAGAAATGGGACCCAGATGCAAATGAGCGGACAATTGTAGTTTATTTACAGGACATTGACTAGAAACAGCAGGGAGAGTGGATAGTGAATCAGTCCAAACAGAGGGGCAGGGCAGACAATACAATATGGGCAAGAGGGATGACCACTGAGCCTGTCCGAGGTGGTAACAGACTCGAGCACGGAGGCAGCAGCTCCAGAGGAAGGGATAGGCAGGACGACAGGGACCCCGTAGCTTGAAGTGAATCTCAGAAGTCGCACCAGTCTAGCTGCCAGGTAGGGACTCACAGAACCAGAGACTTGACTCGTGAGAGTGGAGAGCTGCTTCCAGGTAGTAGGGGTCAGAGGCCAGGGAATCTGGGTAAAGGGCAGGACAGGGCAAAACACGATAACAAACAAGACAAGACTAAAGACAACACAAAGACACAGACAGACAAAAGTAAGCAAAAACAATAAATAAACAAAAACAAATAATCAAAGAGCAAAAACAAAAAGCTAAGATCCAAAAAGGAACTGGAACTGCAAAACAAGGGTAAAAGAAAATCTAAATAAAAAGAGAAAACTAAACTAGATAAAAATGCACAAAATCAAAAACTAGAGAAAACCAAAAGGAAACGAGGATATAAAATACCAAGATAAGAGATCAAAAAATCACTTGAGCAAGATCAAAATAACTAGCGCAAGATCAAAGATTCACTCTAAGACCAAGAACAGGTAAACACCAAAACGAACCAGCAAAGACACAAGGGAAAGGAACACAATATAAAGCAGCAGAGCACACGAGGATCAGGTGAACACAATCAAGCAAACGAGGACTAGACAAGGACTAAACAAGGGGGCGTGACCAGGGGAAACAGGGAGGTGGGACAAGGGGAGGACATGGCAAACACAAACAGAGACAGAGCCATGTGCTCAGACACAAAACAAACAAGGAAACATTGAACAGGGACAATACAGACAAGACAGTCAGGGCAGGATCCTGACACAAGCAAACATGAAAGTCCCCTAACCGGCCGGTGACAAGCGAGCTCACGTCGGCTCAATGCCCGCGTGCCTTGCCGTCACCGCAGAGAGAGAGAGAGCATTCGTCCATCCTCTTCACACAACATGATCAGCGTCCCTCCGCTGTGAGCGACATGATCTCGTTCGGTGCGAGTGATGGCGAAATAGATGACAGGAGGTGTGTTCGGGCTCTGTGACTGACCCCGACCCCTGACCTCTTAACGTCGTCCTCTTCACGTAACGCCAGATTCAGAGCGGATGAGTAACTCATCTGCATCATGACAAAGGCTGTCAATGAGCTCGGGCTCGAATTATCTCGGCTGAGGAACCATCTCTCAGCAGGCTGGACGAGTGTTTTCTCATGGGGCGCTATCAAAGCCCCCCGCCAACGCTCGTCCCCCTTCTTCCCCGAAGTTCATACGAGCTCACGATATTATGGCACGCCCCCCCACTCGTCTCGCATCCGTCCTTCTGCCGGTCTGGATTCAGCCTCTCTCAGGGACATGAGGAGCGCGACAGACCTGGCTCTACGCGCCACCAAAGCTATCGCCCAAGCCATCGGGCATTCAATGTCCAGCCTTATAGTGTTGGAGCGCCACCTCTGGCTCACAATGACAGAGATGAAAGAGGCGGACAAAGTTCCCTTCCTCCACGCTCCAGTTTCGTCAGGCAGCCTGGACCAGCTGTGGAGGGCTTTGCTGAACACTTCACGGAGGCTCAGAAGTCTTCTCCGTTGCGACACTTCCTCCCTAAGCGCACCAGCTCTTCCTCTGCTTCCAGTCACCCCAGACCTGCGCCGACTAAGCAGACAGCTAAACCAACACCAACCGCCCCGGAGCCCCGACCTCCTGAGGGATCGGGATCGCCTTGGATCTGGTGCCTCAGAAATCCTCCCGAATAGCCAGGCAGAAAGAGGAGGGGCCTGAGTCTCGCTACCGCTGGACCACCCCGCAAGCAGCCTATATTGTGTCTCTCGCCACCCCGCTTAACGCTGGGCACAGAGGAAAGTGTGTTCATGGATCCTCACGGGCCCACTATAGCGCCCAGGTGTCTGACTGCTGTGATAGCGGACAAAATAAAACACATACATTTTCAAAAAGAGAGCAAAAATATTTTTTTACCTACCATACTCGTCCTGTCCTTATGCAGCCAGTCTGCACAGCTTTTTCAGCACTTTTACAAGATGCATGGATGCGGCTCTCTCCCCTCTGCGACAGATGGGAATCCGCATACTCAACTACCTCAACGACTGGCTCCTTCTGGCCCAGTCGCAGGCAGTTTTAACATTGCACAAGACCCTCCTCCTCAGCCACTTAGATTGCCTGGGGCTCAGGGTCAACTTTGCCAAGAGCATACTGTCACCCAGCCAATGAGTTTCATTCCTGAAATCTGATATCTCGACGCAGTACAAGTGAAATATCGAAAGGGAACGTACTTGGTTACTATAGTAACCTCGGTTCCCTGAGATATGGGAACGAGTACTGCGTTCCTGGCCGTGCTATGAGCTAGCTGCACGCTCGGTTGCTTTCTTCGAAGAAATCTGAGATGCGGTGGCAAGCAGCGGATTATATAGCCACACGCCCCTCCCATTTTGGCGGGCTATGGCGGGCTGCATAGCCATTGGCTCGCTACACGAACCAATCACATGCAGTTATAACTGCGTGATTGAAAAAGGCTTCAGTTGAAGAGGAAAAAAGGGTTTTTCCCATAATTACATCGATATCTCGACGCAGTTCTCGGTTACTATTGTAACTTCGGTTCCCCGAGATTCTGAATGGGATTTTTTAGCGAGCCATTAAATGACTCAAGAGTTGACTCAGACTCCAGCGACAAAGACTTCAGACTTGACTCAGACTCCAAGTTAAAGACTTGTGAACATCTTGTGAAAGGGGATTACATCTGAATATTTTCCCACACATACAGATTTGATTGATTTCTTTCTCAAATTTCATTGACTGCTCTAAAATATGAGCCAGCAGTGTTTGAGGAGTTTAGGACACAGAACAGGACACATGCTTATTTGACAACTGTGTTTTATTTCCTATTTTGGTTTATGTATATGCTTTATTTATGCATTTTCATTTTTTTAAAGGCATTGTTAGATGCCAGTGTTTCCTCTCAAAGCTATACATTTGATTTCAATAACAGTATCATAGCTAATAAACTATTTCTTGTTATGATTTTAAATCAGTATTTAACCTCAGAAAGATCTCAAAGTAAAAAGAGGTGATAAAGTCTGATTTTGTGGTGGTTGTGCTTTAAAATTAAAGAGGACCTATTATGCTCCTTTTTACAAGATGTAAAATAATTATCTTATATCCCCAGAGTGTGTATGAGAAGTTTTAGCTCAAAATACAGACAGATAATTCTTTATAGCTTGTTAAAATTGCCACCTTTTTGTCAAACACTCTGATTTGGAGAATGTTGCTTTAAATGAAAATGAGCTGTTGCTCCCGGAGAAGAGGGCGGAGCTTCAAGAGCTCAGCTGCTTAAGCATTAGCAGTGCTAGCCTTTGCAAATAAACATTCCATGATTAGTACAAGCAGTTATCCTTGCAGAAAACTTACTCTGTTTCAAAGTCAGTCATCTGATTGCACTGCGCATAATAAATTCACATTTATGAATTACACAGGAGGCACAGGATAAAAATAACAACATAGCTGGTCTCATGATGTATGGCATGCTATCACAAACTTTTTAAGTCCCCCTCGTGATTATGAGCTCAACAAACTCAAGCTGCAACTTTTAACTATCACATTCCTATTCACTATCATTCATGAAGGCAGCACCATTGAAAACAGACAGACACAATGGTAGCTTTAGCATCATTAGCCTTACAGAGTGACAAGAAGCTCTTTCAGAAGGGCAATTTGTAAAACAAACGCGCGACACTTACTTTGTCTGGAGCTGACGTTCACGCACGAAGCGTTGGTATTGACTCCTACACTTAGTCCTACGACTTTACGGATTTTTTTTCCAGGATATTTCCTCAGACAATGAAACTTAACCACAGTGTCCTCGGCTCAGATTGAGGGAGTCTATGGAGACTCATATGTTCTTAAGTGCATCCCAAAACACAACACTTGAAAAGCCTCTTTGGCGCTGACATTATGGCAAGCCGTTTTAACATTTAAAACTTTGTTTTGACTATCCATATATATCTCCAGCAGCTACAGCAAGTAGTGATGGGTCGGTCTTGAACGATTCGTTAATTTTGAATGAATCTTTAATGTAACTCGAGAAGAACGAGTCGTCTCGGGAGTGATTCGTTCAGTCGCACATGCGCACCATCTTATATAGGTTTCTGTACTTCGGTCTTTTTGAATTCCTCGTTCTCGGGGAGTTTTTCGATGTCGTTCCCGTTTCGAAGCGTTAATGACTAATGCAGTAATGAGCCAGAAAGAGAATTGATTAGTTCACCTTTTGAGTCTTCGGGTTTGAGTCGTGGATCACGTGACAGCCCCATAAGCTAAACCTATGCAGTCTAAGGGAAAAATACTTAATAATAATAATAATAATAACCAACTCTTTAGTTTATTACCTTTGTTACCGCATTCAGTGTTATGGAAAAGAACCATCATGACAGAAATTCACACATTTATAAACCGTAAGAAATAAAAAGCTACAATTTGAGACCAGAAACACATCACCTAACTGTAAGAGTAAATAATAAGTATAATAATGATAATAATAATAACTATGCACCCGTTTGTAAGGAAGCTTGCAAATTAAGTAATTTCTCTATGCTGTCACGTCATGTGACAAAAGAACGAAAGACTCAAAAGGTGAACTAATCAATTCTTTCCGGCTCAGACTGCATTGGTTAAGCTTACGGGGCCGTCACGTGATGAACGGATGACTCAAACCCGAAGACATGTCAAATAAGAGGTACACTACAAACACCTTATAAACGTGTTATTTACATAATATGTCCCCTGTAAATTATTATTATAATATATTAATTCAAGTGATGAAGGATTTTGAAAGTCTGAAAGTAAGTGAGCACTACTGTAAGGTTTATCCTGCCTGCTTTAAATGTTTGAAACAGTTGAAAACATTCATTAGATATTTTGAAAATAATCAAAAAGTAATCAAATGTAATTAGATGCATTAATACAGTAAGTGAAATAGTTACACTATTTATTACATTTTAAATAACTTTTAATCTGTAACCAATTACATTTCCACAGTAACCTTCCCAACAACGTGTTTTAATGAAAGCTCAATAATGATTTTAGCATTTAGTCCAACAACAACAAACAAGTATGTGATCTCAATGTGGACTCTATTGCAGAATAAATCAATGCATTTGTGACACCATTTGTACTCTGAAAACAAATACAAGCAAAAAAATTATAATAAATAGCAGAGAGCTCCAGTTATGTAAAGAAAACTTAATTTATTACTTTCATTGCATGACAAATATTAGTCTTCGAAAAGCTTCTTCTTTACATCATATTAGTCTGAACCGGCCATTACAAAATAAGAACAAGCTTTGAATAAATAGAGTAAATTCTCTCATTGTGATTTTCTTTATACAGAAAAAGTTAATTTGTACACATATGATTTCATAATTTTTGTTCTCTGTAAAATAAAACATCTGTACAATTTTAAGGACTCATCTTATTTTCAATTAATACAAAAAAAACAAGGCAAAAAAAAGCTTGAGAATCGGAAGAGGGCACAAATCAGAAGCGGAGATTATCAACACAACAGGCTGGAAGTTGAGTCTGCCGTCCGAGGAAGTGTTGGACATTTGGTTGATTTCCAGTCCACTTCATACCAAAATACAACCAATCCCTCAGTATCATGCCGATGTACAATCAATCATTCCCGAGGAACAGTCATGATATCAAAACCCAAAAAAATGACAGAATTTATCCGTTCGGCAAATTTCTACTTGATCGTACCACTAAATAACAATGAAAATCTGTATACAACACTATATACAGGTGCATCTCAATAAATTAGAATGTCGTGGAAAAGTTAATTTACTTCTGTAATTCAACTTAAATTGTGTAAATAAATTCAATGCACACAGACTGTAGTAGTTTAAGTCTTTGGCTCTTTTAATTGTGATGATTTTGGCTCACATTTAACAAAAACCCACCAATTCACTATCTCAACAAATTAGAATACTTCATAAGACCAATGAAAAAAAAAAATTGTGAATTGTTGGCCTTCTGGAAAGTATGTTCATTTACTGTATGTACTCAATACTTGGTAGGGGTCCTTTTGCTTTAATTACTGCCTCAATTCGGCGTGGCATGGAGGTGATCAGTTTGTGGCACTGCTGAGGTGGTATGGAAGCCCAGGTTTCTTTGACAGTGGCCTTCAGCTCATCTGCATTTTTTGGTCTCTTGTTTCTCATTTTCCTCTTGACAATACCCCAAAGATTCTCGATGGGGTTCAGGTCTGGTGAGTTTGCTGGCCAATCAAGCACATCAACACCATGGTCATTTAACCAACTTTTGTTGTTTTTGGCAGTGTGGGCAGGAGCCAAATCCTGCTGGAAAATGAAATCAGCATCTTTAAAAAAGCTGGTCAGCAGAAGGAAGCATGAAGTGCTCCAAAACTTCTTGGTAAACAGGTACAGTGACATTCGTTTTCAAAAAACACAAGGGACCAACACCAGCATATGACATTGCACCCCAAATCATCACAGACTGTGGAAACTTAACACTGGACTTCAAGCAACTTGTGCTATAAGCTTCTCCACCCTTCCTCCAGACTCTAGGACCTTGGTTTCCAAATGAAATTCAAAACTTGCTCTCATCTGAAAAGAGGACTTTGGACCACTGGGCAACAGTCCAGTTCTTCTCCTTAGCCCAAGTAAGACGCCTCTGATGACAACTGTAGCCAAATTCCTTGACACGTCTGTGTGTGGTGGCTCTTGATGCCTTGACCCCAGCCTCAGTCCATTCCTTGTGAAGTTCACCCAAATTCTTGAATCAATTTTGCTTGACAATCCTCATAAGGCTGCGGTTCTCTCGGTTGGTTGTGCATCTTTTTCTTCCACACTTTTTCCTTCCACTCAACTTTCTGTTAATATGCTTGGATACAGCACTCTGTGAACAGCCAGCTTCTTTGGCAATGAATGTTTGTGGCTTACCCTCCTTGTGAAGGGTGTCAATGATTGTCTTCTGGACAACTGACAGATCAGCAGTCTTCCCCATGATTGTGTAGCCTAGTGAACCAAACTGAGAGACTATTTTGAAGGCTCAGGAAACCTTTGCAGGTGTTTTGAGTTGATAAGCTGATTGGCATGTCACCATATTCTAATTTGTTGAGATAGTGAATTGGTGGGTTTTTGTTAAATGTGAGCCAAAATCATCCCAATTAAAAGAGCCAAAGACTTAAACTACTTCAGTCTGTGTGCATTTAATTTATTTAATACATGAGTTTCACAATTTGAGTTGAATTACTGAAATAAATGAACTTTTCCACAACATTCTAATTTATTGAGATGCACCTGTAGTATCTACCCAGCGGTAATCCTAAAGATATCTTCAGTATTTTTAGTGGTGTAGTGTCTCAGGTGTAGACCTCTATTCCAATACTGATGACACTAGAATCAGGTCAGCTGACTACAGGTGAGCAAAGGCAAAGCAATCAAGAGGTACTTTTCAATCTTATTATAACAACCAACTGTGGTAAAAGTGGTAAATCAAATTATCTTAAAGGGGTCATATAATGCCCATTTTCCACGTTGATATTATTCTTTAGAGTCTTAATGAAAAGTCTGTAACATCGTTTGGTTAAAATTGTTCTTTGGTAGTGTAAAAAGTGTAGTGTAGTCTTTTCAGAGCAAGCCGTGTTGTGTCATTCTCCTTTAAATGAGAATGAGGTCTACTGACCCCGCCCCTCTCTTCCGAGCTGCTCTCTGAAGGACTGTTTACTTTATCCGCATTCAATCGTGAAACTTAATAATTAGCACATTATTAGGAAAGAGGCGATTTGCAAAGATTCATTTAAAAAACCTTGTACTCAATTCTTCTGTAGATGAAGCTGGATCACGAATGATTCGCGCGAACATAGACACATTTATGTAGATCGAGGGCGCATTCCCTTCAAAACTAAACGTAATCCTCTTCAGCGGCTCAGATGACGAGAGTAAATGACGACTGCTATGTTCATTATTACATCCAATAACAAAATCCCTCAATCGCTTAGGAGTCATTCTTGTCTACATCTACTGATGACAGCTCACTCAGGGCGGGTCTGAGGTAAGACACCAGTGCAGTCTGTGCTGAAACGCTACTGTCAATCAAACTATCGTGGGAGGGGCCTCCATCACACAGACAGACGGCTCGATTTGAAAAACGAGTAAAGATTTTAGTAGATAAAAAAAACACTGGGTGGATTTTTATCATTATAGAGTGGCTGTGTAAACACAGTGCCAACACACATTTATGTTCAAACAACTTGTAAAAGTGCATGTAGCATTATATGACCCCTTTAATATTGGAAAAAAGCAACAGCAAATTACACCAAAGTGAACAAAATACAGCTGTACCCTGCCATTCATCAACATAAACATTTGAATATGTATAATGCAAATATCTTGGAACACAATATCTCCGTTTGCTTTGCAGAATTACAGTTTGTTTTAAAGCTGAAGATATTGTCGTGAATGTCCTGTAAATGCAGCAGTATCATGAGAGCGAAGAAGATTTGAAAACAGGAATGATGAGATTTAACACTTGGTCAAAGGTAATGAGACAGAAAGAGGTAAAGTATTAACCATCAACCAGCAGAATCAAACTGCCTCAAGTGTGATGTAGCTTAACAATATTGCTAGAACCGGTCACACTCAAACCAATCAGTGTATCATCACAAGATGCATGCAAACATATTAGTCCTTTACCTTACTAGAAACCTGTTATATGTGGCGCCAGGGAGTTACAATAAAAACTTTGGCAAAAGGGAATGTGTTCTGAACTGATTAATAAGGCAAAATAAATAAGACATGATAAATTACTATTTCAGTGTCAATCAATCAGATTTTTAGTGTTGGAAAACAGTATCTACAGAGAATGTTTGATAACACTTGTGTAAGATCTCAGAAACAAGTTTGTAGTTAACATCTGAAATCAGGTGCAAGGTTCAAGTTTAATGTTCCTGTAAAATGACTTGAGATCATTACACACGAGAGATCATCAAATGTGTCATTGCTTGCCAGCTGTAGCTCATTGCAAATGCTTTGCTACAGTTGAAGTGTTTTGGTCAAAACGGTTTTGCTGCACAATAACACGTGCATGCATTGATACGACTCTTGCTTAAATCAATAGCAATTATTAATCTTGCCTGTTTGATTTCTGGAAGGTGACGATGTTACAGAAGCAGATGTTTTGCAGTCGACTAAAGCTTTTGTTCTGATTATATTGACATCTGAAACCAACGGAACATCATCTTTCGTTCTTATATTGGTAAATGTCAAAAGGAAGTCATATTTTACCACAAATTCAATAGGAAATAAAAATAAATAGCATAAATTAAATTCGGCTAAAGTCTATTGTGAAATAGAAATACTTGTAAAATACTTCATAAATTAAAATAAAATATGAAGATTTATGTATGAGGGAGAGCTTATTTATTCTAATATTAATGCAAAAATAATGTTCTATAATGATCCTAAAAATGTTTTTTGAATTCCTTATTTTGCAGCAAAATATGACCCAGATGTCAGATTCCAATATCAATAAACTTTCTACATTTACAGACAGGATGTAGTGGTTGGTAACTATACATATAAAAAACAAAAGTGTGCAAAGAGAGAGAAAGGCATCTGCCTCTTAGTGTAGTAGACAGTCAGAACTGACTGAGACGGTAGTGTAGGCATACTGTAATGGAACGGAACCATGTGAGAGGGGTAAACAGGGATGAGGTAGGGACTATTTTATACCAGAGGGGAATCAGAAGGCTCCGTAACTGCTGTAAAAGGCAGTTACTTTACAGTTCAGTATGTTACAGGCAAAAAGAAAGAAAAGAACATCCAAATGCTGCACATTCATTTGCATGAGGAATACATTAAATCCATTTCTAACTTTCAGCATATATTTATATATACACACACACACATATTTTTGGCCATTCATCTAATCCCCAAATATCACTTCTGTTTCACAGAAAGCAGCATTATAAACATTTGGAACAAAACATCTGTGCGATATTGTGTCACAAATGTGTCACTGATGGTGCGGTTAGTGTTAGTATTATTGTCTTCATATATTTTTTGCAGTTCAAAGTTGTGTTATTTTCATATTAATAATGTGCTTACAGTTTACATTCACTCTGGAAATCTGAGCCAATAGAAACTCGGCGTTAATAAAGCCACACAAAATCCTGTTAAAAAGCTATATTTTTCCGTTTTAAAGAATAGCCTGCTTGTTCCATGCTCAATTAAAGCAAATTTGTAATTAAGCTCATTATTCGAAAGCAAAGCCCTAAATAAATACTTTGGCTCCCATAGCGATGGGGTACTTCCTTTATGTGCTTGAGTCATTCCCAACCGTCCATCAACCGTCCATTTCAGTCCTTCTCGCTTTGTGCCCTGGTCAAGGCTGTTTCTTTCACTTCATGATTACATATTTACATTTTTTTGGATGATGATGAAAATGGTGCATGTGTGTGTTCTCGCTGAAGTCTCAAACTCATGGTAGTGTGCTTGTGTGTGTGTGAGAGCGCTGTGGTCAGATACCAGTCCTGTCGCTGTAGAAAGGCGTTACGTGGAACATGTAGCAGTGAGTGCAAACTCTCACCGGTTTCATCTGACCGTATCTAGGCAACGAGGCGGAGAGTGATGAGCAGCGTGAACAAAAGATCTGCAATAAAACATCATCTCATTAGGATTGGAATCATGTTACGAGCCCCTGCTCTGTTTTTCACTAATTGGATTCGGGGTGTAGACAGATTACTTTAATACCTGAAACATCTGTCTGCTGATGACATTTCATGGTGGCCTGCTGTAGGAAACTTCTTGTTGTTTGTGTTTTATTTTTATTTTGTTACAGTTTGCTGACTGTTGTTTGTTTAATTAACTTCGGAAGGATAGGTAAGTGAGCTGACCTGGAAGATTGTGTTTGTTGTTGTAGTTAGGAAGGTTTTAATTCTGAGGAAGTGGTAGATTTAGCTCCCCAGTCATTAAGTTGTCTATGTTTAATTAAATTTTATTTATTCTTTGTGTCCTGGCCAAATTCCCCCCACTGGCCCTTGTCAATCATGGCCTCCTAATAATCCCCTTCCACTTGATTGGCTCTATGACTCTCTTCTCCACCTGTAGCTGGTGTGTGGTGAGCGCATACACTTGATTGGCTCTATGACTCTGCTGGTGTGTGGTGAGCGCATACACTTGATTGGCTCTATGACTCTCTCTCTCTCACTGTAGCTGGTGTGTGGTGAGCGCATACACTTGATTGGCTCTATGACTCTCTCTCCTCTCCACCTGTAGCTGGTGTGTGGTGAGCGCATACACTTGATTGGCTCTATGACTCTCTCTCTCTCCACCTGTAGCTGGTGTGTGGTGAGCGCATACACTTGATTGGCTCTATGACTCTCTCTCCTCTCCACCTGTAGCTGGTGTGTGGTGAGCGCATACACTTGATTGGCTCTATGACTCTCTCTCCTCTCCACCTGTAGCTGGTGTGTGGTGAGCGCATACACTTGATTGGCTCTATGACTCTCTCTCCTCTCCACCTGTAGCTGGTGTGTGGTGAGCGCATACACTTGATTGGCTCTATGACTCTCTCTCCTCTCCACCTGTAGCTGGTGTGTGGTGAGCGCATACACTTGATTGGCTCTATGACTCTCTCTCCTCTCCACCTGTAGCTGGTGTGTGGTGAGCGCATACACTTGATTGGCTCTATGACTCTCTCTCCTCTCCACCTGTAGCTGGTGTGTGGTGAGCGCATACACTTGACTGGCTCTATGACTCTCTCTCCTCTCCACCTGTAGCTGGTGTGTGGTGAGCGCATACACTTGATTGGCTCTATGACTCTCTCTCCTCTCCACCTGTAGCTGGTGTGTGGTGAGCGCACTGGCGCCGTTGTCCTGTGGCAGCCGTCGCATCATCCAAGTGGATGCTGCACACTGGTGGTGGTTGAGGAGAGACCCCCCCCCACCACATGATTGTAAAGCGCTTTGGGTGTACAGCAATACATAATAAAGCGCCATATAAAAATGCATCATTCATTCATTTTGTTGCTTTTCTTTTAGTCCTGTCAAACGATTAATCGCATCCCAAATAAAAGTTTTCTTTACATAATATATATGTGTGTGTACGGTGTATATTTATTATGTATATAAATACAAACACATGCATGTATACATTTAAGAAAAACGTTTATATATTAAATATGCTTATATATATAATATAAAATATAATAATATCTACTGTATATACATATAAATATTTTCAAAATATATACTGTAAGTGTGTGTATTTATATATACATAAACATAGTACACCTACATATATTATGTTAATCAAAACCTTTAATTTGGATGCGATTAATCGTTTGACTGCACTATTTTCTTTACTTTTTTATTGTTATTAAATTATAAAACAAAAAAATCCTGGCCATCACAATTTATTTTGTAATTCTTTTTCTAAATGGCATTTTATGATGGACCCTAAATTGGGTCATAACTTAAATTGGGGGCTCATCCTCTGAGATTGAACTGCCTTTGTTTGCAATGTTACTTCTGTTTTTTTGTAGCATGCTTTATTTGCTATATGCTTTGATGCAATGCTACTTTTGTATTTTGTACCATGATTTGCATTAATGTATTGCTACTTTTGTGTTTCTTAGCATGCTTTGTATTTAATGCATTGCTACTTTTGTGTTTTGTAGCATGATTTTTTGATGATGCTCTTTCAAGAATTGTAATAATTCTTGGCATCGAGAATAATGTTACTTTAGAGATTTGCTGATTACTTCTGTTTTTTATGTCTGAATGTATTTAGTCGTTTGTTGGGTTAAGGTTTTCTATTAAGAATAGTGAGTATTTGATTCATTAAAATTGTTTTTTAAATGTATTTAATGTTTTATGGGTGGGAGTTACAAGCCCCTGCTCTGCTATAGGAAACTACCGGTTTGTGTTTGTTGTTTTGCTTTTTCTTTTGTTGCAGGTTGCTGAGTGTTGTTTGTTTAGTTAATTTAGATTAGATAGGAAGAATAGGTAAGTGGAAGTGAAAGTGTTTGTTGTTTTTCAGGGAGTTACGAAGGTTTTAATTCTGAAGTGGTAGGTTTAGATTAGTTTGTTCACCAGTCTTTAAGGTGTCTATATTTATTTAGTCTTTGTTATATTTTGTTGTTCCTTTTTTGTAAATGAATGTAAAACTAATTTTTGTTTTCTTTCAGATGAATGCTATTGGGAGGAAAAGTTAGTGTTTGTTTTACCTAGGTTAAGCTTAACAACCCAACAGTCATTCAACTGCTCATACAACTCAGGCAAAGGCTGATCAGCACAGATTTGCCCATTTTTTAGATTCTGTTTTGAATGTAAACACTTTTAAGCATGTCTTGTGTGTGTCTGTTTATATTTTGATGTAAATTTGGTTTTCTAGGATTTTTATAAAGAGCTGATTTTTGATAGTTATCAGTATTTGGTTGTACTTTTTGCACCCATTTTTTCTGAAAGTATTTTCCTATTTATTTTCACCATATAGGAGTAACAAAATTATAAACCATGAACCAAATCAACTGGCTCCGAAATAAGTCACAATATTACAGACTTTGATTTGAAGCAAAACATATTTGAAATTTGATCAGTCAAGTTATGCGTTTACATTTTTTTAAATGTATTTTTAAGTGAGTGTTAGATGTCTCGAAATGAAATCTAAACATACAAATTGGCAAAATAAGCAAAATGATTTAAGTATTAAAACAAAGATTTACAAAAAAAAGTTTAAATATATATATAGACAGACAGACAGATTCTTTTTAAATACATTTATCTCTGTCTTGAAAGTTAAAAATTGGTTTCTCTATGGACACTCTATTATGAAAAGGACTTGAAAACAGACTGCTGTACCTTTCCACAGCTCCTGCAGTGATGTTTCCTTCTGATGACTGTAAATGGCGCTTTACATGCAATGCAGGAATTACAGGCCTCATCTGGTACCCATTCAGGAGGGTCTGATATTTAAAGAAGAATAGAGACAGGGTTGAAGAAACGTCTGGCAGGTGTTGTAAGCACGGTCCATTTATTTTCTTATATTAGCATTGCTCTGAAACCTAGTACCATGCTTTGCTGTCTACTGGCAACATAGGAGGAAGCCTTCTAAAGCAGCACCCTAACTAAAACCATCATACTATATTTCCCATTAACATTTCTATTGACTTTGAATTTGCTGATGCTCTTGTTTGAAAGCCTACAATTCTCATTAGGATTTGTCCTCAAAGAAATTACTGGAATAGTCAAACACATTCATATACTTTGGCTAGTATATAGAGATCAAGTGACAATCAGTATGTCCGAATTCACAGCTTCATAAAACAGTAGGTGAAACGTACCCGGATGACCAACTACTTTTGTGAGAATCTGAAATTTGCATACAAAGAATACTATCCCATATGGCCACAGCCTCAGGTTAGAATTCATAAAAGATGGGTAACCTATTCACACAGCGTTTAATAGTCACAAAATACGTTCAGCAAAATGCCAAGTCAGAGACTATGTAATTTCATATTGTGAGCATATAGGTGGTGTACTGAACTAACCTTCAAACTGACCCTCTCGGGCTTTGGCAGCAAGCTCTGATGAAGAGATGGTCTCTTGACAGAGAGCACAGTCTTCCAGTATAGCACTGCCCAGACATGGACCTGAGGTGCATATCAAACAGCACATTTAACAAATGATGTCTGACACTGAGTGATAAAACATGCGGTTATACTATCTGCGTCTTACAGAAGTGTGACTACAAACCTTTCTTGGGCTTTTCATTGTCTTCTTGGTCGGATTTTGTAGCCATGACCTCGAACAGAGTCTTTAAGATGCCTCGCAGGTCACTCGCATAGTTTGTTTGCAACTGATCAGCCACACCTTCAGATAAAAAAAAAAAAAAAAATATATTGTTTTACAGTGCTAGTTATACATTAAATCATTTACATTGCACTTCGTAGATTACACTACACAGTGATACGAACACCTTTTATAATCGGCGTTACTGTCATGTAGAAGGGCTGTCAAACTATTAATCACATCCAAAATAAAAGTTTGCATTTACATAATGTGTGTGTATATTATTATGTATAAATACACACACATACATGTATATATAAAAAAAGATATACATATACAGTGGGGGAAAAAAAAATTTGATCCCCCGCTGATATTGTAAGTTTGCCCACTGACAAATAAATGATCAGTCTATAATTTTAAATGGTAGGTTTATTTGATCAGTGAGAGACAATAGCAACAAAAAAATGAGTGAAATAAGTATTTGATCCCCTATCAATCAGCAAGATTTCTGGCTATCAGGTGTCTTTTATACAGGTAAGGAGCTGAGATTACGAGCACTCTCTTAAAGGGACTGGGGCTCCATGCAAGATCTCACCTCGTGGAGTTTCAATGATCATGAGAACGGTGAGGAATCAGCCCAGAACTACACGGGAGGATCTTGTCAATGATCTCAAGGCAACTGAGACCATAGTCACCAAGAAAACAATTGGTAACACTATGCAGTGAGGGACTGAAATCCTGCAGTGCCACGGTCCCCCTGCTCATGAAAGCACATGTACAGGCCATCTGAAGTTTTCCCGTGATTCAGAGGAGAACTGGGTGAAAGTGTTGTGGTCAGATGAGGCCAAAATCAAGCTCTTTGGCATCAACTTAACTCGCCGTGTTTGGAGGAGGAGGAATGCTGCCTATGACCCCAAGAACACCATCAAACATGGAGGTGGAAACATTATGCTTTGGGGGTGTTTTTCTGGGGACAGGACAACTGCACCGCATCAAAGGGATGATGGACGGGGCCATTTACCATCAGTGCCAGGGTTTTGAAGCCAGCCAGGGCATTGAAAATAGGTCGTGGATGGGTATTCCAGCATGATAATGACCCAAAAATTATGGCCAAGGCAACAAAGGACTCCAAGGAGTGGCTCAAGAAGATGCACATTAAGGTCCTGGAGTGGCTTAGCCAGTCTCCAGACCTTAATCCCCTAGAAAATCTGTGGAGGGAGCTGAAGGTTCGAGTTGCCAAACGTCAGCCTTGAAACCTTAATGACTTGGAGAGGATCTGCAAAGAGGAGTGTGGACAAAATCCCTCCTGAGATGTGTGCAAACCTGGTGGCCAACCACAAGAAACATCTGACCTCTGTGATTGCTAACAAGGGTTTTGCCACCAAGTACTAAGTCATGTTTTGCGAAGGGGTCAAATACATATTTCATTCATTAAAATGCAAATCAATGAAAAACTTTTTTGAAATGTGTTTTTCTGGATTTTTGTTGTTATTCTGTCTCTCACGGTTCAAATAAACCTACCATTCAAATTTTAGACTGATCATTTCTTTTGTCAGTGGGCAAACGTACAAAATCAGCAGGGGATCAAATAATTTTTTTCCCTCACTTTACACATAAATATACACAGTACACACGCAAATTATGTAAACAAACTTTTATTTTGGATGTGCTTAATCGCGATTAATTGTTTGAAAACCCTACCATGTTTTATGCAATGGCAGTGCACTTAGTAGGATACACTTTACACTTCGCTTTACAGTGCACTTAGTAGGCAATTATGAAATGTTAATTGTTAAACAATATAACTGGGTGTGAATTGTAGGACTGGATCTTATAAAAGAGTCAGGCATTTACACTGTGTAATTAAGTAGAAAAAGATTGCCAAGCAAAACCTTCATCAGACTACAAATCTCACACGTCATTGGGAAACACACCTGAGATGCAGACAAAAAGGCGATGGATGAGGTCACTGCTGCTATGGAAACGTGAGCGAATTTTGTTGTGAGCAGCAAGTTTTGCAGCTTGCAAAGCAACTTGAATCTCCTGATGATCCAGATCCTCTGACATGTCCGAGCTGGTTGTCAGGCTACTGACAGGGCTGAAAGGGAAGATTATCAAATTAAAATTAATAAAAGAATATTAACAATACTAATAAAACTAACAAATCTATTCTATGATATCATTTTCTTGTGCTTGATCTTTATAAAATGAACAACAATAATTAAAGTAATTACTATGTAACAGTAAGTAATTCCATGATTTGAAACAGGTTTAAAATTGCCAGCCTTCCCTTAAGAAAGTATTTCACATTAACAAATTAATCCAGAAAGTGTGACCCTATGGCTGAGGAACACTATGGGATTTGTGCAACAGCTCGCTGTAATCACAGAGCAAGTTTTAGGACTTGATTTTCACATATCTTTCACACTGATGTTAAAAGAACATTTCTTAAAAAATATATATATAAAAAAAAAAAATAATACATGTCTTTTCCCCCGCAAAAGTGGTGTTTGTCAAGGTGTTGTTCTATTGATGCTAAAATGTAATTATGCATAGGAGTTGTATGCAGACGCTAGGGTTTTTGAGTGATAAACAGTGCATTACTATGTGCAACAAGATGTTCAGAGGGGTTGTTTATAGTGTTGTAATTTCGGTTGTCAAAAAGAGTCAAAATAACGCATCCCCAGAATCCCCAACGTCGACCAAAGTAACTTTAAAGGAACACTCCACTTTTTGGGGGAAATAGGCTCATTTTGCAACTCCCCTAGAGTTAAACAGTTGAGTTTTACCATTTTTCAATCCATTCAGCCAATCTCCGGGTCTGGCGGTAGATCTTTTAGCGTAGCTTAGCATAGATCATTGAATCGGATTAGACCATTAGCATCTCGCTCAAAAATGACCAAAGAGTTTCGATATTTTTCCTATTTAAAGCTTGCCTCTTCTGTAGTTACATTGTGTACTAAGACTGACGGAAAATGAAAAGTTGCGATTTTCTAGGCCGATTTGGCTAGGAACTATACTCTCATTCCGGCGTAATAATCAAGGAACTTTGCTGCCGTACCATGGGTGCAGCAGGCTAGGGCTGCAACGATTAGTCAACATTATCGACAACGTCGACAATAAAATATAGTGTGGAGCTAGCTAATGATCAAATATTTTTATTAGAGGAAAAAAAAATCATTAAAGTGATAGTTTGGTTTACAGAGATCAAAGCTTGATCTAGCTCAGGACTGTTTTGGTTATCATAGCCCTATAAGATATTTTAAATCCAAAGCATCTTATCACTTACATTTATTTTGTTTCTTATCTATATGACTTACAAAAGGAGATGTTTGGCAGAATATGCAAGATGTGTCATTCAGTTACTTTTTCATGTAGCTAATTAAATAGCGGGAGAGTGTCTGTCTGGCATCTCATTTTGTCTGCCAAATACATCTATTTGTATAATGAGTTGGTAACACTTTACAATAAGGTATCATTTGTTAACATAAATGCATTGTTCATTCATATTAATTAACACATTAATTACATGTATTAATCTTTGTTAATGTTGGTTAATAACAAATACAGTTGTTCATTGTTTGTACATGTTAGTTCACAGTGCATTTACCAATGTTAAATAACAACTTGTGATTTTTATAAATGCATTAGTAAATGCTGAAATTAACATTAACTAAGATTAATAAATGCTGTAGAAGTATTGTTCATTCTTAGTTAATGTTAACTAATGTTAACTAAGGAACCTTATTGTAAAGGATTACCAATTAATTACATAATATATGTTTTCTAAAGCTGAAGTGACCTTTATGTTAGAATACGTACAACTTAATATTTTAACTAATTGCAAAAGCTGAATCAAAGTTTACTGATTAATCAGTGAAATAATCAATGATTAATTGTTCTAATAATCGTTAGATTAATCGATTATCAAAATAATCGTTTGTTGCAGCCCTACAGCAGGCGCAATAATATTACGCAGCGCCTGAAATCAGTCCCCTGCTATATCATAGCATAACTAGTTCCCTATTGACACTACACTTCGTACTGCGTCTTAAGACGCTAGGGGAAACTCCTTTTTCTTTTTTTAATAATGCAGTGTAACTGCACGGCCATTGGTTTGTGCAGTGCGCTGAAAATGAACCAATGGCTTGGCAGCGGAGCTGCACAGTCTATGGCTGGAAAGCCCGCCAGAATGGGCGGGGCATCTGGCTATATAATGCAGGCATTCGCCAAGGCTCCTCAGATTTCTTCTCCTCTAAGAGACTCGAAGCCTTCGCCGTTGAACGAGCCATCGCAGCGGATCCAGACCTCACTCTGTTCGGCCGACTCGCCGCTTCTCAGCAGTCCGCAGCGCCTGCAGCAGCTGGTTCACAGATTCCCTGCCGCTATCCGGCGACTCTCTCTTCAGAGAACTCCTCTATAAGAGCAAATTTCTTCTGCGTTGTTGCAAATACCGCACCGTTTTTGTCACTCGTGCAGGAACCTCGCACCCTGAACCGCTGATAAACACGGCGGGTGTGTTTCATGCTTGGGCTCTGCCCACGCTGAAACAGCATTCACCGGGACAGAATGTCACTACTGCGGTGACATGAGTCTCTCCTCTCAAAGTCTTTCCTCGCAGGTCCCTACAGCGGGGCAGAGAATTTGGTAATCATGTATAACTCTGTCTGTCTTCTCTGCCTGGTGTATTACCCGCGGCGCAGACCCAGTTATATTTGACATATCGATGATATTGTCCTTCCTGCAAGAGCTGCTGGAAAAGGGTTGCTCCCCTTCCATGCTCAAGGTCCATGTAGCAGCTATAGCAGCCTCACAAGCTCTTATAGATGGCCAATCAGTGGGCAGGAACAACCTGGTTGTTCGATTCTTGAAGGGGTCTAGGAGGCTCAATCCACCCCGCCCTGTCACCGTCGTGACATGGGATCTGCCCACAGTGTTGAGGGCTCTGAAGAGCCCTCCTTTTGAGCCGCTACAGTCTGTTGACCTTTTATATTTATATTGAGCGTTCCGCCCCTTTTAGGCAGTCGGAACAGCTCTTTGTGTGCTTTGGCGGCCACACCAAAGGGTCTCCTATTGACGCTATTATGCTAGCATACTCCTCTTTGGGCCAACAATGCCCCATTGGAGTAAGAGCCATCACCTCGTCCTGGGCGTAGTCTAGCGGTGTGTCCATTGCAGAGATATGTGCGGCGGCCGGCTGGGCCTCGCCGTCCACATTTGCCTGGTTTTATATTCTGGAAGTTCAGGCCTTACAGGCCCGGATCTTTTCTGCATAATGGGCTCACTCTTGTCATATGACAAACCAGTATGGGCGTTTGCCACCTTCTTGTACGCTCTTGGCCCTCAATAGAGCTCCGAGGCTGTACAGACTTATTTGGGACGATTACTCAAGGATGGGTCGACCTCTATGAGTTTGACCCTATTACCTTCTGCAGGGCTTCCCTGTACAATAATTGGTCCTTCTGTGCCCCTCTTGGTGCCTAAGGCAAGTACAAGTGTTGGTCGTTCCACTAACATAGACACTGCGGGATTATACTTTGCTGTGCTATGCGGCTACACGACTCAATCATCGCTTCAAAGTAACCTGAGGAGCCTTGGCGAATGCCCGCATTATATAGCGAGATACCCCTTCTGGCGGGCTTTCCAGCCATAGGCTGTGCATCTCCGCTGCCGAGCCATTGGTTCATTTTCAACGCACTGCACAAACAATGGCCGTGCAGTTACACTGCGTTATAAAAAAAGGCTTCAGTATCAGAGAAAAAGGAGTTTGCCCTAGCGTCTTAAGACCCAGTACTCGTTCCGTATCTCAGGGAACCGAGGTTACATTAGTAACCGAGTACGTTACCTAGCTGGGGACTACTTTCAGAAACTGCGTAATATTATTTTCCATCGGTCTTAGTACACGATGTAACTACAGAAGAGTCAAGCTTTAAATAGGAAAAATATTGAAACTCTAGCGAGATGCTAATAGTCTAATCCGATTCAATGATCTATGCTATGCTAAGCTAAATGTGCTCCCGCCAGAGCCTGAGATCGGCTGAATGGAATAAAAAAAACTGTAAAAGTCAACTGTTTGACTCTAGGGGAATTGTAAAATGAGACTATTTCCAAAAAAAACTTGTTGTGTGTTGTGTTCCTTTAAATGTTGCATTTAAAGTATTCATTTAATCAGTTCAAGCATTTGAGAATCAAATTCTAATATCATACTCTACTGCATACGGTGAAAGGCAGTGATATGAGCTTAACAGCCCAAAACAGCACCAGTGGGGCTTTTGAGGAGGGAATACCAATGGCACATGGGGGTGGGGTTTAGGAAACCTTGTTTGAAAACCATAATTACAAAAAGTTAAGCCTTAGCTAGCACCAAACACTGAATGTAACCTATACATTTCTGTATATATATAAGTCCTAATACCCAGAAATAAGTAGTTTTTTTTGCACTTCCTGTTCAATTTTTTGTTTGGTTAAATGCCTGAAATATGTCCATATTAACACACTCAAGGCATTTACACTTTCCATAGCATTCAATATACACTCACTGGCCACTTTATTAGGTACACCTTGCTAGTACCGGGTTGGACCCCCTTTTGACCTTCAGAACTGCCTTAATTCTTCGTGGCATAGATTCAACAAGGTGTTGAAAACATTCCTCAGAGATTTTGGTCCATATTGACATGATAGCATCACACAGTTGCTGCAGATTTGTTGGCTGCACATCCATTATGTGAATCTCCCGTTCCACCACATGCTAAAGGTGCTCTACTGGATTGAGATCTGGTGACTGTGGAGGCCATTTGAGTAAAGTGAACTCATTGTCATGTTCAAGAAACCAGTCTGAGATGATTTGAGCTTTGTGACATGGTGCATTATACTGCTGGAAGTAGCCATCAGAAGATGGGTACACTGTAGTCCTAAAGGGATGGACATGGTCAGCAACAATACTCAGGTAGGCTGTGGCATTTAAACGATGCTCAGTTGGTACTAAGGGGTCCAAAGTGTGCCAAGAAAATATCCCCCACACCATTACACCACCAACACAAGCCTGAACCGTTGAGACAAGGCAGCATGTTCTTTACGCAAAATTCTGACCCTACCATCTGAATGTCGCAGCAGAAATTGAGACTCATCAGACCAGGCAACGTTTTTCCAATCTTCTATTGTCCAATTTTAGTGAGCCTGTGCAAACTGTAGCCTCCGTTTCCTGTTCTTAGCTGACAGGAGCGGCACCCGGTGTGGTCTTCTGCTGCTGTAGCCCATCTGCTTCAGGGTTCGACGTGTTGTGCGTTAAGAGATGGTAATCTGCATACCTTGGTTGTAACGAGTGGTTATTTGAGTTACTGTTGCCTTTCTATCATCTCTAACCAGTCTGCCCATTCTCCTCTGACATCAACAAGGCATTTGCGTCCACACAACTGCCGCTCAATGGATATTTTCTCTTTTCGGACCATTTTCTGTAAACCCTAGAGATGGTTGTGCGTGAAAATCCCAGTAGATCAGCAGTTTTTGAAATACTCAGACCAGCCCGTCTGGCACCAACAACCATTTCATGTTAAAAGTCACTTAAATCCCCTTTCTTCCCCATTCTGATGCTCGGTTTGAACTTCAGCAAGTCGTCTTCACCACATCTAGATGCCTAAATGCATTGAGTTGCTGCCATGTGATTGGCGGATTAGCAATTTGTGTTACCAAGCAATTGAACACGTGTACCTAATAAAGTGGCCGGTGAGTGTATATTTGATACCTCACTTTAAGCTTTTACATGCCTGGAAAAAGCCAGCGGGGACATTACACTCCATGTTGAACAGGTAAACTCATCTACTCACAAGTTCGCTTTCACAACCTGATTGTGTTATACTCATGCTCTTGCAAACTATTAAACTTGCAGACTAGTAGATTTTAAACTGAAGCCATGCAACCGTGGTGTCTATTGTCATGTATAGCCTAACTTTAACTTTTTACTTCTGCCAATGTTACTTAGAAATTTATCTTGATGAACAAACCTACAATAATTGTGAACTTTTGTTGGTTGTTTGTTTTGTCGAGGGAACCAGGTTCATGCTAACTTCCAGGTTGGACTACAACAACACGTTAACCCTGCAGCACTCTATAGTAACAGTGCTCACATATTCTACCTTAACCCATCAGCCAAAAGTTATACATGTTTACCTGGGTGTGTATGAACTCGACAAACTGCATGTAGTGACAGAAACACCATCAATGTCACTGCTGGGGACAGAACTGGGGGGGGACTCCTGAGAACTACTGCGGACCATTGCAAATAATGAAAAAAACATGGGGGGCAACAGATGAAAATGAAATACAAGAACCAAAAAGAACAACATCCATCATAATGAAATCAACTCATATAAAAAAGGTAACAAACTAAATTTTTTTCAAAAGAGTCAAATCAAGTAAACCTAAATCATATCCATAAAATGAAATTTCAAAAGAGTCAAATCAAGTAAACCTAAATCAGATCCATAAAATGAAATTTCCCACAAGTAAACAAACCTAGAGATCTTTCTGTTATCCTCCTTGGGCTGTTTTCCAAAACCTTCCGATCTTCCTTTAACCATAGTGTTAGGCTGCGTCCAGCATCCTGTCTCCTGATGGGTGCAACTAGGTTCTCCCTCTCCTTGTCCTGAGCCTCTTTCCTGAGCCAGAAGAACCCCTGGGGTGCATTTCTCACAGCAGGGATAGTGAGAATAGTCCTGACTGCCCTCATCTTCTCTCGCTTGGTTCTGCACAGAAAAGTGTGGTACAGAAGAGGTGAGGTGGCCCTGAGATGGGGGCAGAGTGAGTGGTAAATGTCCATTTCCCTTCCCTGGGCTGCCAGCAGCTACTGCTGATTGGAATACAGAGCTTGTAATGGTGAGCTTGTGCTTTTCAAATCCCAGTGCCATGCCCCGTCCAGCAGGATACATGGCATCCTCGTGGTAGTCTACACATCCACCAGTGCAGCACACACAGGAGTTAAGCAGGCACTGAGTGGCAACTAAAGCCCCACCCTCTCCGGGTTCCGGAACCTCAGCCGATTGAGGTACGACAACGGCCAAGTCAGTCAAGCTTGGAGAATGAGGATTAAAAATAACTGTGGCGGACAACTTCATTCCACCAGTCCGATTGGCGATTTCTTCCGCAGTCTGTACACTATCCTCTTCCTGGGACCCTTCCCAGCCATTCACCATGGGCGACCTTTCGGAGTTCCCTACGGACTCAACTGATTGGCGCTGGCAACCCAGATTAGTGTCGTTGCTTGATTGACAGCCCGTCAACCAACCGTTACATGAGGAGTCAGTCAACGGGGCGGGACGACTGTGCTCAGGGGATCTGAGGCATACGGTAGGAAGAGGAAGCTG
This sequence comes from Ptychobarbus kaznakovi, assembly GCA_027422405.1. NCBI lineage: Eukaryota > Metazoa > Chordata > Actinopteri > Cypriniformes > Cyprinidae > Ptychobarbus > Ptychobarbus kaznakovi. The sequence continues at coordinate 6,780,889 of CM049806.1, forward strand.
TCCGCGGCACAGCTCGCTAGTTACACCAGTCTCCAGGTCATCCATAAAGAACACTCTATCGTCTTCGTGGTAGGATCCTGGGACTCTGCGCGGAGATGCCTGAGTGCTGGAGGTGGCACTGGATCCTTCAAGACTACTTCCCCTATAGGGCCGAGGCCGATGGGCTGGGGACTGATTCTGACTTGGAGGGGAAAGCAGTGTAGACATTTCGTCCCCCACTTGATGCACCATCATATTAAGTTGCTCTATCTCTTCTTCATCATACTGCATGGAGCAAGCCAAGTCCACATCTATGGTATTCTCCTCTTCACTCTCACTGGAGGTCTCAGGCTGCCCCTTCCTCTCCTCATCCTCATTCCATACAGAATCTTCTTCCTGGGCTACACAAAGCGTGAGATCTACCACCTCAACTCTGTTGTCCTCTTCCAGATTCTCCAGATGGCTCTCAGGACCAGTGGAAGCTGCTGGGTCATTGGTTGACGGCATACTGGAGCCTGCAGGGAATTCTCCATCCTGGGAGACGCAGAGGCTGCGCTCCAGCGTCATGAGCTCCTCTTCTGTTAAAGTCTGCAGCAGGTCCCTGACAGGAAGAACACAATTATATGACTCACAAATCTTCCATGTACTTCAGTTGCTACATAAAAATTAATAGGGTTTAAATTTTAAATCTCAGTGTGGATGCAATTTAGCAATTAAAGGGATAGTTCACACAAAATTTCTGTCATTAATTACTCACCCTCATGTTGTTCCAAACCCACAGGACCTTTGTTCATCTTAGGAACACAAATTAAGATATTTTTTATGAAATCCATGAGCTTTCTGACTCTGCATAAACAGCAAGGGTACTACCACAATCAAGGCACAGAAAGGTTGTAAGGACATTGCTAAAATATTCCATGTGACATCAGTGATTCAAACGTAACGTAATGAAGCTACGAGAATAAGTTTAGAGCGCAAAGAAAAGCGCATTGTTTGGAGGGTCAGAAAGCTCTCAGATTTCATCAAAATATCTTGTGTTCTGAAGATTAACAAAATTCTTACGAGTTTGGAACATCATGAGGGTGAGTAATTAATGACTGAATTTTCATTTTTGGATGAACTATCCCTTTAAAATATGGATGTCAGTTCTATCCAACTACCATAAAGACTGTAGGCAAAGTGCGTCTGTGAGATTCAACAGTTTTCCACACGAGGAAGCACTTTCAAAGCTAAGCTCCAAGGCAAGGACACATTCAATTCTTACAGAAATAAAGGTATCAAAGAAAATTATATTCATGCTATGTCTGACAAGCAATACAAAGGCAATTAAATGTGTTAAAGAAAAACCATAATCCAGTGCTGTACAAATAAACTCAGGCATCAAAACACTTCTTTAGATAACCTGAAAAAGACTCTTTCAAAGACATTATAAATCAATAGTATAAATCAAAGTCATTATAAACAGTGACACTGCCTCAGACTGGATGTGTTGCAATGAGACACTGAAAGTTAATTGATACCCACTCTATTTCAGATGTACTCCAAATGCCTGCGCTACTTCCGACAACAGCACAAATGAACTGTTCAGAGCGGTTTTGGTGTGTTGTAGACATGTTGTAAGCCTTCAAAACAATCAAATATGACCAAATCAGAGGTGTCAGTGAATGACTATTGTGAACACTAACCATACCTTATTTTTCTCAGCAAAGTACGAAAAGGCCGGAAGAGTTCAGACATGTCCTCTGGTTTGCGGTCGAGGTTAAGAGGCCCTTCAGAGTAGATAACAAGGCCACTAATAAGACAAAACATGACAAAAGATAGCATTACCAGGTGATCAGACAGAAATGTATGTAAGAAAAGAGTATGACATATACAGTGCGATGAAAATTAACACTTTGAGATGGATTTAGAGGTGGAAGACATGAAAAAAATGGATCATTAGATTGACATATCACTTACCAAACAATGGCAAGTCTAGGGATTGTAAACATGAGAGCTGGTTCGTAATCATCAATCAAGTCTTGTGTGAGATATTCAAACTTTAGGGCCCTTGAGATGGGAAAACAAGACATTTGGTTATTAATAGTGTGTATAATAAATAAACAAGTGAATAAATACAGTACAATTATTTTCTTTCCAATTGATAATGCAATGCATCACCATGCGTACTGTATCAGGAGTTAGCAGGCGATACCCAATCCTAGATCTGAATATTCACCTTTCAACTGTCTCACAGAAGAGCACAATCACCTCCTGCTGGATGTAATACTCTTTAGGAGACTTCACAGGCACCATGGCTGACACGTAGCTACAACAGGCAACAGACAGATCTATGATATGTTTACATTATCACATGTGACATTAATGCTGCAAAAATAACAGGTTTACAAAGCTAATCTGCTTGTGTATTAAATCATTAGTACCAATGAAAGTAATAATTTATGAACTGTCCAAAAGCATAAATGCACTCTAGGCATCATCATAAGTATAACGTCTCAAGGTCAGATAAGTGGATGCAGAAATCAAACAGCATTTTAAGGTACCTGAGCTCAAACTCAGCGAAGAGGCTGTCAAATTGGCATAGCACCTCCTTCATGCGGTCTGTGTAGTTGTTGAGATCTCGTATCGCTTGGTCTCGTATGATGTTGCGTACTTCCTCCAGGCTACGGGTGAGGTCTTTAGCTAGTGGTCTCATGGCCATGCTCTCGATTTCACGATTCATAATGATCGATCCTGCAGCCAGGCACTGGAGAGAGGAGTGATAATAATATCATCATCGCTGCTTCTAATGGGTAACGCCCTGTGCCACAAGTGACGGCTATGATAAACTGCTGGTAAAATATTGTAATGCAATACTGTTTTTTAATAAAGCAGATCATCAAGTTCTTTATCATAATGTTCTATTGAAAGTTAACAAGAAAGATCTCTAGGGAAGATGCCTTGTTCTAGAGGTAAGCAGTTAGTGTGCACTACCTCTGCCCCAAACCACAGCTGCCCGGCGAGGTTGTCATGGCGGATCTCTTCTGGGAACTTCACACAAAAGTCTCTGTTGGCTCGGTCTTCGGGTATGCATTCATCCATGATCTGATTTATGATGTTTAACACATTGTCCTGTCCAAATATTGTGAAGAAAGATGAAATGCAGTGTTAGAACATTTACTTTTAAGGGTTTAAATATATTTACATTCACTATAGCTTTCCCATGATTTGCTTTCAACAAATTGCCATGACTTTTCCAGGCCTAGAATTCATGATTTTAACATTCTCTGATAATTCCAGGATTTCTGATTTTCATGACTGTGGAAAATGACCACTATTCAGAAGTTTGGGGTCAGTAAGCTTTTACAAAAAAATTGAAAAACTAAAAGTAAAGAATGCATTAAATTGGTCAAAAGTGACAAATTAATACTTTTAAATAAAACAAAAAACATGAATTATATTTCAAATAAATGCTGTTCTTTTTTACTTTCTTTTTAGATAATCCAAAAAAGTATCACTGTTTCCACAAAAAATATTAAGCAGCACAATTGTTTTTAATAGTGAAAATAAGAAATTTCTTGAGCACCAAATCTGCATATTAAAACAATTTCTGAAAGATTGCATGACTTAAGACTGGAGTAATGGCTATCTTGGCGTTACCATCACAGAAATAGGCTATATTATATTTTAAATGGGGCCTATTATGCAAAAATCACTTTTATAAGGTGTTTGAACACAGTGTGTGAAATGGTACACAGCCTATAAATGGTAAAAATCCACACACTCATTTTTTTTATAATCCCAATAAATCATAAACAGTCTCTCTGAACACACGATTCCAGTTTGAAACCTCATTGCAGGGAGAAACCCCACCACTTTGTGACGATCTCTGCCCTCTTAGCAAAGACACAGCCCTGAGTGAGACGCAACAGTCCACTGTTTTCTTGCTGTAGCTGCTTGTCAGCACCAAAGAGACATTACAAGTGTTTTGTTTTGGGATGCATCTGTGCCACTGAGGGCACTGCAGTTAAATTGTATTTTCGAAGGAAAAGCCCTGGAAAAATCTGCAAAGTCCTATGTTTGTGCCAATCATTTTACACCGGACTGCCTCACAAACAAAGGTAAGTTCAACAAAGGTTGATTCTGAAAGAGGGATCAATTCCAATGCTTCATGAGCAAATGTCAGCTCCAGACAAAGTATCACAAGTCATATTTTGTTTTCCAAATGTTCTTTCTAAAAGAGCTTCTTGGCACTCTGTAAGGCTAATGTTGCTAAAGCTATCATTGTTACTGCCTGTTTTCACTGATGCTGCCTTCACGTGCAACCAGAATGATCGTAAATAGGAATATGTAGGGCTACATGATTAATCGAATACTATTCTCATGCGCATCATGGCAGTAAAGCCGGTTCTACAATCAGTAGTAAATCTCCATCACATGCTTTCAGATGGAACAAAAAAATAAATGAAAATCGCAGACAATATAATTGCGCGATTATGAAATCGAAGAAATCGTTCTGCGATAATGACAGCTGTTTGCATAGCTTCTCAGTGAACTACGGCTCTGTTGTAGTCAATGCTTCTTCATTTGAAAGCACGTGAAAATACCACATTTAATAACATGTTTTTACTCCAAAACCACTTCATAACGTCAGTCGAGAGTTTGAAATAAATCCTTCTGTGAGATGATGTGGCTTCTTACAAAGAATTAGGTATGCAATATATTTCATAGTATTCTAAGCAGTGATAAAGGCTATGTCAATTAGCATTGCATTATTATATACTTTATTACAATGAAAATTATAATAATAATTATAATTAGAACTCCGATAAATAATATATTATCGTAGTCCTGTGTTTATTAGTCACGTTGAATCAATGAAAGCAAAGCAGTTAAATCTTCTGCTCTGGGGGCGTAATCGGAGTTTGTGCGCGAGAGCGCCCTCTGGCCTTTAGATGGAGATTTACTACTGATCACAGAACCGTGCTTCACTGACGAGATGCACATGACAATCGCAACTTCTTTCATTGCGATATATCGTGCAGCCCTAGGGATTTGGCAGTTTAAAACGGCTGAATCTACTGAGATTTTCTGACATTTTCAGTGCGTGAGATTGTCCTGCTTTGTTGTTGCCGGTATGCCGGAGCATGAGCTCTTGAAGCTCCGCCCTCTTCTGAAAGGGTGCTGGGAGCACCAGCTCATTTGCATTTAACGTTTTGACGTTAAATGCAACGTCAAATACTCTAAAAGAGGCAATTTTAACAAGCAATACAAATTATCTGTGGGATATTTTGAGCTAAAACTTCACACACACACACACACACACACACACACACACACACACACACACACACACACACACACACACACACACACACACACACACACACACACTCTCTCTCTCTCTCTCTCTCTCTGGGGACATCAGAGACTTTACATCAGAGATTTTACATCTTGTAAAAGGGGCATAATAGGTCACCTTTCAAATATATTCAAACAGCAAATTCTAACAGACTCATTCTTAAACATTCCAGAATGGAAATCAAACACCTGCTCATAAAAATGACCAAACAAGACTAAGCTCTGTTCTGTGAGATACAGTAACTGGAGTGAACTGGTTAACCTGGCAGGAGCGGAACTGGTTGACCAGCAGTGTACACCTCTGAGGGTCCTTCCTGCCATCCAGACTGTCCAGCTCAGTGGCCACTTGGTTCAGCTCTTCATCTGCATAGTAGAACTGGGCCAGCAGCTGTGGATCTGACCTCTGTATGGAGAAAAAAATAAAACTAATGTAAACAGATGGTCTGAATGATCGAATCAAAAACCAGATGATCAAACAAACTAGTGCTAAAGCATTGGAGTCCTGTAGTACGATGGACGCCTGGTGCTGTATGCCAAAATATCAGAAGAGCATGTAAGATACTAAATGACTGTAGCTATAGCTGTCAGCACTGGATTGAATAGATAGCATTGATGAGGATTTAGACCTTTGGACCCCTTCTGCTCCATTGTGCACTCAACAGGGAACATCCTCCATGAATTGCATCATAGACGGGACATTGTATACGTTACAAGGTGTATTTCAAGAGCTGACATACACTACTGCTGGGGTCACAGCATTACTTTTTTGTTAAAGAAATTACTTTTATTCAGAAAGAATGCATTTTTAGACTTTTACACTGTCACAAAAAAAGTATTTCAAATAAATGATATTCTTTTGAACTTTCCATTCAAACAACCTAGAAAAAAATTGTATCATGGTTTCCAGAAAAATATTAAGCAGCATTACATTTTCTGACTTCTTGAGCACCCAGTCAGCATATTATAATGATTTCAGATTGCTCATGTGATACCGAAGACAGTAATTCTGTTGTTGCAAATTCAGCTTTGCCATGGCAGAAATAAATTATGATAACATTATAATAATTATTTAAAATTATAATAACTTTTCAACATTATAGTACTGTTTTCACTTTGTTTTTGATCAATTCAATGCAGCTTTGGAGAGAATAAAAGATGTCTTTCCAAACAAAATTCTTAGATTGCCAATATTTTTTTATTTTTGACTAGTTCCATTTATTTATTATAATACATGTTAGTGCATAATCTCCAAAATGATGCTAGGGTGCTGTGGGTAATTACCAGTGCATTGCCATGTGGTTACTAAAGTGTTTTGAGTGTTTTAATGTGTTGCTAGTCAAGAGTCCAAGTCTCTGTGATATTTTGATTCTTAAATATAGCCCAGGTGTCTGTTTTTAATGCAAGTCTAGGATTTGTTTTTATATTGTTTTCCACTAGGCACACCAAAGTTTTGTTCAATCCCCTAAACATAAAGAAAAATAAGGTGCCAAGTTTGCTTTAGCAAACAACACAATCTACTAAATGAAGCCTAACTATAGTCAAGTGTTATCTGCACATTGTGATATAGTATTTGGAGTGTTTCCAGTTTGGGAAGCCTGTTTTCTGGACTGTGGTCGTTTATAATCTGCACATGATTTTGCCTGGAAGTGGCACGTGACTGGGACATGGACCAGAGCGGAGTATAAGCGGATTTGAACGGGTCAGCCCTATGATTCCCACACAGTAGAAATCAAACCACTGGAGATCAAATTCACCACAGAACACATGTGGAACAAAATATTTCTGTTGCACTGGAAGCTACTTGGCCTATACAAAAAATAAGCAATCAATACTGTTTCGCTTCGGGCAACTATTTGTGTTGTGTACATTAACAGACTTCAAAGTGATGAAGCCCGCCTAAAGGTTTATGGCTACAGTACAGTTGTAAAATTAAGGCAACACTGATAATGAGGATGTGTCAAGTAATGCACTAACAGTGACATACATTTCTAAGCCTCAACAAAACATCTTGAATATTTTATCTGCCTAATTTTGTAAAAACCTGTTCATTTTAGTGAGTGCCTGACACTGCAGTTAACTCCTGACGACAACATCAGGCATGTTTTTGTGAAGAATGTATCCAAGTGAGTCACAGTCATCGAGGTAGACCTGCACCCATGGGCCAGGGCTCCTGTGACAACAATGAGTGTATACCTCAAGGGATGAGGTTGGGTTTAATTTCAACAAAACACTTTTCTGCTCTAACATGCAGTTAGACATTACCAAAAACGGACTGAAAAGTGATCTTAATTTCTCACAGAAAGTCCTTAATGCGTTAAACATAAGTTGACAACAAAACAGTCACAAAACACAATTGCATCAGTTCCCCAAAGTGTGGATTGATAGAATATTTCACCACTAAACACAGTGTTAGCTATAGTGAAATGTGGTTTTAGATGTGTAAAATACAAATAGCTGACAGAAGCAAAGTTTTGGGCCCCACAAAGGCCCAATAAACCTCCTCAAAAACCAAACACAGCTGAGAAGAGCCAATGTACAGAAACATATCTGAGGTAATCTAAATATATGTTTACATACTGTATATTTTAACAAAGAATAATTAAATAGCTGCCAGCATATAATTCTTTATTTTGAGCAAGTTAATGCAGCTGCCCTGAGGCGCTGTGACCAGCGTGTGCCCTCAGCGCAAAAAAACGTAAATCATATCCTTATCTATAAATGTCAAAAGTTCAAAGCATTTCCATTTTTGCATAAGGGTCTCCTGAAGCCTGTGTTGAAAAATACCGTAAGCGCGGCGGGCGCGTGTAGGGCCGACAGACGGAACACGGAGAGGGACACTGTTTTTGCAAATTTGTTTTGCACTTTTTATTCTATTGCACATTGTCTTGTGTTGTGTTTTATTTTTATTCTTTTGACTGTCCACTAGCGGACCTATTTGATTTACATTTCACTTCTGAAACCTGTTATTTATTATGTGACATAAAGAAATCTTGAACCTGAGGGGGGTTGGTTTAGTTTTCGATATTCGTGAAATTCAGCGATAAACGGCAATAACTCCAAATCAACTTGCAAAAAAATCTAAACCGTGTGACAAGGTATCATGTTTCACAGCCTTCTTTTTCACAGTTTTCGCTCATGTAATAAGCACTAGCCCGCACAAGCCGTCTCAATGTGCATCAGTAAGTGCATCACTGAGCTTTCAAAGGGACCAAGGGGAAAGTGCACGTTTTCTTCGTTTTTTGCTAGGTGTGTTTTTGTTATAGGTTAAAGGGTTTATAGACAGCTCGCATCATGTGATGCCAAAATAACTGTTAGAGAGTTTATTTATACGACGGCCCAAAATGCTGTGTAGGTAGGCTGCCCACATCATATGATGTCACAGATGTTGTCTAACTAGACAGCTCGCTAGGTTTTGAAACACATAAAGTTACACTTAACAATAAAGATATATGATGAGTATTTCTTAAAACTGAACTAATGGCAACCTTACCTTTGGCTTATAAAGCCACTTGAAGATCGACAGAACCATATGATTCAAAATCATTGGTCACATTGTATGACTCAAAATGCTGTCAGTTCGCATAGTGATGCGTTAGAGAGTTTATTTATACAGCTCTGTGTAGGTAGGCTGCCCACATATCAAACCTAGACAGCTCGCTAGGTTTTGAATGGACCTTTAAACCCTTATAAAGCCACTTTCGGAACACACACACCTCGCTAGCGCGCGAAGCTAGCGCCTGCTCTTTTACAAAGCCGCGTTGACAGTGTAAAGTAGAGGCCAAAAAACAGACACCGGTAGTATTAATCCACTATTAGTTAATCACGGGCTCGGACTCTGCCCTCATATCCAGCAGTCGAGCGGTTGTCTTTGTCCCCAAACACACAGGCTGCTCATGACTAAGCTATTGAGCTAGCGCTCAGTCTGACTACGGAAGTTGCGTTGCTTGACTGATGACACTGGGGTTGCCAAACACTCCGTGTTTTTTTTAAACGATTTAGTAGCCTATATTTGCTTTTATCAATCCTTTTTTTTACATAAATAAACATATAATGGCAAAAAATAATACTTCCACCCTGTCGTCACACCATTATTTTTATTATTTTGTACACATTTGTACACATTTATTTAACTTTTCTTTTTTTGTAAAGTGCTCCACATTACTAAAATGCTATTTAAATTTATATTTATTATCATTCATATTATTTTCTTCATTAACTGTTTATTTTTTGGACGAAAGAGAACAAAGGGAATATAGCACTAACAGTACTAGGCTACTGACGTTTCCTCGCAGGAAAAGTCGGACCGCCTCGCTGTTGCCAGGCAACAACAAAACACTGTGGCTGCTGCCGGATGGATGTTTTTCATAGAGCAGTATTTTATATGAAAACCTGTTCAAGACTAAATTTAAGAACTCCTTTTTTTTTGCTCAGAATCAGAAAAGCTAAGTAAAAATATCCACGTTTAACACGACCCGAAAGTATATTAAATTTGGCTGAGAAATCCAGTGAAGATGAACTACAAAGAACTTGTCAACGAGGTCACAAGGCTCCTGGGCGAGTTTCAAGAAGACAAACAATGCATTGACAGTTTTACAGAAGATACTGCCAAGGATCTTGAGGTAATGTTCTCTGACACTGGCCTATTCTCCTCCATATGCATAGTGTCCATAGTGGTCGTTGTGCATGATTAAGTTTTTAATTACTGTAATTTTTTTAACTTTCTAAAAGTACTTTAAATTACTTTTCTCTTGAAAAAGTAAAGTAAGGGATTAACGTTACTCTTAATTTTTGTCATTTAATTGCAGTTAACGTTACTTCTGATGTAATTGCATTAAATACTGTATAGACAATAGAACAATTCTATATAAAACAATAGTTGATTTAGCATCAATTAATGTTAAAATGTATGTTTTTAATGTAACATCCTCCCTTTAAGAAATTTGGTCAGTTTAAGATTAATTTATGCCATTTTTTAATTTTTAATTTGAGAGCAGTTTCATTCTTGTATTGTTGAACTGGTTGGGTTTATATGGGAATTAGAAAGTGATTCAACAGAGAGAGTAGAGCAGTAATATTTAGTAATTAGTACATGAAGATGTAATTAGTAGCTAATTCATTACTTTTTTAGAGTAACTTATACAACACCGTTCTTCGCTAGAGACAAATATAAATCATATTCTCATGTCTTCTGTTTTTTAGACTCTCTCCTCTTCTGACAGGAAGTTTATTATTGATACGGTTTATGGATGTATCGTGCACAAAAAGCTTTTGGATGTTGTGGTCAACATCTTTTACAATCACCATGGAAAGAAATTATTCAAAGTGGATCGAAACCTGTTCATTGGTAAATATATTTTTAATGTATTACAAATAATAATTTTCCCCCTCAAACTACTGATGGTAATATACTAACTACTGATGGTAATACCCAACTACTGTTTCTTTTGTTATGAAGTTAAATTAGATTCAGGCCTTCAGAAAGGTTACAGATCCAATGTTGTCTTGTGTTTGCTTTTCTCAGTTGTCTGTTATCTCGCCGTGTTCTGTCTTGATGATCTTGGCCTGGATCATTTCAGTAGAATTATCAAGTCTCTAGACATCTCAAAAATGCACAAAGTAAGCAAAACACATGTACTATACACATAAATCCTTTATGTGCACTATTTTTATGGACCAGTTTATTATTATGGACCATCAAATAATATTAAAAACAGAATGGAAATGTAATTTACAGTGAACTTGAATAGTAACTGAATATAAAGTACTGATATTTCAGCATTGTACTCATTCTTTGCTTTCTGTCCGGTATCTCAGTTTCTGAGCTTTTTCTTCAATATCAGCAACCTCACAACACACATCCAGAGGGAATGGAGTCACATCTATGATGCTGTTGTTGTAGATAATAACTGGATCACCCCTTTGCTGAGGTAAAAAAATTATAATAAACAAGAAAGAGTGTTTGTTAATGCTGTATATCACATTATTTGACAGTGTGAAGCACATGTGATACATTTAGCTGATGTGACCTTAAAAGCTGGTATTGCATTAAATCACACTATGAAAAAAATACATATCCTAAATTATTTATGAGTGTCTGTATGTCACCAGTTGAATTAGGTATATTAATTAGGTGGATGTTTTTAGGAACTCGGTTATTAATGAGAGTATAAATTCTAGCTGGATGCTTGAAAGGATGTGGCTCATTGTTTCTGATGCCAGAACATGTAATAAATAGATCTTGCTCTAAACAAGCTTTTGCACTTTTATTTCTGTTATTTATAAATAGTTGTTAGCAAGCATTGTGCTGATGTCCTTATTCTTATTATCAGATGGTGCAATGAGATTGAGGTGCTGTTGGATCAGCTTACAAAAAAAATGGGCAGAGGAAATCTGCCACAAAAATCTCCCAGGAAAAACACTAAACCCAGGGAATTTGATCTGACCCAGCCCAAAGCTCGGCTACTCCCTGCTCCTGAAGTCATTCCACAGCAGAACAAGCCCAAGCCGGCAAGTATATAAATACTTGAAACAATGGAGTATTTAATTTATGAGTCACAAAACAAATAATGGTTCATAAATGTAATATACTAATACTCTCAGTGTCTGTTCATTAAAAAAAAAACAAGCAGCTTTATCATAATTACTGCAGAAATATGAGAAGTGGCTTTCAAATATCGCGTTGGACAATGGGGGCCTTTGAGTCAAAAAAGCTGAGAACCGCTGCATTATGATGACATTGTTCACTTAGATGGTAAAATTATGTTGATTGCAGCATTTTCTTGCCTCCTTTCTCAGGTACCAACGACAACTCACAGATCTCCAAAGGAACCAGAGATTCTGGATGATACGAAGCAGAGGAACAGACAGAAAGCTTTTGTAAGCCCAATCAGAGAGATACTGGGAAGCAAACTGCTTTTAGTTTTGTCGTTATTAGATTAATTTGCTTTCAGACCTTACCTCATGATGTTTTTTACTTTCTCCATAGCAACTCCTGAATGAAGCAAACTCTCAGCAGTTCAGATGTGCAAATCCGCAGAAGTCTGAGAAAACTCAAGTTAGTGTCTTACAGCACAACTACATTGAGCTATGTTTTTTCTTCAATGCTTTAGCATCACAGAATTCAAAAGCTATAAATGTTTATATTTCCTGATAAACAGAATGTGATATCCCAGATTCTTCAAAGCCACGATGCTGAACTCCAATTTGACGAGCTTTATACTTCTGGAAGCCCTGCCACCCAAAAGGTAATTTGGACTAGACAAAACATGCATTGATAAAAGTTTCTTGACACATAAATGCATCATACATACGCCATGTGCTTTTGAACCTATTTTCTACTATTGAGGATCTTTGTGCTGTTAAAAAGTGTGTGAACTTGTCTGTTTATGACGGTACAGATAAACAGCTTACCTGTCAGACTGAACACAACAGCCATACTGCGAGAGGGAGCTTTATATAATCGTCAACTGGAAGAAGAGTTACAAAGGTAGAGTCACGCTCTTCAATGGGAATCAGATTTTGTTATTTTTCTCTGTGCAATTACTCAAATGAATTCCAAATTATTTAGACTAATTAACTCAAATTATTCATCATTATTCCAAAGCACTGAGAAGAAGCTAATAGCATATTAAATAAATTACCCAAAAACAAAAAATATGTCATCATTTACTCATATTTACAAAACTGATTTTTTTCTATGAAACACAAAAGGAGACATTACAAAAGGCAAGAAGCACCATAAACTGTCTAGTATATAGTTAATATTTTGTACTATTTCTATGCGACTAATCTAATAAATATATGGCATTGGCTCATTTGTACAATAGGAGCTTCCTTGCTGGTACAGATCCTCTCAGATCAGTACAACATTGTTTGGGTAAGGGAACAAAAATTGAATCTTATAGTGGTAATCTAAGGTGTACCACAAGGCTCAAAGTTAGGTCCTTTGCCCTTTTAAAGATCAGATTTAGCGAGAAACAAACTGAAATAAGAAAAATCTCAAAATGAATTTACATATATTTAAATATGGCACACGGTAACATACTAAGACACCTGGTCTGACAACAATATTGCAATAGGCCATTCTTTCTTGAGTTGTGTGGACTACATTTATGGTTATTCTAGGGTTACTTAGAAAATCATTAAATAAATGTGAGATCATAACATTTTGGGGTGAGCTAACCCTTCAAGGTCAATCATAAAAGTCATAGAGCGTTTTCCACAACATTCATGCCACGGTGTAGGAAAAATCCTTGTGTGTTCTAAAGTATATGTATTTGGGTGTTTAGATTAGAGCGATTATCGCTGGGTGCAAGTGAGCCATCTGCGTTCCTGCAGTGGCAGAAGGAGATGAAGGAGAAGGATCTGCAGGAAGAACTAGCTGAGCTGGAGCGCCGAAGATTGGAGGGGCGGATCAGCCATGAGGAGGCAGTTCTTGCACGAGAACGTGTCTTGGAGCATAACCACCATAAAGCTCAGCAGACTAAAGAGGAGGTGATATCATAATAAACATCAGTGTTTACAGCAATACATGACTCAGTCTGTATAATGTTTATGATGATTAAATGTGTGATTCAGACTGCTGAGCTCATTCGCAAGTATGCAGAGAAGCGTCTGAAGGAGGAGAAGGAAATGAGAGAGCTGGTCCAACAAGTGGCCGATGGTCACAAGAACTCCAAAGCTGCCAAAGCTAAGCTGCATGACATTAAACAAAGAATAGGTACAAAAAGTGTTATACGTATAGTATAAAATTTCCGCAAAGCATTAAATGATAATAAATACACACTTTGTTGTTTCGAAACAGTTAAGGAGGTCTCAGAGCACAGCAGGGAACTCCTCAGCCAGGCTCTGGAGGAAGCCCAGGCTGAGCTAAGCAGGAAGATGGAGCTTATCCGTCAGATTCGTGCTTTTGAGTCAGTACCTCAGGTCAGACAAAAGTTTGTGGATGACACTGAGGTTAGTTAATTATCTTCTTAAATTTACCAAAAAATTGTTTATATACACTACAAGTCAGTGATTTTGATGCAATGGACACAATTTATGTTTCATGATCTTTAAAAACCTCAGACTGCGGGTCACGATTTGCTGTGTGAGATGTCTCTGGTGGAGCTGCGGGAGCGTTTGGCACTCCTGAGAGAGTCAGAGCAGTGTGAGCTGGAGGACAGAAGACAGCGCATCTTTCAGGAGAAACAGCTCAAAGAGCAGCTACTGCTAGAACAGCTGGACAATATCGCTCTACGCAGAAGTCTAGCAGGACAGGCCGCTTTGCGCAGGTAACATACTGGCCCTACCACACCTGTTCCTGCATCAACATAAAGTTGGGTCCGAAAGAAAATGTGAAGATTGAAAATTATTGTTTTTCTATTTAAACCTGGGGAGACAAGACAAGACAGATGATTACATTTATGGACAGGCACTAGCCAGGCTCAAATCCTCGATCTTAGATCACTATGACTTTGTTTGGGTAAAGGAACAGACATCTGATCTAACAGTGGTAAAGTATGGTATGCCACAAGGCTCTGTTTTGGGTCCTTTGCCCTTTTAAAGATCTGGTTCTGACCTTTACATTAATTCTTCAATCTAACTTTTCACCTATTCTTATGCTGCTATACAATGAAAAACAATTAATGAATTTAAGTAGAAAAATGCAAAGTATTTTCACTTGTGGTCTCAGAGTTAAATATGTGACGATTCCCTTTTTATGCAAAAAAGAGGCTGACTGGTTTCTGTTTTGTTTCACAGCCAAGAAGAGAAAAGGATGAGAAATGAACTGTGGGAGGCTGTCAGTAGAGATGAGAGAGTGTTGACCCTACAGAAGACTCTGGAGCAGAAACAACAGGAAAGACAAAAGAGAAAGACCGAAAAAAACAGTGTGAAGAAAAATGAGCAGGTGCTTCCACTCACAGTGAAGACCACCCTCAACAAAAAGGTGAGAATAGACTATAACACACTCCATGTGTAACAAATTTAGCTTAATAACACTTCAGATGTTTAATATTGTTACATTTTGCCATTAAATGATACAAGCAGCAGGTTCTTGGGGAACAGCATTGGCAGGAGTTGGAGCACAATTTGGAACAACAGATTTACGGGACCTTACAGCAGTCATCTAAAAAAAATGGTGCTGGCCAGAACCCCAGGCGAGTTTATTGATAAATGTAAATTTACACTTTTTTTTATTATTAACGATTAGAAGAAACTGATATTGTAAAATGTCTAGGAATTATATCAAAAGAAAGTAATGATACTTGGTATTAAAGCATGTTATCTATATTTTAAGTTGCTTTTTAGGTCATCTAACACAGGCCTGGTTGATGTTACCCAAATAATTTGGGAAGAAAAGCAGATGTACTGTTGAGAGAAGTGTTTTTGCTGTGGAAATTAAACTGAATGATTGCACAAGTTTTTTTCTATTCTGAAATATTTTAATCAAAATACTACAGTAACAAAAGGCCTTCTCTGTATTGAATAAGGACATCAGAATAAACCAGTTTAGTACAACTTTTTAATGTTGTTCCATTTCATTTTAGCAAAATTACTACAAATATCCTTTCCTAAATTAATGCCCAAAGAAAACTTGTTGATAAAGAGTGAATTACTCTAAAACAACTGAAATAGAACAGTTCCAAACAACAGAAACCCTGTATTGCACAAGAAGTACCATAACATGAATGATTTTGAAAATAATCTACAACATCAATTTAGTGGAATGCATTGTGTGTGTGCTACTTAAACATTCAGAAGTGTACATAAATGAAACAATGATAGTAAACAAATCATAAAATTCCCCACCAAGACATTTTCATACACACTGTACCCTAAGTACAGTGTTTCATAGTGCTCAGACCTTGTATAAAAAAATAACTTAACTACTTGATCCAGTACAACAGTATGAAGACCAAACCCTTGGTGTCTAACATGAAAAATAAAAGTTTTAACTGTATAAAAACAAAAAAATATCCAGTTCCTGATACATCTTCCTTAACCTACTGGTATTTTAAGGAAAACATGCACCTGTTTTTATACTACAGACACATATTTTGACATTATTGGTCATATAAAAGGTAAAAATAAAAACGTATACTAAAATGATGCAGCAGCTGCCGGCCAAAAGTGCTTGTTTGTAGTGGTTACATCATGAGTGGTTATTACAGACAACTAGCTTTACAAGACATGATATTCACGTGACTAACAGTAAATCAAGATTGAAATGAACTGGATCAGAGTCATGAAAATGAACTGTTATTTTAAAAACAATTCAAATAGTAAGACTTTACAAAAAGTAGCAAATTTTGTCTGATTCTGGGTGTTTGTTAAAGCCAGAACAAACAAGGAAGGCCATTTATACATTCACTCCCAGCATTCTTGTCCACATTCTCTTGGCCCCTTGATATTGATCAATGAAAGGACAAGAGGGAGTGTATCTCCTTATGAATCCAAGGACATTTCATCTTTCCATAGCAGATCATTAATCAAACAGATGTCTCGCGCCTCATTAATTCACCAGGCTTTTGGGTTCATCTTCTCTCTGAATGACATCCTCAGTTTGTTCCTGGGGGCCGGCACAGGTGGCTGAGGGGCCTGACTGTATTCTTTCCCAGGATTTTCAGGTATATCTGACTCGTCATCTCTTTTCTGAGGAACGCAAGGGTGCTGACAGGGCTCGATCTGTCCAAGGGGTGCGTTTTTGCGAGTGGATGTGTGGCTCTTCTGCAACTGCTGAATGATTGCAGAGAATTTAGCATCGAGCGAGGGTCGCCCCGTTCGAGGCCTCGCCCCCTTGCAGTTCTCTTTCTCCTGATTGGAAAATACGCTGGTAGGCTGAACAAACGGTAATTTATCAGGAGGGGGTGGAGGTGCTCTCCTCTTCTTTTTGCTGACCGTGACAGGACTCGTAATAGACTGATTGCTTTCTTTACCTGGTGACAGAACTGTTTTTTGTACCACCATTGGCCGGGATCCTTCAAACAGTGCTGCCCAATGAGGAGGCTCTGTGTTCTCCTCCTGACCAATGAGAAAGCGCCCATCAGTTTCCTCAATCTTATTGTGAATTATGTCAGTCAAGCTCTCAAATTTCCCAGGGGACCCGATGCCTGAAAAGAATACATTTTTAAACAAGCAATTAACAGAAATGATAGGAAGTTGGACTATAACTCCTCCAAATTAAGTCAAATAAATGATAAATATATCCTTCATCACTCACTCAGATCATTATAAACAGAGTCAGCTTGCTTGGTGAGAAAGAGCGGGGGTTTGCATGGTGACAAAACCTCAATTTCCATAAGCTTGTCACATGTGTGTTGCCACTGACCTAAAGAATAAGTTCATATTAATTGTTTAGACATACAGTTTAGTAGCAAAAAAAGATTTCTGACACGTCAGGCGAACTTACTCTGGTCATAAATGTGCTGCCAGAGGGCGTCCAGCCACTCCTGCAAAACATCAGGGGTTTCAGTAATGAACACATGACTGGCAGAGTCTCCGTTTCCCGGGTTTATCAGGTTGAGTCTATTGCCAGTCCGCTGGTGGTCCTTTCCTACCACACGAATACGGGTGTCCTGCATGAACACACACACAAAACTCTGTACTACAGTTTATAATATAAATATATATATTAATATCGTTATCTTTATAGTTACCGTTCTGGTGTGAACGGTGCTTTAATGTTGACTGCAATTAAATTACTGTGTTAACTAAGATTAGAAAGGCTGCATTACCACAATAGCAGTCTAAAGTAACGGCCATATAGCAGATTTTTATATAAGAATTATTGACTGATATTAGATTTTTTTTTATTAAATCAAGATTGCATTTAATTTGCTTGCTCCTAATTTTTACCTATTTTGAATGTTACACAGTTGTGAGATTGGGACTTAAATTTTTCATATAAAATGAATAAAAAGAAAAAAAAAAACACTTATGCTCATGCACTGGCCAAACACATTATTAGTTTAATAACCTGCCAAAACTCTTTTAATTTTATTGCCAATTAGCCATTATAATTTAATATCTGATTCTGCCATTATTGGTCATAACAACCTATGGTTACTCGTTTTTGGTTTCAGGCCAGAATAGTAACATTCGTGAAGCAGAGCTATTTTAGTATTATTGATATACTCTTATAGTGTTTATTAATATTTTGAATTAGCTTTCATATTTTATTTTAATTTTAGTAATTGTTTCATGTGCTTTTACCATTATATTTTTATATAGCTTCAATTTATTTGTATTTTAGTCATTTTAGCACTTCAAATTTGATTTCAGTTAGGATCTTTTACAAACAATGGCTTTATTTAGATTTTAAATTCAAACATAATAGCACACTTGATCTTAGATAAGAAAAATACAATGTGAAATAATAAAAAAAAAAAGCCATTTTAAAAAGGTTTCTTACCTTATTTATAGGAATAATGAGGCTGGGCTTCACTTTTGCTTGGATTTCTTCAGGTGAATAATAGCATGAAATCTGTCCGGCCTTCAGCACACAGTAAAGCTTACAGCGGCGCTGCAAACCCTCAATGCTTTGCTAAGAAGAAAATCAAAACGCTGATCTTACAAATTTCATTTTATTTAGAAATGTTAGCTTGAATTATTGTGGCATATATTCTTCCTAGAAAAACAAGTTCCTGTCTTACCTGTTGGCTCAGGTATCCGCTCATCATGTCTTGTGTCATGCAGTCAGGTTGTGCCACCAGCTTACAGCACAAGTTACCGTATAACGGCAGCCATGACGAAGCCTCCACTGACAGACCAATGGCAGAAAGTCAATCAGAACCACCATGCAAGTCAATTATTAAAATGTGGCTTGATTGCGCTTACCATTTTGCTGGATTATAAGGGAATGAGACTGGAAAGATCCCTCGGCCTGCTCCAAACCCAATGTGGTGTACGCCAACAATGAGTATCGAGTACCTCTGTCACAAAAAATAAACCGATATTAGACATTTTACTAATATTACTAATTTAACTAAAAATACTTTAACAGTAATGAACATAATATCCATCTCTGCATACAGTGGTATTGGGTTGGACTGGAGGAAAGTGTCTGGATCTCCTCCATCCACAAGAGGGCAGTGTTTCCTGCCTGAGGATCTGCCAAAAGAGGAGCGCAGCTTCCTGGCTAGTTTTTTGGGAGTGTTGACAAAGGTTGTCTCCTCCTCCAGTCCACAGCTATACAGCTCAAACGTAAGTTCAAAGTCTGGCTTAGCTTCAGAGCTGTTGAAAATATTGAAACAGCTCAGAACTCAGAGACCATTCAACATTCAGGCCATTCAAGCTTGTTTAAACAATAGTTTTCATATAGTTCTCAAATCACTATAGGGAAAAAATAATAGAAATAGGGAAAGCTAAGAACTTACAAAATTTTGACGCCTTCAAAGCAAATATCAGTCATTGAGGGATCTGCAATCACCATCTCAGTGTCAAAAATCTCTGAGCCAATCTTTATCAAACAGAAAACTGCCACCCGCTGCACATCTGTTGGGTTCAGATACACATGACATCAGCATAACTGGCTATATGAACACACACACACACACAACAGTTTAAAATACCTGGTTTCAATTTAATATATAAACGCTTAATTTGTTGCAGTCTTAATTGTCACTTATTGCTTCAGAAATCATTTTAATATGCTAATTCAGTGCTCAAGAAACATTTCTCATCAATTTTGAAAACAGCTGCCTAGTATTTTTGAGGAAACAGTGATCATTTCTTTTCAAGATCCTTTGATGAATTTAATATAGAAAGTGTTTGTAACATTATAAAATGTCTTTACTGCCCTTTTTTATCAATACAATGCCTTGTTACTTAAAGTTATTAACCTCTTAAAACTTTTGAATGGTAGTGTGCAAGCAAAACCATACATTTATTGCAATTAATCAAAGTCAAAACAGGCAACATTTATCCAAAACATTAGCAAGGATATGATATTTTTATAATAATTACAATATAAAACTGGCACTTACTCCCTTTGCTGTTAAAATGTTCTGTATCTTTCCAAAACAATGGAATTCGTAGGCCTGGATAAGCAAAAGAAAAATACATGAGCCAAAGACAAATACAAAATCAATACCCATAACAGACACAGTTATAAAAAGAGAAAAGTTGTTAACTTACCAGATATGGCTACCTTTCCCTTACAAGGGATTTGGTCGAGAGAGTCTGCGGAACTAAAATAAAGGAAGCAAGAATTTGAATGACCATTTATTCCTTATATGCATGTCAGATAATAATTTACATTAAAAAATCAGCAAAAAGAACAGCTGGCAAAACACCTGCTGCCCTAACCTTCTGATGTCCTGCTGCTCCTTCCTCCTGCGGGCTTCACTCATGTAGGCTTTAATTCGGGAATTACAGGTTAACAGACTCCTGGAAGCATCCAACACCTGCTCTCTTTTAGTACTGGCAACAAGAAGCTTGTACGCCCCAGCTCTCATCCGCATCTCAAACTCCAGCTTCTCCTGAATATCACGGTCCTATTGAACAGATCCAATCCATCAGTCAGGAGAAATTAAGTAGCTTTATGGACAAGTGATCTTAAAACACAGTTCTGGGTATAAAGACTAGAGGAAGAACATGCTGGGAGAGAACAACTCTATCAAACAATCTATTCTACAACAACTCCTAAAGCAGGTGCATACCGATACATGAAGAGACGAGATATGGGTATTGGGCCCCACTGGACACTGAAGAAATGAAAATGATACAATGAAGTAACATCAAAACAGATGGAAGAGAAGAGGAGCTCACCCTCCTCTAAGCTCTTATTATATAAAAGGAAAAGCGGGTCTCTGATAACCGACAACGACGAATGAATTGATGAAAGTGAGGGGAAGTAATGGAAGTCTGACTCATTTCTGCGAATCGGTTCCTTTGAACAGTTTGTTTTAAAACTTCGATTCAATGATTCTTTTGTCCATCCATAATCATGTGGACCCTGCAGGTGTATTATATTGACATGTAATCATTTAGCAGACCCTTTTATCCAAAGCGATTTACAAATGATGACAAAAGAAACCAACAAAAGAGCAAAAAATATGTAAGTGCTGTGACAAGTCTGGTTTAGTTTGACTCTAACGCAGTACACGAAGTTTCTTTTTATTTTTTTATTAAAAAAAGAAAACAAGTAACGATAGAATAGAAAAAGAACGGAGTTCGCTAGTGTTTGATGGTCATTTTTTATATTGGATCCAAAAGATTCAGACATGGATAAGGTTTTCGTTTAAATGAGTCAGAGGACTTGTTGACGCGAGAACGCTTGCAGTGATTCAGAACGATTCTTGAACAGATCGGTTCGGTGAATCGGTTCAGCAGACTACTTGGATTTATTGGGGGAAAAGTCCGATTCATATGAATCGATTCGTTCACAAGAGTGGGTGGTGAAGAGGACAAAAAAGACAAAACAACCTAAACACTGACACTTTCTAAAAAGCAATCCCAATTTTAGAGCTGTGTGAATGATGTTTCAGAATTATATACGCCAAGATTATTTTTATTTGCACCGAATCATGAATTGTTTGCCCCATTGGGGCATTTCAAATCAGAACATCAGTGAAACATGATCACACGCTCCCATACACAGACTACCTTTAGTTTCTTAGAAATCTGTCGTATGTACAACAAATTAATGTCTTATATTATCTGCTGCGTGTCATTCACACTTGTGCATTGCTTCATGTGTCGGTCTTTGGCCTGATAAATTAATGAGCCGGTTAGTCTTGAATAATAACAACCACATTCCAGACATGAAAAACAATAACGCGAACTTCAGCAACACACAAAAAAAACTCACCTCGTTTTGAAAAAACATGCTTTCTCTTATTTTCTTTCTCTTAATCTCCATAGCGAGAGAGGAACACGACGATACCGTGGAACGAGTAGCAATATTTCGTTTAAAATGTTGAATGTCCCGCGGTGAATCCATACTGGCCTTTTCCTCAAGACAAGCCCCTCTCGGCACAACAAACCAACGGATTACACAACCGCCAATCCACCAATCAGCTTCTTTCAAAGCTCTCCGTTGCGTGCACAACAGTTGGGCGATACCATTTTTAAATTCGGAAAGATTGGAATAGCGATACAACTACGTAGGTTTGCATTTATAAATTGAATTTATTAATACACTTTTGTAAAATGAAAAAATTATCAGTATGTAAATGCATTTTAAGTATCTATATGCAAGTGCTTATGAAATGGGTTTGCGTTATCACTGTCATGTTGTGCCCATCTCTCTCGTCTGTCTTTAAATAGTTTAACCCGATGGTCTGCCGCACTGCATTCTAATTAATCCCCAACCTGACCGAATCTTTTCAGTGAGAGCGAGGCTTTCTGGATCTTTTTAGATCGATTGTAATTTAACACATAATGCGATGACATTTTGCAAGCATTTTGCACACGAAAACTGCATTCAGCATCATATGAAAATAAATCAATGTCACCTCCGTCGCTGCTGTCACGCTCATTCTGGACAACGTCGTTAGTACCCAGATGACTTCATACACCTAGATATCGTTTTACTGTATCTCAATCAGAGCGGGTTACTGGGGTTCGGACAGAATAGCAAGCAACAGATAATCCGAAGGATCAACAGTTTGATTAAAGATTACAATACATAATCCCACTGGAGCTCGTTTATTAAGGTATGGTTGCATGCTTGGTGTTATGTCAGATGACTAACTGTTACCTGTCTGATTTTAGACTCTGGCCAGTTAGATCGCCTGCTTGCATGATTAGCATACATTTGGCCGTTTTAGAAGGTATAGAAAAATTATAAGTCATTAAAATGTGAGCTGACACGATCGGTGTATGAGGTGCATGAATTTGATTTGCCAACGCTTTACATTAACGTAATTAAGCCGTGGATATGCTTAAGTTAATAGAGAACATACTCAAACAGTTGTGATTTCGTGGTTATCATTTGGATGGAAATAATCTTGTTTTATTATGAATTAATATACAGTATATCACGCAGCCTAGTCGTGACTTAAGTGTTGATGTCAGTTTTCTGTCACTATCAGTATGCTGTCTTTTTTTGTATTTCAGTAATATACAGTATCTTACAGAAGTGAGTACACCCCTCACATATCTTTTCATGTAACAACACTGAAGAAATTACACTTTGCTACAATGTAAAGTAGTGAATGTACAGCTTGTATAACAGTGTAAATTTGCTGTCCCCTCAAAATAACTCAAAATACATCCATTAATGTCTAAACCGCTGGCCATACAAGTGAGTACACCCCTAAGTGAAAATATCCAAATTGGGCCCAAAGTGTCAATATTTTGTGTGGCCACTATTAGGGGTGTGCGATATTGAAAAAAAAAGATATCTCGATATTTTTTGGATAACGATAATTAGACAATATTTTGCAGAGTGTGTTATTGTGCTGATATCTGACTACCGTGGACAGCTGCAGTTTTTGATATTCTTCATATTCTGTGTGGTCAGTTCACATCAGTGATTAATTAATCTTTTAATTTGTTTAAATTGATTTTTACCTTTAGTAAAGCAATTTTTTTCTAAAAGTGTACATCGTTTGAGTCAAATTGTTACATTTAATCAGTCAACCCTGCTAAAAAAAACAACAGAAGCCCAATAGAAACTATCACAGAAAGTTCCAATGGTTTCCATTAAAATACCATTATGAACCATTAGCTTTTTCCAGTATAAACCATTACAAAATTCCTTTTTATAGTGTGTTTTGGGCATTTATCTAATAGGATTTAACATCCCACCAATAGAATCCATCACATACCAGTAGACACCATTATAGTTTCCATTAAAACCAATAAAATTCCCATTAAATCCATTACATTTTCTATTGTGTTTTGGGCACAGTTCTATTGTTTTTTTCAGCAGGGAATTAAGATAATACACATTTAGGCTGTTACCAAACAAATGAACCAGTATCAACAAAATTAATCTTTGCAGAATTTGCATCTGAAGTGGCATGTAGATGTATTTACACACTATTTAATGCAGCTCAGAGGGACATGGAGTGCTTTAACCAGTTACACATGCATCATTTTTTGACATTTTAAACATAAAACATTGAATACTGATATTTGCAATTATTAAAAAAATTAAAATAGACTTTAAATGTGAAAATAAAACAGCCAGTAGGTGGCAGAAAAAATAAAAAGTTTCACACATTGCATATACATTGTTTAATGTTAGAAACTTTTTTCCAGTATTACTCAAAAATCACAAAGAATATTAGCATTATATGCAAATAATGTGCATTGAGAAAGAAATACTCTACGTATTTCTCAAAAATCATTACAAATATTTGCATTTTATTCAAACTATACCTCGAGAAGACAATTTTTAACATATTACTCAAAAATTGCAATAAATATGAACATTATATGAAAATTGTCACGATCCGGTTCATGATCTTACGCCCACTCACCACCAGAGGTCACCCGCTCACCACATGAACTCTTGCACTACACTCACTGCTGCACTCCACCTCAAGACTACAATTCCCATCACCCATTGCACTGACGACACACAGCTGATTGCACTGAACACACTGCTGATTACCCTGACACACACAGCTGATTGCACTGATCACACAGCTTACTTAAGCCATGGACTTCCTCTCTGTCACTGCCGAGTATTGTTTGAGCGTTTAGCATCCTCCAGATGTTAGCCACATACCAAGCCTTCCCGTATTTTGTTATAGTTTCTGTCTAGTCCTTCTATGTTGCCTTGTTGTCTGGTTCCTGACCTTCTGCTTGTTACCTGGATCATCTCTCTGCCTTGCCCTCTGGATATTGTTCAATCGTTTTCTGTCTTGATTTCTCTCCTGCCTTGCCCTCTATATGTGTTTGCCATTTGCTCGACCCTGTCTGTGTTTTGACCAGTGCCTGCATATTGGATCCGCACGCCTCTCGTCTAGTCGGTCCCGTTACAGAAAATGTGCTGACAAAAAAAAAACGTATTTTATCTGTCTTCTAAAAAAACAACAAAAACACCTTTGCTCTCTTTCCTTAAGCTCTCCCTGTCTAGCTAGTTTTTGCTTGAATAATGCCTGAAATGTTGCATTACAAGCACTTCCTGTGACTGTTTGCCTCTTTATAATGTATTGCTTATTGTATTCCTCAATTGTAAGTCACGTTGGATAAAAGCGTCAGCTAAATTAATAAATGTAAATTGTACTCAAAATCATTACAAAAATGTGCATTATATGCAAATAATATGAATTGACAAGATCATTACAAAATATTACTCAAAATCATTACAATTATTTGTATTATATGCGAATTATGTGGATTAACAAGAATCTTTTTTACATATTACTCAAAAATCACTACAAATATTTGCATTATATGCAAACAATATGCACTGACCTGGAATCAGTCAAGCAGACACTTTATCAGCACTGAAATGCATCAAATCACTAAAATGACCAAAAATACATTAATGAATTAGTTTGCATGATATATTTGTTTGCTAATGTACAGTAGATTCCTGTTTATGGTTGCAGAGGGGCCCAATTTTTTTACTAGAAAGCTTGATTGATGGCCACACATTTAATTTAATTAATTCGTTTTTACAAAGTCAAATCCCTTTATATTCTCTATATTTCAAAGCAAAAATAAAAAAAGCTAGAGCAAAAAGATAAATTATGAAAATGAGATGTTTTCCCCTTGATTTCCCCCTCTTGTGTTGTGGTGGGGCAAATCAAAGGTCATCAACTTTGGCCTGCGCACCCTGGTTTGGGCATCTCTGTGATATGGTATTTTTATATCCAAGAACTGGGCAACTAAATAGGTCATGTTTTTGTTGTTAGGTTATCTGTGTCATGCAGCAGAAAGTGTGCACACGCAACACAGCGCTGTTTGTGAAGAACGGGCAGGCGTGTGGAGCCGGAGCCCCTCCTCAACTTCCTTTCCGCTGCCCTCGATGTGGAGAGCACGAACGTTTCCACAGTCTTTCTTCTCTCAGAGCTCACCTAGAATACAGCCACCCGTTCCACACTAAACATGACATCAGCCTCCTATCCGCGAGGGATCTCTCTGACACAGAGCACACGGAAACCTGCAAACCCTCCAATTCCGACATGCATAAAGTACGCGACGCTGCCACCAATACTAGCTCCACTGCGAGAGGAGAGCACAAGCACTTATTCGGCGCTGACCAAACTCCATCGCAGAAGCCCGCAGAGCAAAAGCTCACGCCTCCAGAGAGGAGCCTCAGCGTTGGGGATGCACCGGCCGGAGCCGGACCCCTCTCGGCTCCTGTGGCGTCAGTGGAGAAGAGGCTGGAGGGGATGCTGAGGACAGCCAATAGCAGCATGGAACGACGTCTGCTGCGGCTGAGCTCAGAGCTAGCACAAACAGATACGGCTATCCTGTGTGAGCGCGCTCACTCGCATCACCTGGCCCAGGAGAAACAGGAAGTGCTGGAGCGAGAGCGGGCGCTCAGCAGACAGGTAGACGCCGCCGTCATGGTGATCGCCACACTCAGGCAGCAGCTCAGCATCTCGGAGCACGAGTTGGAGAGGAGAGAACAGTGAGTGAAAGATTTAAATATCATTTAAGCTCTGTGAATACAAGTTTCCAGAACACAGTCCCGTGATCAGATTTCTGGTTGACCATGGGTTTTGGGTGACCTAGTTTTTCCAAATCTACAGTAAAACTCATTCAAATCATCTGCCAGTTGTTGATTCTCCAGAGTGCTGGGGGATGGTGTCTTGTAATTGGTAATGTCTTTCATAACTTTCCACACTGAAGCAGAATCAGTGGAATAGAATTTGTTCCTTAGCTTGCCAGAATAATTCTCTTTGTCACTCCCATCTCCTTTTCCAGTGTGTATTTGACCTGTTTATACAAGACTATATCCCCCTTTCTGTAAGCATCTTCTTTGGCCTGACAGAGCTTTATGAGTTTTGCAGTGAACCATGGTCTGTTATTGTTGTAGGTTAAAAGAGTCCCGGTAGGAAATGCACATTTCCTCACACAAACTGATATTTGAAGTTACAGTCTCTGTGAGCTCGTCCAGTCAAGTCATTTATTTTATAGTTTTAATACAACAAAGCACTGCACAGTATCAAAATATGGCACACAGGATTTTCAATTTTCAGCTGAATGCATTTCACATCCCTCTTCACTGTGCAGTTCAAATGAATGATTTTTTGGTTTGTCAGTTGTTCTTCTACTGCAGCCAGAGTCCAAATCTAGGTTTACTGACATATGTGTTCTTTTTCAGAGAAGGTGCTGAGATCAATGTGAGGTTTGTATTTGGTTGGATGAAACCAAACAGTGAGGAGGAATGTAGACACTCACGAGAATGAACGAACAAATCTCTCGCGGCGAGTAGAACGTTAAGACATATTATTGGGAGATATAAACTGATAATCTGATATTTATATGTAATGTATGCAAGTTTGTTATACTTTTATAAAGAGTTTTGATTACAATTAGTGATCGACCGATATTGATATTTTATAACCGATACCGATACTGTTTATGTACCCGGTAACCGATATGCAGAACCGATATTTATTTACTGTTATAAAGTAAATAAATAACAGAGTGAAGTAAGTCCATTCTTCGCTTTGGTTTTTCCTCTTTTCAGTCATCTTAACAACAACAAACAACTGTTGAAAATTAACATTTTCATGTAAAATGTTATCTTCAAATTACAACAATAAAAACATTTTATTCATAAAAAGCATCATCAGCAACACTGATATTTACAATAAGCAAAAGAATGTCTAATGTATTCAAATGGAGAAAATAAAGGACAGAAGTCATATCAACTTCATTTTAAACTACATTTTTAGGTTTATAAGCTGTTTAATAGACTAAAGAGTGAAGAATAATGGATAATGTTAATTCACTGAATAACATTCTCTGGAATATTGAAATAAGCTATAACAAACAAAACATCGTCATTTCTTAACTGGCATGTTTTATCAGAATTATAAAAATGTTTTTTTGTCATTCTAAATTATGAAAACTGCTGACAGCGCAGTTTATCTATTTACACAGAACTACACTCAAACTGCAATCGCTTGCGGAGATAATAAATAATTAATTTAGATAGAGATGTATTTATTTCGATGTTTATTGGCGAAATAATGGTTCAATAGTAAATGTTAATATAATTTAGCGTGTTTCAAACAAGTGAATCTTGTATAAAGTTACATGCGGTGGCCGTGCTGGAGCTTCTCCTGAGTGAACAGTTGAGGTGTGTGTGTGCACTACTGACATGTCAAATACAGAGAACAGAATTTCACTGCTGGTTATACTCTGTATAATTGTGTATGTGACAAATAAAAAAAAACTGCTTTTTTTTTTTAAACTGATATCCGATTATGGTAAAATGCTTAAATATCGGGAAAAAATTGGTAAACCGATATATCGGTCGATCTCTAATTACAATACATCAGAATTTCATCTTACTTTTTGGCCATGTAAATATGAGCAAATGTATCAAATAGCATATTTTCGCTCTGAATATTGTGTGTGTGAGTGTGTTTTCTTATTCTTCATTGTCATTTTATATGAGGCATAAAAACCTAATGTATTAATATGATACTCAACATAAGAAAAAAAACGTACGATTTATATAATAAGCGAGAACACCATGAATCAATTTTCCAAACCGTGTTTTTGGCTTGTTTATATATTATAAGTTTATATTCGTACTATTTTGGACTGGTTCGGGTATACCGCTGCGGAGTAGCCCAGTACCTGCGTGATTCGTCAATAGACATGAACAGAGAGAAGTAGCTCCGGCTTCAATGTTCTTCCACATGATGCATGCAGTTCCGTTTATTAACCGCCAGAGCACCAAAAGTTACGGACTGCAGCTTTAAACTGTTCCATTAAAAAAAAATCAGATTGTTATTTCATATGTCAGTATTTACAGGCTTAAAAGAACAGTACACATTTATTTTTTCAACTTTATTTCCTCAATGGAACACCAAAGGAAATTAAAATGTTTAATAGAATGTCCAAGCTGCTCTGTGCAAGCATTTTTTGAAGACGTTTTGAAAAGTCTCCTTTTGTGTTCCAAAGATGAAAGAAATTGAAAGCTATACGGTTGGAACACGAGGGTGAGTGTATTATGATGAAATGGAGAAATTATTCAGCCCTGCTGCTCATTTTTATATCGTTTTTTTCATTGGTGCAGCAACAAGAAACAGAAGGATGCATTTATGACTGTTAAGGAGAAAATATGAATAAAAAATGTCTCATAAAGCAGTTGTTTGATAACTACCTTTTACTATATTGCAGGGAAGTTATTACCATCCAGCAGTTTCTGGAAGCAGCGGCGCAGCATGAGATGTGTGGGAAGGTTCGTTTGCGCCGGTTCATGGAGAACCTCTTGAGGAGGATTTCCCTGGCCGAGAGACTACTGGAATATTATCAGAGCGCCCCCCACAGGCATTATTGCACGGCTCACTCTGTATGTCACCAACATTTCCAGAAAAATACAAATGTGTATCTCATGCCATAAACATTTATATATATATATATATTATAAATGGCTTTCATACAATTGTTTTTTTTTCACCCAATTTGTTTTTTATTTCATTATTTTGAATATTGAATATCTTGAATATTAAGTTTTCTTTAGGCTACTCCATTTGGCATAAACAAAATGCATTTTCATAAAAAGGTCAAATCTGATATAAAAAAAAGCTTCATGACATTTTATAATAATTTAAATTTAAATGAATAATAATACAAAGACCATGCCTATATTTAAAACAGTTACACCACCATTTTTTACTTTAAGCCCTCCAAAAATGATAGAATGACTTATATTTCAGAAATTGAAAAAGTATTTTTATATGAACTGCATTTTCAGTGTATTTTCAAACAAGGAAGAGTGTCAAGCCATCGACCCATGTACTGATGTAAAAAAGGAAATTCAATAATGAATCACCTGATGTGACCCACTTGTATGATTTTCCAGGATTGCAATAATGAACTTCTATTTCAGAAATATGTCAGTCATTTCATTTCTCTAATTTGTCATTATTTCAGGTGCCTCTGCCATCAGAGCTCGGTCCACGTAGAATAACACAAAGCAGGTATTGTATTATTGGTGTTACTTTAAGAAGGAAAGTCACATTACCCCAGTAATGAGTAATTCATGTAACCATTTAACCTCTAGTTTCCTATACTTAACCAGCAGAACATTTTCAGAGCACTTCAATATAAATCATGTCCTTATTTGACTCAGGGCACTCGTTTGGCTTGTGGTAGATAGGATGTTCCCTCTAAGTAATTCATGAGATCCTATCAAGACAGTAGAAGATCGTGTTGCCCCGCCATAAATAATGATGACTTCTTTTCCATTTAATCAGTCTTAAATATTAAATCTGTGTGTTGGATGATAGTAATTGTCTTATGTTGCCGTTCTTTGACATCAGGTCTTCAGGAGAGCATCTTGAGCAGGATGAAGAGCAGCAGTTACTTGCTCAGTCTGGATGGGGACTGTCTAAAGGTTCTTCTGGAGGACTGGGTTACGACAGCTGGTCCCAGCGGAGGAGGTCAGATGGGTACGAGGTTTAGGGACAGAAGTGGAGCGTAGCAATGAATGTACATGCAAATAACACTATTTCAAATATTACTGAAATATGTTGAATATATTAATAATTATACAGTGGGGTCCAAAGTCTGAAATCAGATTGAAAATCTTATTTTTTTATGATTATTTTATTATTTTTTGTAATTACAATCGGGTGACATTTGGATGAGTGTTTTTTATTTTTATTATTATTATTTATGCAGCGCATCACATACTTGTTTTTTTTAGCAAGGATTCATTAAATTGATTAAAAGTGACACAATAAAGACATTTCTAACAATTAACTAGATTTATGTTTCAAATAAATGGCAATAAATCTTAATAAATGATAAATAAACACAATTAATAAATTAATCATTAATTAAATTAAGAATAAAAACTTTCTGTTCTTAAGAATTTTGAAGCAAAGTATCACCATTTCCACAAAAATATTAACAGCAATTGTTTTAAACATTTTAAAGGTAATAAATGTTACTTGAGCACCAAAATCAGCATATTAGAGAGATTTCTGAAGATCATGTGACGCTGAAGACTGGAGTAATGATGCTGAAAATTCAGCTTTGCCATTACAGGAATAAATTACATTTTAAAGAAACGCTGAAGACTGGAGTAATGATGCTGAAAATTCAGCTTTGCCATTACAGGAATAAATTACATTTTAAAATATATTCAAATAGAAAAATTATTTTATCGTAATAAATCGTAATAAAATTCCACAATGCTTTTTACGGCATTTTTGATTAAATAACAAATCTTCATATCTAAATATTGTCATATTAGCACAACCAGTCAGTAATTACACTGATTTAAGTTTCAAGTACTGAAAATTGCAAGATGCACATAACTGAAAGTAATGATGACTTGCAGTTGAGTAGGCGAGTCAGATGTTGATTTAGTAACCATATGATTCATTGAGTTTTCATGATTACAAGAACCTGACTAATCCAGTCTGCATGTATCTTTGTTTTTACATGCAAAATCATTTCAGGTTGCCAAATACTATGTTGATATTCATGTTAAAGGGGTCATATGATGCGATTTCAAGTTTTCATTTCTCTTTGGAGTGTTACAAGCTGTTCGTGCATAGATAAGATCCCTGAAGTTGCAAAGACTAAAGTCTCAAAACCAAAGAGATATTCTTTATAAAAGTTAAGACTCTCCCACGTCTCCTAAAACGGCTCATTTAAACACGCCCCCACATGTCTATGTCACGATGTGGGGAGATTAGCAAAACTACGCTCAAATGTATACGCAAAGAAATGGGGTGTGATTTTTATTCTCGCTGTAGTGTTGTTGCTGCCGCCGGCGCCATGTCCTGGAGACGCTGTGTTTCGTTGTGAAAGCAAAAGTACTTTGTTTGGGCTTCCAAAAGAGGACACAACTAGAAATCAGTGATTAAGTTATATTTAAAACACTGTTCCAGAACAGTACAACACAAATATTAGAGTGTGTGCGGCGTAATTTACAGAGGACTATTTCCTGAACCTGGAAGAGTATCTTACAATGCTGGCGTGCACAAAGGCTGTTTCTATAAAGTGGGGCAATTCCAACTTTGCAAGGACCTTCTGACGCTTCTGACTGACTGTAGAGTAGTGCTTGTTGTTTGTCATTTCTCTGATCACAAATGCAGACATGGTAATGTTATCGTGCCTCGTAAAAAGACAGTATAAGTCATTATAAACAGTAATTATGTCCCCACTGGATGCAACAAATGCCTCGTTTGTAATGGGTTTTATTGGTTTTGTGTTGTCGCGCCAGAACACGGCATCACAATACGGTGAGGGGGGTAACATTTTGGTCTCACGCTTGAGGTATTCGGCCAATCACAACGCACTGGATAGTTGGCCTTTGTAAAAATCGCAAAGCATAGAGGAGCAACAATAATATACAGTATGTGGAAAATAATGTTTTTTTTTTTACTTTAAACCGCATAAACACAATACATTACACCAAACACACAAAATAAAGTTATTTTTAGCAACATCATATGACCCCTTTAAATTTTCACTAGAAACAGACTTTTGGACACCACTGTATGTAAATATGAGTTATACAAAAGCCCAATAAACAACAGCGATGTCCAACAACAGATGGCAGATCAGTTATTTGATACTTATTTGATTCTTGAATGTGATTATGGTCCATCTGTGATATATTTTAACGATAAGATTGGCTGTAGAATGAACACATGGTGAAGCTGCCCTTTAATTCAAATAGACACAGCTGTCATTACAAGTTGCTAACATGAAGTGAAGCTATAGTTAGTAATGTTAAATGTTGTTGTTTTCTAACTAACACTACTGTTCAGGACAATTAATGTAGTTATATTATCTAAATGCAGGATGATGTTAAAATACAACCTGTGCCGTACAGGTCGGATCTTATGCCACTTTAAGCTTGTAGTTTGTTCACAAGCTTTCTCTCATTGAAAATGCACTGTTTCAGCAAGAAGAAAAAGTATGTAGCAAATATCAAAAATTATTTTTTTTTTTTTTGTATTTTAAATAGTGGTGCTACATTTTAAGGGATGAATATACATTTCCCTGCTTATGTTAGCCAGCCTCATTAGAAGGAGAGCAAGAGGAAACTATAACAGAGAAGAACGTTCTCTTTCGTTTTAAAACATGCAGCTATTGGAATATGTATAGATGTTAAGTGTTCTTAAATTAATTGCCAAGAAATTTGATAATAGGTCACTTTTACCATTCTGTACAGTTGGAGCAATAGCACTTATGGTCTTTGGCTGAACTGTGAAATGATTCTGTAAAAGAATGTACTTTCATTTAAAGAGATAGTTTACCCCAAAATGACAACTCTGTCATCATTTACTTACCATAGAGAGCCCTAGGAAGATATTTTGAGAAATGTTTTACATTTTTTTGTCAATGGTCAACCAAACGGTTTACCGACTGGTTACCAACATTCTCTAGAATATCTTCTTTTGTGTTTCACAGAGGAAAGAAATGCAGGTTTGGAACATCACAAGAGTGAGTAAAAGATTTGGTATCAAAATGATTTAATTTTGAGCATTCTGGGTAAGCTATCCTGTAAAATAATAAAAGTTAGAGTATTTAAGTCCTTAACTTAAGTTGCATCTAGCAGTTAAATTAAAAGAATATTCAGTATTCAAACAATGTTAGGCTCTATGGACAGCTTCTGACCGTTCTAACTGTACTGTTCTTTTTAACCAGCTAAAGGAAAGTCATGATTCATTTTTGTGGCACATTACAGATACCATAAAGCTTAACTTGTACAAAGAGCTACACTTAAAAAAACGGAACATTTTAATTTCCAGGTAGTTCATTCTCGGCTCTACACAACTGGAGCAGTAGCACTTATTCGCATCTAGGGGCAAAACTGTGAAACAATTCAGACAATAGCGGTATATTATCAAAATTACTAAAGGGGACATCGGATGCCTATTTTCCACAAGTTGGTATGATTCTTTAGGGTCTTCAGGAAATGTCTGCAACATACTTTGGTTCAAATTCCTCAATGGTCGTGTAATACAACACACCTTTTACCTCATCTAAAACAGCTCTGTTCACAGCAACCTGTTTCAGTGAATGTCTCTTTAAATGCTAATGAGCTACTGCTCACTCCACCCCTCTCCAATATATCCATATATGGTTCAGAGGTTGGTTCATATGTGGTTCATATATGGTCTATTTCATATATAGCTAGCTATCTACATAGATATACTAGCTGCAAATTGGAACAGCTGCTGGATGACAGTTTTAGACTCAGACGGCCCATTAAAAAACTGGCTGCATGTTTTTTCTTTTTTTTGAGCTGGCAGACACGCCAGTTACCTAACTAAATGCAAAGTGAAGCTAAAAAAGTGAAAATTTCATCTAATGTCCCCTTTAATGTACAAAAATACTGACTTACAGTACAACATTTGAAGTATAATTTTATGAATGAAGAGGGTATTGTCCGTAAAACCAACAGACTGGAGGAACAGGGTAGTGCTTTTGGTATTATTAATAGATTGTAGTGGTCTATAAAGGACCACTGCATGCACACACTTGGGTATAACCTTTATTTGACTTCGACTGAACCATTCAAAATCAATGTTTTGTAAATACTATTATGTATTTTTTGTCAGATGCAGGGTAGATCTCATCCACCGCACCTTAGTCTTGATATAAACTGAGTCAGTTTTAGGTGGGAAAAAAGCCAAATGAGGGCATTTGCTTACATTTCGGCTCAGGCTACTTGTTTTGTTCAGTTTAAGCTCTGAATTTTTCCCATATTATTCTACAAGTTGCATGTGACCAGCTAAATAGGACCTCTTGGCTTCATGTGTGAGACTTTTACCTTTTTAGAAAATACATATATATACAAAAAGCCCAGCAGAAATAACAAATGGCACTTTAGTTCAGAAGACGAAAGTATTACACCGACTAGTTATAATTCTTGTTTTAAACTCTTGTTTTTGTGCTGTTTTGTTCAGTGGTGGCAATGTCGTCCACTCCATTGTGTGCTCAGTTCTGAATCTTATTTTGTCTTTTGTGGTTTCTTCATGTTTCTGTGTCACTAGTTTATGTTGTGTTTAGTTTTAGAAAGAGATCTAAAGTACTGCAGTGCTGTGTGAGCATGAGGTAGTTCACATCCATCAGTGTTTTATTGT
This sequence comes from Ptychobarbus kaznakovi, assembly GCA_027422405.1. Taxonomy (NCBI): domain Eukaryota; kingdom Metazoa; phylum Chordata; class Actinopteri; order Cypriniformes; family Cyprinidae; genus Ptychobarbus; species Ptychobarbus kaznakovi. The sequence continues at coordinate 6,816,396 of CM049806.1, forward strand.
GAGTGAGCATGCTATAATGTTTTATCCTGTGGCTTGTGCAATATGTGACAATATTTTCATGATGGGAGGAAAATAAACGGTACTGTACGGAGGAAATCTAGAGGACATTATAGATTCAAACAAGGTCAAGTAGGGCTCAACCTAATTCACATGTGATTTTATTTTATGTGTCTATCTATTTGTTTGTTTATTTATTTATTATAAATAGAATCTGAGACAGTGTTTCTATGTATTTTATTGCCTTGTATCAGTACCAACTAATATATACTGAGCAGCACAATGTTCACAACACTGGCTCAGACCATCATTTATAAGTATTTACAATGTTTTTGGACTGACTGAAAATATAAAGATGGATGACACTAAAAATAAGATTGATACAGTAGCAGTCATATTTGGCTTTTTAATTCAGTATACATCTGATTAAGCCAATAATAGAGCAGATAATACAGTCGTGGTCATAATTATTGGCACCCTTGGTAAATATGATCAAAAAAGGCTCTGAAAATAAATTATTAATCCTTTTGGTATTTTATTTTTTATGCATTATTATTCCTTTTGGTCTTTTTTTCTAACCTTTCTAAAAATCTAGCCTTTCATTGAACTAAAACAATTGAAAATGGGGGAAAATCTCATTATAAAATAAATGTCTTTCTCAAATACACGTTGGACACAATTATTGGCACCCCTAGAAATTCTTATCAGTAAAATATCTCTGAAGTATATTACCATTCATATTCAAAATTGTGAGCACTCCAGGGTGATTATGAACATGAAATTATCCAGCCATGGCTTCCTGTTTCACAGAAATATAAATAGGAGGGAAAACAAATTCCCTTAATCATCCATCACAATGTGAAAAAACAAAGAATATATTTCTGATGTGCAGCAAAAGATAACTGAGCTTCACAAATTAGTGAAGCGGCTTTAAGAAAAGAGCTAGAGCAGTGAAAATTCCCATTTCCACCATCAGGGCAATAATTAAGAATTTCCAATCAACATAAAATGTTATGAAACTGCCTGGAAGAGGAAGTGTGTCTATATCGTCCTAATGCACGGTGAGAAGGAGAGTTTGAGTGGCTAAAGACTTTCCAAGGACCACAGCTGGAGAATTGCAGAAAATAGTTCTCGCAAACACTCAAGATGGGTTTGGTGAACACAGGGATAAAAAGTACCCCATGTGTACAATGAAATATACTGCTGTATTTTTGATGTTGTGGGCCTATATTTCTGCTGGCGGTCCTGGACATCTTGTTTAGACACATGGCGTCATGGATTCTATCAAATACCAATTCAATTCAAGATTATTTGTTGAGCGCTTTTTACGAAACAATCGTTGCAAAGCAGCTTTACAGGAAATTAAGTTTATATTTATATATTGTAGAAACTTAATATATTTAACTATTTAAATTTTTAAGCAAAATTTGGTTAATTCTGTATATTGTCTGAGGGGTTGGCATCATCTCTTCTCAGGTGTTTGGTCATCTCAGGATCATTTAAGGGTTGGATCCAGACTGAAGCTTGTGTAATTCCTAGTTACCACGGGATGTTAATCCCATGGCAGAAAAAGAGAAACAAATAGAGACATAATTAGCGTAGCTGTTGTTCCATCCAAGCAAAAAGGATTTGTTCAACCCAAGCTAAAGCATAATAATGTGCGTTTGATCAGATATAACTGCAGTACAAGATTATGAGATGCATTATATGAATGCTTGGCTAAAGAGATGTGTCTTTAATCTAGATTTAAACAGAGAGAGTGTGTCTGAACCCCGAACATTATCAGGAAGGCTATTCCAGAGTTTAGGAGCCAGATATGAAAAAGTTCTACCTCCTTTAGTGGACTTTGCTATCCTAGGTACTACCAAGAGTCCAGAGTTTTGCGACCTTAGGGAGCGGGTTGGATTGTAGCGTGATAGAAGATTAGTTAGGTACGCAGGAGCTAAATCATTTAGGGCCTTATAGGCAAGTAATAATATTTTGTAACTGATACGGAACTTAATAGGTAGCCAGTGCGGAGACTGTAAAATTGGAGTAATATGATCATATTTTCTTGACCTGGTAAGGACTCTAGCCGCAGCATTTTGTACTATCTGTAGCTTGTTTATTGAAGATGCAGGACAACCACCTAGCAGTGCATTACAATAGTCCAGTCTAGAGGTCATGAATGCATGAACTAACTTTTCTGCATCAGAAACACTTAACATGTTCCGTAGCTTGGCAATGTTTCTAAGATGGAAGAATGCTGTTTTTGTAACATGGGAAATATGATTTTCAAAAGATAGGTTGCTGTCTAATATAACACCCAGATTTTTGACTGTAGAGGAAGTAACAGGACATCCGTCTAGTTGCAAATTGTAATCCAAGAGATTCTGTGTACTATTTTTTGGTCCAATAAGTAATATCTCTGTCTTATATGAATTTAATAGGAGAAAATTATTGGTCATCCAATCTTTTACATTTTTAACACACTCTGTTAGCTTTCTAAAATGTTATACAATAAACGGAATATTTGAAATGTGTCTGTAATTTACCAGTTCACTGGGATCTAGTTGTGGTTTCTTAATAAGAGGCTTAATAACCGCCAGCTTGAATGGTTTTGGGACGTGACCTAAAGATAACGATGAGTTAATAATATTGAGAAGCGGTTCTGCCGCTACAAAATACCAACAGATAAAAAATCAATAAGTGATTGACTCTATTAGAAATCTCATAATGGGCCATGTTTGGATCTTCCAACCGGACAATAATCCAAACACAAACCTCAAAAACAACACAAAAATGGGTCACTGAGCACAAAACCAAGCTTCTGCTCTGGCCATTCCAGTCCTCTGACCTGAACCCTGTAGAAAATGAGTGAGGTGAACTGAAGAGAAGAAGCACCATCATAGAGCTGGGAATCTAAAGGGTCTGGAGTGATTCTGGATGAAGGAATGGTCTCTGATCTCTTGTCAGGTGTTCTCTAACCTCATCAGGCTTTATAGGATACATTTTTGAGCTGTTAAAATGGAGGTTTCAAAAAGTATTGAATAAAAGGGTGCCGTTAATTGTGGCCAATGTGTATGAGAGAAAAAAAATTTTTTTCATAATTATATTTCCTCCCATTTTAAATTCTTATTATCCAATGAAAGGTTAGATTTTTGTGATTTTTAAAAATAAAACATCAAAAGGATTAACCATGCAGATTAATTTTCACAGCCTTCTTTGATCATATTTACCAAGGGTGCCAATAATTCTGACCATGACTGTGTGTATATATATATATATATATATATATATATACTACACAGTTATTAATCTCTTCTACATTATAATGTGTTCTACTTCAAGACTGAAGAGTAGATTTTTGAAAATGAAAACAGGTATTTATAATATCAGCTATCGTACCAGCCTTACACTAAAATACATATCAGCTGTTGTATCATAAAGATTTGTATAATGATGCATATCTAAAATGAATAGTTCTGTGAACTAGGTTGGACCCTAGAAATGTAGGTGTGCCATTATAGATGTGACAATCAGACACAGAACAAAGCTAAAAAGCTTAAACATTTTCTGTTCTATTGTTTGGTGTTTCTTGATAATAATGAGGATCATTTGAGCTAATGTTTAATGTTGTGCCATGTTGTTTTCTGTTAAAAAAATTGAATTTGTTTTCTCTAGACTTAATTATCTTAATGTTTGTGCCTTTCTCTTGAAACATTGTCGTCTGTATTACACTTGTGAGATCTGAAGTCTCATGCGACCTTTGCTGCTGTATGTGATATTCTGAATAATAGAAATGAGATTCGAATTGATCATTAAAGATTGATTTGTTAATGCTATGCCTGTTTTCCATCTCTTGTGGCTACTGCAGCATTATTAAAATCTGAATGGTCATTCATTTGATCAGGCCAACTTGTTTTACTGTGTTTTTTTCCATATGATGTTCTAGATTTATATATGAATTTTTTAATTCATACTCAAACTTGGGCTTTCCTGAATAAGATGAGATTTTAAATTGATCTTCACATGTTTTCAGTCTCTTCTTATTTAATACTGCAATGCAAAGGATGAACACCAGAGGGTATCCTTGATTTGACTGTTTATGCAAAACAGATTTTTGGATCTCTGATAACAGCTTAGAGTACAATTGTGAGTATTTTTTAAAGCAATTTCAAACTTTCATTTGTGGTACCACCTTAGATGAAGCCTGTTGGAAGGTAAAAACCTTTGGGATCCATCTGTCTGCTTCCTTACACAATGTATGAAATAGTTTTATTATTTAACACCAGCACTCCCATTATATGTGACATTTTAAAATGTGAATTTTCAGTCCCCCTTTGGAAGATGTAGAGAAATCCTTGCACATTAAGCTTGAGAATGTTTCCAAACATGTTACAGTTCCCAGAGCTATTTGTAGCAACATTTTCTTTGAAAATGATCATATATTATAACATATCAATTTTTACTCCAACAGACCTCAAAGATATATGTTATGCTTAGTTTGAGAAGTAGCTAAAATCTTGTAGAAACCTTATTTATTTCTTTATTTTGATTACATTATGTCTTATTGTGTAAATTAAACGAGCAACATTACATTAAAAGAAACAATGAAAAATACTCATTACAAATTTTTCCATGGAACACAAAATTAGATATTTAAAAGAATGTTTGTTCCAATGAAACTGAACAGGAACTAATGCTGTAAAGCTAAAAAAAATTGTATTTGCTAGAAAACACTCGGGTGGGGGGGTGGGGGGGATTGGGAGGGGGTACTGTTAAGGATTTACTCTGAAACTATTTTTGTTTGTGAATTTCATAAATATTTACAAAGAAATGGCAAGTAACATATTGAATTAAACACATATTGAATAAAATAATGTTACTCTCATAATGCTAAAACATACTCCAATAATTGTGTATTTATGTCTTCTTAAGTGACAACTTTCTGTGAGGAACAGAAGGATTTCTGTCACAACAGACCCTGGTCATGAGTCACTTTCATTAAAAAGACTATCTTGATCATCATATCAAACTTTTCCTTTTGTGTTCACCGGAAGAATGAAAATCATTTGGCTTTGAAACGATGTCATTTTGGGGTGAAATATTCCCTTGGGTAAGACTTTGTTCAGAAAATGCTTCAGAGATGTGTAGAGGAGAAGAGCTTTGGGGCTGTAATGCTCAGAGAGTTTGGCTGTGTTTCAGGGAAAATAAACCTCCAGAATGGAAACACATTAACCAGACTGCATAGATCTATGGTCAAAGGGCGAAGACCTCTCTGCTACATTAAACAAAGATATCATCTAGGAACAAGGACCAGAGAGTGAAAATCTCTAATCTCTTTAGGCTTAATCTTGTAATAAATAGCTGCAGTGGTACTAGCTGGAATAAGAAGTTAACGTGTATTTTCTGTGTAGTGTTCGTGAAGATCAAAGAATCGCTTGGTGGTGTTTTGGATTGGTTGGCTCTGATTGTCGTCTTTGCGAGCGTATTAAAGGCTCTAATGACTGCAGCCTCTAAGGCTCGGACTGACGTCACTCATTACATTTAGAATGCGGAGGTCATGACCTCTCTCATTTACATTTTTCAGAAGGTTTTTTGTCTAACGGAGGCCATTCATGAGCATTTCGGCCTAATCAAACATGAAGTACAGCTTGTGGATATGTTGTTGTGTTTCATACAACCTCTATTCAGTAGCCTGTATGGGTCAAAGATGAGACCAAATTCAATTTACAAAAGTGATTTCGTATAGAAGCATTTTAAATGCAAGTGTCTACTTTAATATTTCAAATAACTTTTGTGAAAAACATCAAAATATGAGCGAAATAATGTTCATCATCTTTCGGCATAACAGATATATTTATGTTCAAATGGAGCACAATTCTGTACTTATTAAAATATATAAAATAATACGTGCTCATACTAATGGATAAAAACCTAGTGGTTTAAAGGGTAGTGACGAACACTGGTAAAGATTTAAAATTACAGTTATTATAGTATATTATATATATTTTTTATATTATATTACATGCCTGACAAGATTTTTTGGTGTACAAATAAACTAACTAATAAAATTAAACAGGACACAAACATTATAAAGTACATTTTTTGAGAAAATCTTGATATATATTTTTAGGATTCTTTAATGAATACAAAATGCAAAAGAACAGCATTTATTTTTAAATAGAAAGAAATCGTTTGTAAAATTATAAATGTATTTACTGTCATTTTTGACTGTCTTTACTGTCATCTTAATGTTATATTTTATTGTTTCATAAGTTTCAAAGAAACTAATCTAAATAAATATAAATATTTTCAAAGAAAAATCGAAATATTTCTAAGTTCTTAAGCTTACTGGGGTCACATACCCCTCGTTGGGAATCACAGCTCTTGTGCTGTCTTTACAGCGGTCATTTCTAAAAAAAATACAAATGTGCAGAAGTTCACTGCAAAGCCAATAAACTTCTGCCTGCGAGGCCTCTGTTTGTTTGAGTTGGCTATGAAGAAAGTTTACAAGCCCCATTGTTAGGAGGAGACAGAACGAGTGAATAAGCAGACCAATATTATTAGAAAGCACACTTGTTTCCATAACTAAAAGTGTTATTCAGTCATATGTCATAGCATAATGAGGACTGGAGAGTTTCTGCGTTTATTAATGTCTGGTGTGAACTCGGATGACATGGTAGAGCGTCTTTGTGATGTCATGTGAAATGTTTCTTCACAGTCATATTGTGATTCACACAGTGTGTGTGTGTGTGGTTTTCCAAGCTCAGAGGACTGGAGTAGGCGGTAGTGTTGCATCCTGTTACATAGCTTTAGCTTTATATAGATGCTCTGTTTTTATGTGTAAGCCAACAAATGATTAGGCGAAGTTTGCAAGCATAACAACAGATGACTAAACTGTCCACATGTCTCTTTATCTATAAATATATATTTTTAAATAATGTCATGCAAACATGTTTGTGAGTCATAATTGATTGAGCAACAGCCAGCATGTCAACAGTCTGCTTCTGCACTGATAATGAGATTACTGGTTCATCAGTTTATACTGCAGACGATCATTTCATTCATTTCTTGCCCGTAATTTCAAATCTGATTCATGTAGCACTTAATTATGTAACAAATAATTAAATTGTGCCAATATGGATTGGAAAAAAACTGCTGTCACATTTCCATAGACTGTAGTGACAGTGTTTGTAAGACTTCTATTGGTAACTTAATAAAACCAATAAATCCTGATGGAATATGTCCCAAAACACACCACAGAAAGCCATTTTTTATGATTTTAATGGTTAAAAGTTGATGGTTTGTAATGGTATTTGAAGTGGAAACCATTAGAATTTCTGTGATGTTTTCTATTGGGGGTTTTTTTCAGCATGGAGGGAGTTTATAATTGCAATATACTGTGGCCCCAGAACATATGGATTTTATAGGGTATTCATTTACTCACCCTCATGTTGCTTCAAACTTTTAAGACTTTCTTTCTTCTGTGGAAAATAAAATAATATATTTTGAAGAATGTTGGAAACCAAACAACATTGGAGTCCAGTTCATTGTTTTTTTTATGCCATACCTTTCAAATGTAAATTTCCGTGCTCTAATGTTTGGGACAGAAAGAAAAAGGCACAGCGTCCGTTTAGTGTTTTGTGTGAAAGAGGGAATTTGTGTACATGCTCATTCTTCAGAGCGAACTGGGTGTAATTTTTGGATAAATTAATCATATCTTGAAGGGAACGCTAATTAACAGGTTATTCCCCACCGTTCACCTAAAGTCGCAGAACATAACAATCGTTTGCGATTTTATCACGGAAGCCGTGCAAATTGAGTGAATATGACAAACAGGTTCCTCTCAAGCTCACACAAGTGTCAGCGCTGCACGTTCATCACGTGAACTTTACGTTTAATGGCAAAAAATGTTTAAATACTTATTAGTTCTGAGTTTGAACTGTATTCCTTTTGGTATTTCTGTACAGTTAACATTCGCATCCTAAATGTATTTTGTGAAATATAATAATAATTTGTTACATTTATATAGCACTTTTCTGGTACTCAAAGCGCTGTACATGGAGGGATCTCCTCAACCACCAGTGTGCAGCATCCACCAGCATATGTGTGCTTGTGCTCTCTTTCTTAAAGGTGCCATAGAATGAAAAACTGTCTTTACCTTGGCATAGTTAAATAATAACAGTTCTGTAGATGGAAATGACATACAGTGAGCCTCAGACACCATAGTTTCCTCCTTCTTGTAAATCTCGTGATTAAAAAAGACCACTGAAAAACAGGCGAATCAGAACATAACACCGACTGTGACGCAACAGTCAGGATCACTACGCCCCATCATTACATAAACCCACCCTTGTTCTAAGCAAGCGCCAGCTGAACCATCAGAAGTTCTGCAGGTGTTGTAAATAAACAAGCGCGGACAACAGCGAAAATGGCAGATCATGTATATAAATGTAATGTTCCAGGCTGTGCAGGGGATGTGAAGTGCAGGGATGGGTTGGTGTCTTTATTCAGAAAGGCACGGAAAGCAAATAACGCGTTCTAATAAAATAACCCGAGCCACTAAAGGGACATGCTTAGCTCCTTGCTAGCTGTAGCCTGTTACAGTACATAATATTTAACTTACCACATAAACAGAGTAAGGAGAGATGAGGATGATGGTGAATGATTTACAGATCCTGAGCAGCACTGACAAGCGTCTGATCTTGTGAAATGTGTGGAATACTGTTTCTCTATAATATAAACAGTATGTGTGCATCGCGTCTCTTGAAAGTGAAACTATAACACGATCGAAAGATCGTTCAAAAGCAGTTTCACTCGCAGTATATTTACACATATAACTGCGAGTGAAAGTATTTAAATATATATTTTCCTCCCTGTGTTTCCTTCTTGCTGATGAGCGACACTGTGAAACAGCCAATCAGAGCAGAGCTCAACATTAAGCAGCACTGTGAAACAGCCAATCAGAGCAGAGCGTATTATTATTCATGACCCTGACAAATAAGCCAATAACAGACCGTTTCATTCTGTAAATGAACATGTAAAATCGTTTCTGGAAATGTTTTGCCCTTACCTAAGCCACATACCTTCTATGTAGATATCAGAGAACAATTTAAAATACTGTATCAATGCATTCTATGGCACCTTTTATAAATAAATGCCACCTGGTTTGATCTTTTATGTTTATGTGATGATATTTACAATTTATATGTCCAAACACATTTTTGGTGGACACCAATCATCCATGACCTCTTTTTTCCCAGTTTCACACTTAACAGCATTTTCAGAGGTTGAGTATTGTCTGAGTGGCGCGGTGAAGGACTGAGGTGTCGTTGCCCCTTGAAGAGAAATGTTATGGGAGTTGTAGTAACCAGCTAACGTGTAATATCTCATGCAGCGTCCGTATAGGACCTTACGAAGATCTTTTTATATTCGTGACAGACGAGTTTGGTTAAAGTTTACAAATATTAAAGCGCGAGTTCTAGCATCATTTGTTTTGTAGTTTCACACTAGTCTCACAATATCGCAAAAACTACGTTTCCCATAATTCTCTGCATGACGTATAACACTGTTGACATTGCGTACGTGTATATCAGATGCCTGTATATGGAGTAATCATGGCCAGGAATGACTTGATCTTAACGGTATTCTTAAGGCTGCGCTTAATCTTTTACACATGGTGTCGATTTTGATGGCCTATATAAGAAGGTAATCTCTGAAACGGCACTTGATACTGCAGAAGGAGTAAGGCGCGTAAAGTTGAAAGTCAAGTTGACGCCGAACACTTGCGCGTGATGATGCCACGAGACAACATGACTTCCACTGTCCAGAAAATCGCCAAACAGGCCCTCACGACATTCCACCATCCCTCGGTTGTGGGAGAACACAAAGTGTTTCTGGAAAATCTGAGCAAGCTGAAAAGCCTTATGGCGGAGGTCAGAGCAGCGGATTTGAAGATTGTTCCCCGGACCGTCGAGAATGCACCGATGCCGTCGCAGCGCATCGCGCCTCCCGTTACATACATGCACGTCTACGAGACCGACACCTTCAGCATGGGGGTGTTTTTATTAAAAACGGGCGCTTCCATACCGCTGCATGATCATCCGGGAATGTACGGCATACTGAAAGTGATTTACGGCAAGGTACGAATCAGCTGTTTCGACAGGTTGGACAAGCCTAGAAACGGTGCCAGCGGCGTGCAGTTCAACCCTCCGCTCATGCCCTTCCAGAGGAGCTCGCTTCGGCCTTCGGTGCTGAGGTCGGTGGGGGAATACACCGAGGAGAACGGCCCGTGTGTGCTGTCACCCCAAAAGGACAATATCCACCAGATAGACGCTGTTGACGGTCCCACGGCTTTCCTTGACATCTTATCACCGCCATATGATCCGGATGAAGGGAGAGACTGCCATTATTATAAAGTTTTACATGCCCATTCAGAGACTGCAGACAGAAAGAGTGAAGCCCAGGAACACGGTGACCTGTGGCTTCAGGAAATACCCCAGCCTAGTGAATTCTGGTGTGGCGGTGAACCTTACCCAGGGCCTAAAGTGTCCATCTGAAGGATCTGACTATCAACTGGGTTCAACCTTAATCAAGAGATTCTGTTTTCCTTTCCTTACATGTCAGACTGACTACCTTGTCAAGAGTACAATGTTTTATTTGAAATACCGCAGCTGCTGTCTTTAACTTTAATTGTCTTCTGGCTATTATTTTCTACATGCGTCCATACATTTCCAATGTGTTGCATGCAAACCGTGTTCTGATTTTGAGTGCAGGTTCGACAAAATAACTAGTCTCTGTTGCCTGGATTCACTTTATATAGCATGTGATAAATATTTAATTTGTGCAGCAGATGTGAGATTTAGTTTAACAAAGGCTTCAAATCCTATCAGAGCAGAAATCTGCTCATCCTGTTTCCATTGCTATATTGTGTTAATAATGCTTTAAGCGATCATGTTTAGCAACAGGCTTGACAACACTCACTTGACAAATTGGCGTATGTAACACTGGATACTTATTTGAACACTCCTGGTAATGATCACAATAATGCACTTAGCCAAAATGACAAGTCTAACGGATGGAAAGTAAGACAATATGAACAGAAGAATGTGATGAGAATTTTACGTAAGAAATTAAAGTTTTGTTTTTAATCAGACTTCGGCTAATAAAAGATGCAATAGAAACTGGTCTTGTTGATTATTTAAATACATTATTTACAGCCAACAGTTCAAAGGTCTCTTATGCTCACCAAGGCTCATTTTATCAGAAAATACAGTAAAAACAGAAATACTGTGAAATATTAGAATTTCAAGTAATAGTTTTCTGTTTTAACATATTTTAAAATAGAATTTATTCCTGTGATAGCAAAGCTGAATTTTACCCATTCTTCAGCGTCACGTGATCCTTCATTAATCATTCTAATATGCTGATTTGGTGCTCAATACACACGTCTTATAATTATTGAATTATGCTGAAAACAGTTGTGCTGCATAATATTCAAATATTTTCCTGAATATAGCTTAAGTTCAAAAGAACAGCATTTATTTGAAACAGAAATATTTTGTACCATTACAAATGTCTTTACCGTCCATTTAATGGGTCCTTGCTGAATAAAACTTATCGATTTCTTTAAAAAGGATTGTATTACATTGTATATTTTTCTTGCAACCTGCACTTAGTGTATCAAAGTGCGACCTCTAGTGTTATAACTCCGTAATGCCATACAGCATTTAAAATCCCTTCCATTGATTCTCAAAAGATTACACCTTGTTTTATTATAATTTTATTCAAACACATAACAATAAAAAAGACTGTAAAAACTATATATCTCATAATAACTGCAACTGGCACCACATGAACTATTCTCTGATAAGGACGTTGTCTAAGTAGGCTACAACAACAAACGACATTCAACACTTAAATCATAAGCTGCCTCTTTGTATATTTGTGCGCGCACACAAAACAAGTTCCAGGGTTAAAAGGGACAACGACTATCCCAGCAGTCAGAGCTTGTTAAACTGTTAGTTCACATCGCTGTACCCCCGGCGCTCGAGCTGTGGGGAGGCGCGGACCCCTTCCTATCTTTCTGTCTCTGGTGGATTTTTGTGTGCCTCCTTCGCTCGTCGCTCCTGGCGAACTTTCTGCCGCAGAAGTCACAGGAGAAGGGCTTCTCTCCAGTGTGCGTGCGCGTGTGCGTCGTGAGGTGGTCGCTGCGGCTGAAGCTGCGCATGCAGATGCGGCACTGGAACGGCTTGTGGCCGGTGTGGATGCGCACGTGGCGCGTCAGCTCATCCGAGCGCGAAAACCTCCGGTCGCATCCCTCCGCCGGACAGGGGTACGGCCGCTCGTGGACCGGGGTCTTGCACGGTCGGTTCGGGTATTTCCGTGGCCGCAGAATCGGCCTGAGTGGGACGCTTTGCGGATTGGTGCAATCCATAGGCGGCCTCGGTCCGTCAACCGGACACGCCAGAGTAAAATTTCTAATGGTGTTCAAGGGAGTCAGGGGTGGAGGGACTCGGATAGACTCCAAATTGCACGAAAATGGCTTTATGTCCTGAAACACTGCCATGTTGTCCCTTTGGCTGTTGCTCGTCTGATAAAACCCCCCATAGTCAGGAATGATGGAGAAAAGCGTCCCGTCTATAGATGGCTTAGGGGTTGAGTAGGATGGGGTTGCGTAAGTTATGGGGCAAGTGGTGGTCGATAGGTAAGCAGAGGGGTCCTGATGGTAACAATCGGCACTGCAGGTGTAAGGAGGCGGGCCTGTGTACATATGCTCCATGTTGGCAAGGGTTTGCGCTATTTTGGAGCAGTCTGGGTCTGAGGGGGAGCCCGTGGAGAATGATCCCGGGGAAGGTGGCCTATCTTGCACTCCTGCGCTGACAAAGTTGAGTATTCCCTCCTGGTTCCAGCTTCCTTGCGCGTCGATGGAAATTGTCCCTGTGTAGGCGACAGGCGCGCTGTGTGGAGAAAACTTGCTCGAGTCTGTCAGTTCAAGGCCCCGTTTTTCCACGCCGAAGCTGTCGGTGCTCAAGCCACCTGTAGGAGTAAAAACAAGACGTTTATATTGAGCAATTCCCTCTTATTGTGTGTGTTTCCGTCACGTATTCGACACGTGGTATCTAGAAATATTCAGAAAGCTGTTGTTTTCGAAACATAGGCTAGGTGTTAAAATATATGCGGGTAGCCTATGTCTTGATATTCTGGTTGGACCAAATAGATCGCAGTAAAATAGGCTATTTTTAGTCTCTGCAACTGAGTTTCCTTCCACTAAATGAATCGGAGAGGAGATATAAACAGCCTATTCAACGTTTTATATTAAGATTATAGCCTAATGAAAACCTTTTTCCTCCAATGCGCGTTTTTAAAGCCAGCTTGTGTATACACGTAGCCTATCTTAAAGTTTTGGCTACAAAAAGTATTGAATATTTCCTTATTAGTAGGCTATAAGTAGCTATTGGGTTTTTCAGTTAATTGAACACACGTTCAGTTTGTGACAACGTGCCCCGGTATAAGACAGATTATCGTAGGCTATAGGCTTTTTACATTTACGCATTTAGCAGACGCTTTTATCCAAAGCGACTTACATATTCAGCCTATACATATTTTTGTCAGTAGGCTACATGTGTTCCCTGGGAATCGAACCCACAACCTTTGCGCTGCTAACGCAATGCTCTACCACTGAGCCACAGGAACACTATTTTTAATGCAATAGGCTACACAATAAAACTTGAACACACGCAATTAATAAAAACAACGTAAAAGTAACGTGGAAGAAATTAATAAATTATGAAAATGTAGGTACAAAAAGCATAGCATATGCAATGAAGATGATGGCAGTTCAGGCTCTCGCCTTGCATACCATTATGATGTGTATTTGTTTACCCTACAACTATTACATATGATGATGGAAGCTCAGAAAATATAAACTTGGTGTTTGAAACCAACTTATAATCAAGCAATCAAATAAGCAAACAGGACAAACAGGCATTTTTGTTTTACTCAAAAACGTACGGTTACTAATCTAGCCCTTGTGAGTATTGGCACTTTTATTATTGTACGCATCCTAATATGTTCTTACCTCCCGACGCCTCACTGAACTGGTCAGAACAAACCCGCACATCCCCAGGAGAGAAGACTGATGCGGGGGTCTCATCCAGAGAGAACCCGTGGGATGGAAGACAGCGCATCAAGTCACTCAGAGACGCGTTCATGTTCTCCCTGCTAGCTGTCGCTGTCATTTTGATTTTTAAGATGTTGTATTTTATTAAGTTGTTCTCAGAGCTTTTATGATCTATTGATGGGTTATAAATATGTTCACTTCAGTGTAGTCATCATAAGCGCGCGCATCAGCTCTCTTCATGTGCCGCCGCAATAAGTGAAACTTTATGTCGTGGAGTGCGTTTAAGAGGAGCCTGTCAATGCCCCATGACGTCACTGACCATACAAGGACAGAACATGACAAAAAAAACGGGTTGGGCTTCTTTTCATTTTTTTTTTTTTTGCTCTTGGCCATGTGACGTCACGAGCGCTCTGTTTAGACAGATCTCTGACTCTGCTATAACTTTAATTTGTTGTGATGGATTTGTTGTGCATATTATATCGAAATAGATGTGTGGTCTATGAAACAGTTAGATGCTTTTTCTGTTGTACTGACTTGTGGTGTATGTTATTATCAGGAATTCCGGTTAGGGCGCATCCCATAAATGGATATTATCCGGTAATCTCAAACACGCCCTTTTTGACTTATATGGGACGCATCCGGGAAACTCGACACGGAAAATAACGAGCCACGCCGAGTTCACGTCCCACGGAGGAACCGTAATAAAACCAATTTCAGGAAAGTGATATCTAAAGTTATTCTAGTTTCTAGAGAGTTTAGGAAACTCTTGATTACTAAAAAAAGACTTTAGCTTAGCTATATTTTCTTTACTGTGAAAATAAATCGGTAAAATATAGAAAAAGTACAGACAGCTCATTACTGGCATTGTAGCCTATCCGTTAATTTTACAGACATTTCTGTTCACTCAATGCAATGAAGTGTAATATTCAAAATTCAGGTAAAACAACTGGAAAATGACAGAGTGTACCTTGTAGGAGTTGCAAACTATTTTAATTGTAATATTTAACTAGGCCTATATTTTAGACTTTCACAGCATTTTGAAGCTTTCAAACATCTCAAATTAGATTTAGAAGCTGTCAAAGTAGATAACAAAATATGTCAACTAACTGCAAGCACTATTAGTTTCCATTTGGTTCGAAAAACCATATATTTAGCATATTTATAATGTAGCACTCTGTTGTAAGGTCTTATTCTCGTATGTTCTCGCTCAACATGACTGACACATGTAAGGCCGTCTTCGGCTCTTCATCATCACTCTCGTCAGTTTTTGTTTTTCTGTCACCATGTTCTATTTTCATCCATGGCAGCTTGAGCAACCGAGCGTTTGCTGGATGTGTGACGGAGGCCTACACGAGCCACCCACACTATGGAACAGCCCCTTCTCCATGGAGCCCAAGCGAAAGTGGAGCCTCTCTGAATAGATCTGCATCTGCCCTCCTCTTACTTCTGTACTGCCTGCCTTCTCTCTGTTCCCATTCACACTCGCCCACATGCACAGCACTGCATGCTGACTGAGCTTCTGTGCATGCAGTATTGCACATTACAGTCAGTGCAAACCCCGCTCTTGAGATCTTATTTAATAGATCATAGTTGGATTTAATAGGAGAAGATTCAACTATAAATGCTTTATCTACTGGTGTATGGCAAAACTGTGTTTTCAAACATGAAATCATATAACGTGCATGATTTTTGTATAGGTTTATTGCCTGAACGTTTGAAACATCATGCAAAAGTAAATTGAACAGTTCATATACTGTAAATAGATGCTTTATTATTTATCTATCTATCTACATTTATTAATTTTTGTTTGTTTGTTTGTTTGTTTATTTCATTTTTAACCTCAGGAATCTTTTGTGGCAGGTGTGTTGTGTTGTGAGTTAGAGTCTTGTCGGTGGGGGGGTGTATGTCCAGCGCTCTCTCTCCACCTTCAATACCATGACTGAGGTGCCCTCGAGCAAGGCACCGAACCCCCAACTGCTCCCCGGGTGCCGTAGCATAAATGGCTGCCCACTGCTCCGGTGTGTGTTCATGGTGTGTGTGTGTTCACTGCTGTGTGTGTGTTCACTGTGTGTGTGTGTGTTCACTGCTGTGTGTGTGTTCACTGCTGTGTGTGTGTGTCACTGCTGTGTGTGTGTGTGTTCACTGCTGTGTGTGTGTTCACGGTGTGTGTGTGCACTGCTGTGTGTGTGTGCACTGCTGTGTGTGTGTGTCACTGCTGTGTGTGTGTTCACTGCTGTGTGTGTGTTCACGGTGTGTGTGTGTGTGTGTGTGTGTGTGTTCACTGCTGTGTGTGTGTTCACTGCTGTGTGTGTGTGTTCACTGCTGTGTGTGTGTGTGTTCACTGCTGTGTGTGTGTTCACGGTGTGTGTGTGCACTGCTGTGTGTGTGTTCACTGCTGTGTGTGTGTGTTCACTGCTGTGTGTGTGTTCACGGTGTGTGTGTGTGTGTATTCACTGCTGTGTATGTGTTCACTGCTGTGTGTGTGTTCACTGCTGTGTGTGTGTGTGTGTGTGTGTTCACTGCTGTGTGTGTGTGTTCACTGCTGTGTGTGTGTTCACTGCTGTGTGTGTGTTCACGGTGTGTGTGTGTGTGTGTGTGTTTCACTGCTGTGTGTGTGTTCACTGCTGTGTGTGTGTTCACTGCTGTGTGTGTGTTCACTGTGTGTGTGTTCACTGCTGTGTGTGTGTTCACTGCTGTGTGTGTGTTCACTGCTGTGTGTGTGTTCACTGCTGTGTGTGTGTTCACTGCTGTGTGTGTGTGTCACTGTGTGTGTGTTCACTGCTGTGTGTGTGTTCACTGCTGTGTGTGTGTTCACTGCTGTGTGTGTGTTCACTGCTGTGTGTGTGTTCACTGCTGTGTGTGTGTTCACTGCTGTGTGTGTGTGTTCACTGCTGTGTGTGTGTTCACTGCTGTGTGTGTGTTCACTGCTGTGTGTGTGTTCACTGCTGTGTGTGTGTTCACTGCTGTGTGTGTGTTCACTGCTGTGTGTGTGTGTCACTGCTGTGTGTGTGTTCACTGCTGTGTGTGTGTGTCACTGCTGTGTGTGTGTTCACTGCTGTGTGTGTGTTCACTGCTGTGTGTGTGTTCACTGCTGTGTGTGTGTTCACTGCTGTGTGTGTGTGTTCACTGCTGTCTGTGTGTGTGTGTTCACTGCTGTGTGTGTGTTCACTGCTGTGTGTGTGTTCACTGCTGTGTGTGTGTTCACTGCTGTGTGTGTGTTCACTGCTGTGTGTGTGTGTCACTGCTGTGTGTGTGTTCACTGCTGTGTGTGTGTTCACTGCTGTGTGTGTGTTCACGGTGTGTGTGTTGTGTATGTGTTCACTGCTGTGTGTGTTTTCACAGTGTGTGTGTACACGGTGTGTGTGTGTGTCACGGTGTGTTAATCGCGATTAAATATGTTAATCGATTGACAGCCCTAATATATTTATATTCATATAATTTATATTAAATATAAATATATTTAAAATGTAAACATTACATATTTTTCTTAAATATATACATGCATGTGTTTGTATTTATATATAGCCTACATAATAATATACACAGTACACACACATATATTATGTAAACAAAAACTTTTATTTTCGATGCGATTAATCGCGATTAATAGTTTGACAGTACTATAATTTATTTATTTACTTACTTAATTGTTTACTTCAGGAAAACTTTGTGCCAAAAAAATATAATGTATGTGTGTATTTTTTAATTAACTT
This sequence comes from Ptychobarbus kaznakovi, assembly GCA_027422405.1. Classification (NCBI taxonomy): domain Eukaryota; kingdom Metazoa; phylum Chordata; class Actinopteri; order Cypriniformes; family Cyprinidae; genus Ptychobarbus; species Ptychobarbus kaznakovi. Next base: position 6,834,213 of record CM049806.1, read on the forward strand.
CATTAATTTTTCATTAAATTATTAGTCTCAGGTACATTTTGTGCCAAAAGGCTCATTATTATTTATTTACTTGCTTACTTATACTAGAGAGTTTGTTTGTGTCAAAAAGATTAATTGTTGTTTTTGGAACTGAGTAAAGAACCCTAATTCTGAAGAGTTTTTACACATGGACGGTCTACTAAAGCTGATCACACCGTTGTTTGTAATGACATCTAATTAATAAGAATTAAGGTCCTTGATATTAAACACACACTCCCCTTCCAGTCGTCTCTGATAACGTGGCTGATCTGAAAGTGTGACGCCACAGCTGTACCTCCTCCAGCGGTCGGTCTGAGCCGCTGTCATTCAGAGAATCAGATGTTTGCTGTAAATCTGACGCTCTCTCATTTTAACTGCATATCATTGTGTTGCACAGCTCAGTGTGTTATTAGGATTCGTGAGTTCAGGTGCCTTGTTAAATGAACAGCATTTTTCTCAAAAAAGCCAAACATCTTTTCATTCTCAAAATTGTTGGGGGCCGCGCAAATCTTTGCTTCCTTTGTCTTACGCCTACAGACACAAAAATGTCTTGCTATTGTGTCAGTGCTGCTATTCACCAGAAAAAGTTCAGTGCAGCTGTGGAAGACACAATACTTGTATAACTCACAAGACAAGCAGCTATAGCAGAAATATGATCAAAAATGATATTACAAATAATGGATTATATTGATAATAATGAAAAAAACGTACAAAATAAATCAAAAATCAATTATTGCCATTTCAGCCATTCCCATCATCAAACTGATCAGTATATTATATTGTTAAATAAAGTGAATGAATTCTTCATAGCAGATGGCAGATTATTTCGGCGGGTTGTTTAGTACCCTTTGTGCCCCTCTCATGCCCTCTGTGCCTCGCACGCCCACACAGCGCCATGTTGGGATGGGTTCACAGCCCATGTTGTTTGCGCTGGCTGTGGTGTTGCGTGGGGGTTTGGTGACCCCTGCACACGACGATTAATCAAACGTCACTCTGTGATTTCTCCAAAACTCATTATTCCTTTTTTATAGCACAACACGCCTCTCTTAAATGCAGTTTTTTGATAAATCGCCCCTTTATGCCTGTACACACTTCCAACTGTATCTTTTTTCTTATTGAATCTAGCCAAAGAAATTCATTTCAGTTTTGATAACTGATCATTTACATCATCAGTTGTTTTATTCACAAAGAAAGAGACCCTTCATTTTCATAAATTAGAAAATGATCATTTAAAAGTTTGGAGGTGGTCAGATTTTACAGGAAAAATAATATTGTGGAAAAAATGTAATTCTATTTTATATATTTAAAAAAGTACTCCCGTGATGCAAAGCTGAATTCTCAACATCCTTACCTTCAGAAATCATTCTAATATGCTGATTTGATCATTAAAAATAATTTCTTATTATTATTTCTGCTTCACATTTTCAATGGATTCCTCTGGTGAATAGATAGAAGAGATCAAAAGAACAACATTTATTAGAAATATATATTTTTTGTAATGTTATAAGTGTCTTTTACTGTCACCTTTTGATAGTTCTAGCTGAATAGAATTATTCATTCATTAAAAAAAGTACTGACCCCAAACGTTTGAACATATATCTTTTTGAAAAATATTAGGAAATCCCAAAAATGTTATCCTCAGTCTTAATTCTCAGGAAAAACCGAAACAGTTCTCACACCCATACACTCCTTCAACATTGCACAATTCAGTTGTGCGTTTAACACTCACCATGCTTGACGGCTGCATTCTGCTGAACGCGTGTTTGCTTTTCTCTTGTCCGGGTTCTTCACGGCTTTCTTCTGCTGTTCGCCCAAACACAGCCGACACTGATAACATATAGCCCTCTATATCTCTCAGAGGAGGTTCATATGTGCTTTTCCATTCATTCAGAAACCAACCAAAAAACCGGACAAGGCACTTGTTCCCACCTCCAAATTGGAGCTGGTATGGTAATGAGAGAGGTTTGGGAAGGCCGGCGGATTGGGCCAGAGAGCGTCTCTTTGAGTCGGGATGGGGGCGGTGTAGGTGTGAGGGTTTGGTTTAAACGTGTTACTCTTAAGGCATGGCGTCCCAAACAGCTGATGGGGTCCAGAGCAACAGCAAACCAGCTGAGAGTTTTTGGTTTATAGAATGCTAGTTTTAGATTCCAGGAATGTTCTAAGAACAGGTTTTGGAGGTTTGTGTTCGTTTAGCCAGTAAAGTTAGCTATATGGGAATATAACGTTCTTTTTAGGTTGTCAGAACATTAGGAGAACATTCTATGTTTCCTGGGAACAACTCAGATAACTACACCATTGTCTTACTTTTCAGTTTTGATCACTTTTTCATACTTTTGATGTAAACACCTGACTGGAGAGCTTAATACGCATAAATATATACTGATATAAAAACCCTAGTTTATTCCAATTCAAAACTCAAAAGTTAGCTTAATCTATTTACTTGATTGTATGATCATGTGTTGTTTCACTGATGTAGATTTTGGCTGATGTTTCAGAAGCACAAAGAATCGCTCACAGAGAGCTCGAGATGAGACTGTGTAATGCACTGCCAGAGAACAAGGGACAGTCTGTAATTAACAATTAGGAAATGAAGCAATACATATTATTTGTCTCATGTGCTAATGGCACTACTGTCCCAGAATCATTAGTTGTTTATGGGTGTGCAGTAGATTGTAATTTATTTAGTGTCAGTCTGTAGAAAATATGGCAGAGTGAATGTTGCACAGATGCTCATATATAATATATCTTAGTTTAAATTTAAATGTTTAACCGTTTTGTTTTAAAATCAGAAGGGGGACTAAATTACATAAGACAGAGTAATTAAATAAGAGTTTATGTAACGTGTCATTTGAATTAAAAACTCAAATGAATAAGATTTATATAAATGTTCATACCCAAAATAATTGATAAAATATGTTATTTCAGTGTTTTGTATTATAGTATTTATTAATATTTTAATTTATTAAAATGTATAATATTTATTAATTTTCAGTTTTGATTTTAATTTAACTTTTAGTTTAGTGCTTTTATTTTTATTAGGTTTTTGTTTATATTTATTTTTAAATTTTTATATATGATTTATATATATAATTACTATATATATATATATATATATATATATTTAAAATATTTATCTTTAGCTTTAATTAATTTTTTTATATTTATATAGAATTATTATAAAAATTCTATAAATTCTATATAAATATATAATATATTTTTCTAAATCTGTTTTAGTTAGTACTTCAGCTTAGATAGAAATATTACCAACTATATAATATAACTAACTTAGAAATATTATTTAATATATAAATGTGTGTGTGTGTGTGTGTGTGTGCGTGCGTGCGTGTGTGTGTGTGTGTGTGTGTGTGTGATGTTGAATCCAATTTTATAGTGATATCTGATGAATTGATGAATAATTTTAAGAAATTCTAAGCAGATATAGGCATACAATAATAACCCAAGCCATGTATTTGTGGATAAGGAGCTTTTTCACATGCAGGGATCAGGGAACCCCCGTCAGGTTAAAGTCCCCATGCGTAGGAGGAGAGAGCAGGAAGATGGATGAGCAAGCCTCTATAGTTTGATGCTATTGCCCATGTCATCAGCAAGAAACAAAGACAGAAAGCAGCAGCTCGGAGAGGACGGGAGCGTGGATCATTAGATGGAAAATCAACATACCACGACTTTCTCTTTATGCGTTCATCTGTGTGTTTAAATCTCATACGATGAATGACAGAAGTCGAGTTAATTAGATGTTGTTAATGTTATGTCTGATTTCAGATGTTCAGCCTTGCCCTGTTCAGTCAGCAGATATTGCTCAGGGCTCCTCAAACGATTCTTGGAACGGTCACAGACAAAACATCCACCCCCAGTGAATGAGCACATGCTGGAGTACACATATTCATTTCAGATCAAGTCAGCAGATCAATTCAATCACAGAAACATCCACCCCCACCATGCTTCAATATACAAAATCCGAAACAAACCGTTCAATTACAAAATCAATCATACAAATATCAGATGAAAAGAGACTGAAGAAAACACCTTGGAACAGCTCTCATTTACTTAAACTATTACCCTTGATCCGAAAGTGATTTATTGTCTTTAACTGTAAAATGGCACATTATTTAAACTTTGTCACTGTAGATATTCAGTCTGAATTGATCAGTTGTGACATATGTAATATGTGCCAAGAAAAAGCTGTAAACAACCACATTTTCCTCCAGTTAAAGAGACCAACTAATTATCATTTGCTCACACTCCACTAGTTCCAATCCAATGCTATTTTGAAGAGTGTTTGTCACCAAACAGCTGATGGTAGCCATTGACTTTCATAGAATTTTGTTTCATACTATGGAAGTCAATGGTTACCAGCATCTATTTGGTTACAAACACTCTTCAAAATATCTTCTTTTGTGTTCAACAGCTGAGAGAAACTCATACTATGGCAAGCCGTTTTGACATATTCATTCTCAGGATATGAATTCTTGATATCAACAATTCAGTTTTTACTAGTTAAAATGTTCATTCTTGATATCAGGAATTAGATTTCAACTAGTAAAAACTATGAATTCTTGATATCTGTAATTGTATTTTCACTAGTTAAATGTCACCATAGACTGCCATTCAAAATCAATTATTGATATCAATAATTAAATTGTCACTACTGACAATGTTCATTTCTGATATAAAAAATTGGGAGGGTAATTACTGATATCAACAATTGAATTGTTGATATCAAGAATAGGCATTTTTACTAGTAAGAATTGTATTTCTGATATATGAAATTGGAATTTCAACTAGTCAGAAATTAATTCTTGATATCAACAATTGATTTTGAATGGCAGTCTATGGTGACATTTAACTAGTGAAAATACAATTACAGATATCAAGAATTATAGTTTTTACTAGTTGAAATGTAATTCCTGATATCAAGAATTAACATTTTAACTATGTAAAAACTGAATTGTTGATATCAATATCCTGAGAATGAATAAAATCAAAATGGCTTGCCATACTCACAGGTTTGGAAAAACGTAAGAATTTGACATTCTTGGGTGAACTATCTCTTTAAACTACTGAGCTTGAAATATATATTTTTGATGTCACTATTGGCCAAAACACATAGGCAGACATTTTGATGAAAACGTGTCAAACGTATATTGTAACGTGTATTTCAGCACTTTAAAAATTGTATATCTATCAGATAATGTGACTGAGTACAGTGTCTGTGATTTTAGACACATTATCATCACAGTCTCTGAACACGTGACGCTTTTGTTTTAGTCCGTTTGTGATAAGAGATTGATGACGTGTCTGTGTCGTCCAGCAGATGGCGTCATACACTGGGAAGCCACTCAAACACGTATCGCCTCACTACAAACCTGCTCGTGAAGTTGCGCAAGGTGTTGAGCAGTGTTGCCAAGGCCGCGGTTTTCCCGCGGAATTGGGCTACTTTAACACGGTTGCCACGGTTTGTTTTTCATGTCCGCGTTGAATCGACCCCAATAACGTTACATTTAGCCCCTGGAATGCGAATTGTACCAGGAGGACCCCCGCCTCGAAACACGATTGGGCTAGTTTTGGGCTAGTTTCGAGTAGCAGTTGGGAGGGTTTTACTGTGAAAACCTGGCAACCCTGGTCTGCTACTGTTTGTCTTGATGTAAACATTGTGAAATCTGTTTGTCTGCTTGGTGAAATAGACATGGAAGTAATGGACAGCCCTCTAAATCGTGTAAGTGATTTATATATATATATATATTTATTTATATTATAATATAAAATGTTCTGGCAACCTGTGGTTACTTGAGCTTATACAAGTCTTTCTATTATTTTCAATGAAGAGCAAAGCACACATAAAGAATCGGGATGTCATGAAGATAAATGAAGGAGTGAATGAATCTGTACTTGTTTCTTTCTGCTCAGAGCTGTTGAAAGAGGGCTTGTCAGTGACACCGAGTGAACAGGTGAGACGGCCTGTGACAGGTCTGGCATGTCTGAATCATGGGTCATACGCTTTTGAATATTTGAATATTCAAATACAAAGTGGAAGCGTTTTTAAAAAGTTGAAGTATGGTTGAATATATATCACAAATTCACAAAAATCTCAATCTCAATTTTGTGTGTGTAAAGACAGGCCCAGCTGGAATCTGGAGAATCTTTTCTCTCTTTTTCTGTGCCAAATTTAGGACAAGATATACAGAATGGATTTAGATAATTTCCTGTAAATATGTATCAGATTCTACTTACAGGACATAGTAGCGAATGGATTACGAAGATGTACTCTGAAGTTTGGTGTCTGTAAGAAGTCTCTTTTGCTCACCAAAGCTACGTTTATTTGACCAAAGCAGTAAAAACGGTAATACTGTTAAATATTAATATAATTTAATATGTCTGTTTTCTGTTTCAATATATTTTAATTGTAACGTATTTGTTTTTATGTGATGGAAAAGCTGTATTTTCAGCATCATTACTCCAGTCTTGTCACATGATCCTTCAGAAATCATAATTTTAATATGCTGATGTGCTGCTCAAGAAACATTGGAAACAGTTGCCCCCCCCCCCAGGATTCTTTGAGGAATAAAAAGTTCAAAAGAGCAGCATTATTTATTTATTTGTAGGTGTCTTTATTGATTTATTTTAACCATGTTAAAGTCTCGAGTGTCCCTTTTGATCAATGATGCATCTTTGCTGAATGAAAACTGCCCAGCTTCATGATGTACAGATAAGTAACATAAAACTGTAAAATGTTACTTTTGAAGTGACTAAAGTAACAACATGCATCTTAACCAAAAATTTTTTTTCAGCGCTTTAGTGCACCAATGCTTTGCAAAGTGCATTGTGTCTGTTTGTTATCGTAGTACCACTCAATCACTGGCAATTGTTCTATTCAAATTGCTTTTAAAATGGCTGTTGCTTATAAGAATATATCTACTCAATATCAGCATAACCTGAAAAGCCTTAATGAAGAAAAGGGGGAAAAATGGAGTATTATAAAATCACATTTGTGTTTATTAATTTTTAAATGAATCCGAACAGTCAAATAATACATCAAATCTGCAGGCAGCTGTTGTCATTGTGTTTCCTACAGAAATGCACCTCTCCTGAATTTGTACTGTACAAAAGCTATATAATGGTTTTGAAAGGTCTTCCATGTACTTTTTAAGCTATTGTGAATGAAAAGGAACACTTGTTCTTTTATGTAAAGTACACATTTGTACTCTCATCTACCTTTTCTTTCAGAACATTTTAACCATATTATCACATTTTCTATCAAGGTACGGCTGTCTTTAGCGCTGCAGAGAGATAGACATCTCCAACAGATCAGCGACTGATCAAGATGAGCCGCAAACAGACTAAACTCAAAGAAAAGCTCCTGGTCAGCCCTTCAAAACACACCTCGGCCCTGATAACACACTGTACCGGCCCAACAGCCCTCCAAAGGCCTCCACTCGGCTGGAAGGCTCCCAAAGACGACAAGACTCGGCTGGAAGAGCAGAGCACTGCCATCGCTGACCTGTGGAAGCTTGTGGCGGTTCTGCTGCTGGAGAACAAGCGGTTGCTGGAGGAGCATGAGAAACTGAGGGCAGAGAATGCTAGTCTGAAGAGAGACCTGTATGAGGAGCATCAGAGCCCTCCGGCTTCTCTGGACGTGCCTCCTGACCTCCAGCAGGAGATCCAGCAGCTGCTTGAAGACGGCAAACGACAGCTAGACCTGCATCCACTTACAGCACCACTCAAAAGATTACATAATTACGATTTTTGTTTGGTCTATTGTGTCTAATGCTCACCAAGGCTGCATTTATTTGAGCAAAGATATAGTACACAGTAAAAGGGATGTAATATTACTATTTATAATAACTTGTTTGTATTAATGTATTTTAAAATGTAATTCATTCCTGTAATGGTAAAGCTTAACTTGCTTGACCCTAATTGTTGGATGGTGTCTTGGTTTACACAAATATTAAGCAACAAAATACATTTTCTTGAGCATCAAATCAGCATATTAGAATGATTTCTGAACGATCACGTGACACTGAAGACTGGAGTAATGATGCTGAAAATGCAGCTTTGCATCACAGGAATAAATTCCATTTTAAAATATATTCAAATACAAAATAGTTCTTTTAAATTGTTATATTTCACAATATTACTGCCGTTTGTAATCAAATAAATGCAGCCTTAAAGAAACTGCTTTTAAAATCAACCAAACAAAAAACTTAAATATTGCAACTTTGCCTTTACTGTATGAATAGAATCTATAGACTCTTGGACAGTCGATATTGGGTCAAAGTAGCCAATTTATTTAAAATGTTAAAATTTGACGTGTTCCTAGTCTTACTAAATATGCATTAATAACAATAAACTTTTCCTTGTTGAACACACCCAATCCACACCGAAATACATCATCACAGAAGTAAAATGTGACCCTGGACCACAAAACCAGTCATAAGGGTACATTTTTCAAAATTGAGATTTATATATCACCTTATATATAAAAGCTGAATAAATAAGCTTTCCATTGATGCATGGTTTGTTATGATAGGACAGTATTTGGCTGAGATACAACTATTTGAAAAAATGGAATCTGAAGGTGCAAAAAAAAAACTAAATATTGATAAAATCGCCTTTAAATCGGTCCAAATGAAGTTCTTAGCAATGCATATTACTAATTAAAAATTAAGTTTTGATATATTTACAGTAGGAAATTTACAACATATCTTCATGAAACATGATGTTTACTTAATATCCTAATGATTTTGGCATAAAAGAAAAATCTATCATTTTGACCCATACAGTGTAATTTTGGATATTGCTACAAATACACCCCAGCGACTCAAGACTGGTTTTGTGCTCCAGGGTCACAAATGTGGTACTAATGCCGTTAGCACTGATAGTAGTTAAACAGCGCTTGTTTGAAAAGTTCACTTATGAAAGTGTTTGTGTAAATGAGGGGAATCAAGTGAAGTGCACTTTTGAAAGATTTTTTTTTTTTTTACATGAGCAATGGATAATAAAGTCTCATTAACAAAGTTGTTAAATTCAGGTTTGTTTGCACCCACAGAACTCTGATAGTTTAGCATCGTCTCTGTTAAAGCTTGAAGCTGGTTACAATTCACTGCCATTATAAAGTCATTATACAGGCAAATTTCTATTAATGTTTGAAAGAAAGAGGTTGCACAGCATTTGACCAACACCAGGTTAAGTAAAACGATTATTGAAGTTTCGATTTTGAGTGAACTATCCCTTTAAATAACCTAGAAAACCAGCTAAATCTTTTAATGGATATAAATGGATCACGTAAACACTCATGGCAGACAAATCAATTTTGATTATTCCATTTTAATGGAAAATGTAAAACATCTCTAACTTCAATGTACATACAGTAGCAAACAACACATACAGCAAAGCACACCAAGTTATCGAAAATCATAATATATATTTATATATGTATATTCTGCTATTTACATATTACATTTCACAAGATCTCTTTTTTTAAACAAACACAGAATAAACTGTAATTCTTTAATATTTGCCCTCTGCACAGTGAATATTTGTCAAACTGTAAATAATTGAATGTTGCTTAAACATAATCGAACCTGTCCGTTTGGCAGCTGCTGATGTGATGGAATCGCTGCTCTCTGAAACGGTCCAAAACACAGCATGACATCTTTGCAGTGCAAGAACTACTAATTAGGAACATGTCGTGAATCATAATCTCCTTTGGAAAAACATGTGTTTGCCAGTGTCGCTCTTCTAAAGGTTTTCCGTGATCTTCTGCAAATACGGCAAGTGATGGGCTTTGAAGTTCATTGCACCTGTTTGGAGAGCACAGTGTACTACTGTTATCGCTCGGTTTGTTGTACCTCCACCCCTTACTACGCTTCCTGTCCGTGCAGGAAGACATGATGGGGAAGTTCAAACAAAGAATAAAATCAAAGAGAAGACAGTGACATCACAGAGGAAGTCACACAATCTTGCAGAGTGGCCCGATTTGTTAGAATCAATTCTAAGAGATTTCTTGCTGGAGATTCCTGGGATTGTCTTTTTGCTCCAAGGGTTTGGACAGAGGAGGAGGAGATGCATTGTCAGGACTCCTCCTGTTTCACATCGTCTGTGCTCTTCTCCTTCAAATGGTTCCTCAGTGTGTCTACAGCATCTTTCACAGAGTGATAAAAGATGTTCTTCACCTGAACAATCAAGAGAGATGAAAAGATTCAGATTTGGCTCATGTCTAATTACACCTGGGAACACCAATAAAACATTATATTATCAACTTAAAGGAATGTAAAACTGCAATAGCAATTTTGGCTACATCATGCCACTTAGTAGGCATCTTACACCTGCCGACTTTATAAGTGGCTAGAGCTGAAAAACTGGGAATTATACACAAAATGATTGAAGATCACACACTTCCAGATATTCAAGTCATCGCGAGCACAACAAAATTGCAAGCCTTCACATGTGCCTCATTGTTTGGAGACGCAGGAGAACTGAAAACAAGGTGTTCTAAAATCAAATCAAACATATGTGATATCCTCCGACTGGATGAAATCATTGTCTGAAGATAGAAAATCAAAGTCTGTGTCCATCATACACTATGCAATTTTCAGTGACTCCTCTAGACTGTAAATCGGGTCAAATAACTGGTGTATTCCAGCCTCAAACCAGAATTAGAGAGAATAAAGTGAAAATGCCACACAACAAATCAGAAAGTAACTATGTAAAGCATGATTTTGGACCAATGAGATTCCACTATGGGTAGGGTTACCAGCATGATGCAGAAGAAATGGAAACTAAATGATTAACAAAACATGTCACAGTAGGCAGATGGAGGTACCTGGAGTTTGTCTTCATAGTTCATTTGGTCTTTGAGAGGGCGGAGCTCTTGGGTTAGATAATAGGAGTTGTGCGCATGTTCAAGGGACACAAAGTCCACATTAACTTGGATGCAACTGTGCAGATTCATCACCTAGAAAAACACACACGGCAGGTGTAAATACTGAATACTGAACACCTGGTGAAGTGACAGCTTTAGGAAACCAGTAATGTACCTGGTGCAGAGCTCCAGCAGGGATGATAACAGCATCTCCATGGAACTGGAGGAGTGTGCGGCTCTCTATGCCATATTCATCCTGTAGCCTCTGTCTCAGTCTGGGGCTCAGATACCAGCCACCTTCACGCAGGGGGTCAGAATCACCGTCCAACTCCGAGTCAGAGTCAGAGTCTACCTCTGGATCCGCTTCAGTCTGCTGCTCAGCAGCGACCTGTAAACACACAGAAGCATACATATCATATTCTCATTGATGGGGAGTGTCTATTAAAACACCAATACATGTTTAGTGAACTAATTAAATCTAGATGAAATATCAATCTAATGGATGGTTTTAGGAACACAGACAGGGAGAACAACAAGGGGGACAAGACAGAGCCTTGTGGCACACCATACTGAACTAACGCTATATCGGACAACTCATCCCTTACCAGTTATTAAATAAGCTCATAAGCTTTACATGATCAAGGAATGCAGTACCTTTTGTAGAAACTCCTGGATCTTTTGTAGGTCTTTACTCATGTAGATGTGCCACAGAGCACCTGGCTTCTCATTAGGGGTTTTCAGTCGTTTCTTTACACTCTCATCCAGAACTTCTCCTTCCAAGAGCTTTAGTACCCCTATCACAAAGAGTTTGACAGACATCTTACACACACATTATTGCTCACAATGTTCCATTAAAAAGTTCTTATGGTGGCATGTTAAAAGACATCCATACATTTTTTATTTCAGCAATTTCCAAGACTGTAATAACGCAAGTATACTGCTAAGTGGCAAATCTCAAGCCTAAATCTAATAAACAAAAACATTTTAATTTTCATTAATCAACATTCAAACAGCTTTAAAAGAGGCATTATGGAAGCAATGATCTCATGCAAAGTCAATGAACGTGTTAATGAACAACTATTGACTGTTGAATCATCCTATTTTCAAAATCCATATACAGAATGTTTTTGCATCCAGATCCGCCTCTCTTAAAAAGCAAACTATTTTACTGTTAAATAATGTATATGCAAACCTACTAAGGCTAAGTAAATATTTTAGAGGAAAACATCAGTGCCACAATATCGTGTTTACGCACAAGTACCTGCTTTGGATGAGGCTCCATTTCCTTTGGCCACCCCGACATATACCAGAATACTCATGGTGTCTGAGATTTCAACATGTAGATTGCTGGTCCCGAAGTCTTGTTCTGGACATGTTGTTACACCTGAACAAACACTGGAACATAAGGTCCATTGCATAACACAGAGCACAACAGCACTGTCAGTGAGTACAGGAAAGAAAGAATACCGTGGGCGCAGCAGAGGCGAGGACCAAGGTCAGGTCGAATGAAAAAGGAGGGCAGATGTGAGGCCAGGTTCAGATGTGCCTCTGGGTCTGTGTACTCTGGTACTGGCAAAGACTTCATCACATCATGATATCTGAGGTGGGTGAAAGCATTACATCATCAAATGCCTTTGTCTCAAAAATATCAGTAAAACCCCATTACACACCATTAAATCAAATGTGATAAAAAAAAAAAAAAATATATATATATATATATAAGTTCATTTTCTTTCCTCATAGCACACAGCACCCCATTACACTTATTATAATAATGTGTACAATTGTGTTTACTTCATAATTGTATGGTTTAAAGCAGTGGTTCTCAACCCGTGGCCCGCTTGCGGCCCGTCACGAATCTAAATGCAGCCCATGCTGAACATAATTAAAAAATAACTTTCGGTTTTAAAATTAATTTTAGTTTAACTTTTTACATTAATTTAAGAATGTACTAAACAAATGCAAGCTATAATGTTTTTATATCATGTCAAATGTAGTTTTTCATATATTATTTTCAGACAACAATGTGTTTTTCTGTCAGCTGTGTGTACATTAATGACTTAAATGATTTTAGCAAATGGCTATATAACAAAGAGTACTCACCCACTGCAATTAATGTTACACATTTATCAATTGGACATAATTGTATGGTTTAAAGCTTAACCCGTGGCCCGCTTGCAACAAATCTAAATGCGTGCACTTTGGCAGAATTAAATTCAAATAGTCATCAGCAGCCAGTAGTTCTGTAAAATTGAGCATCAGAATAGACAAATTTGTTAAGGGAGAAAACGAAATGTGGAAAATGCCAGCGAAGGAACGCATTCAAACAAGAATTGTCGCAGACTTTAGGCATCGACTTTCGGTTTGCCCGGCCACTCACTTGAAGATGTTCAAGTAAAAAGAAACACCCATAGGCTACTACGCAGCAATCATCCTTAATTACAGAAATGTGGCAAAACATCTCTGGAGAGAACCTCAGATTATTAAATTCGAAAATGCTTTCCATATTTGGATCAACATAGGCTACATTTATGAACGCACACTTTCTGCAATGTTGCATGTCAAATCACGCTTCCGTGCGCGTCTTACAGACTGCAAATATGATGTCAGACACTGTAATATGCTCTGGCCTGCTCTCTGCTTACCGGGGCGATGAGATTCATAGCAGACTGTTGTCACTCAATGGCTGGATGTTTAAGTGGTGCCCGCAGAATAACATAGGTTTTATAGACAATTGGACGAGTTTTTGGGGCAGACCTGACCTGTTGAAAAGAGATGGTCTTCATCCCTCCTGGGGTGATGCCGCTCATCTCTCTAGAATTATGGCACATAGTCTTAGAGTTCGTACTTGACTAACTGGGGCCCAAGTCAGGAAGCAGACTGGGGTTGCCCAAGTCATCTCCCATCATGGAAGCAGACATTACACCAATCACACAGACTGGCTAAACCGACCGTCTGCTAGCCGCCTCACATCACAGAAGTCAGTTAATTCTCAGCACATAGAGACCCTTTCACCTAGATATCACACTATAGAGACTGTGTCTGTTCCCGAACTATAAAATACAAAAAAACGTCCACCCTGCCTGAACCAGTCTATGAGTCCGCTTGCTTCACGTCTTGTTCGCCTCGTCACAACTTAATCGATGTTCAACAAATGAAAAATGTATATAACATCGAGAAACAAATGATAAAGCTTGGCTTATTGAATATCAGGTCCCTTTCTACGAAAGCGCTTTTTGTAAATGATATGATCACTGATCATAAACTAGATGTGCTCTGTTTGACAGAAACCTGGCTAAAACCAGATGAATACATTATTTTAAACGAGTCTGCCCCCCAAGATTACTGTTACAAAAATGAGCCGCGTCCAAAAGGCAAAGGTGGAGGTGTTGCTACAATTTATAGCAATATTCTCAGTATTTCTCAGAAGACAGGCTTTAAGTATAACTCATTTGAAGTAATGGTGCTTCATATAACATCATCTAGAGAAAAAAGTATTAATGATAAATCCCCTGTGATGTTTGTACTGGCTACTGTATACAGGCCACCAGGGCACCATACAGACTTTAGTAAAGAATTTGGTGATTTTCTATCAGAGTTAGTGCTGGCTGCAGATAAAGTCTTAATTGTGGGTGATTTTAATATCCATGTTGATAATGACAAAGATGCATTAGGATCAGCATTCATAGACATTTTGAACTCTATCGTGTCATGACCTACTCATTGTCGAAATCATACTCTTTCGATTTAATACTGTCACATGGAATTGATGTTAATGGTGTTGATATTCTGCAGCAAAGCGATGATATATCAGATAGTCTTGTGTAAACTCCATATAGCTAAAGCTGTAAATTCAACTTCTTGTTACAAGTATCGTAGAACCATCACTCCTACCACAAAAGACTGCTTTGTAAGTAATCTTCCTGATTTATCTCAATTCCTCAGCATATCCAACAGCACAGAAAAACTTGATGATGTAACAGAAACTATGGACTCTCTCTTTTCTAGCACTTTAGATACAGTTGCTCCTTTACGCTTAAGGAAGATTAAGGAAAAGAGTCCAACACCGTGGTATAATGAGCACACTCGTGCCCTAAAGAGAGCAGCCCGGAAAATGGAGCGCAGCTGGAGGAAAACAAAACTAGAGGTATTTCGTATTGCTTGGCGGAAAGTACCCTATCCTAAAGAAAAGCATTAAAAACTGCTAGATTTGATTACTATTCGTCTCTTTTAGAAGAAAACAAACATAACCCCAGGTATTTATTCAAAACAGTGGCAAAATTAACAAAAAATAAAGCATCAACAGGTGTTGACATTTCCCAACAGCACAGCAGTAATAACTTTATGAACTATTTTACTTCCAAAATCGATACAATTAGAGATCAAATTGTAACCATGCAGCCGTCAGCTACAGTATCACATCAAATAGTGCAGTATAGATCCCCTGAAGAACAATTCCACTCATTATCTACTATAGGAGAGGAAGAATTGTATAAACTTGTTGAATCAGCTAAACCAGCTAAAATGTATGTATGTTATCTAAACTGAGACCTATGCTCTCAATGTCAAATGCAGAAATGTTAATTCATGCGTTTATGACCTCAAGGTTAGATTATTGTAATGCTTTATTGGGTGGATGTTCTGCACGCTTAATAAACAAACTACAGATGAGTCTGCACTCTATTCACAGCGTTCTTCAACACTGCACTGGCTCCCTAAAACACCGCCCTAAAATCCCTAATTACTTATAAAGCCATGGTTTAGCTCCTCAGTATCCTCTTATCCCATTATAGTCCCTACATCCACTGCGTTCTCCTGGCCATTTGATAATACCTAGAATATTCAACGCGCCTCTCTCGCCGGCCCAAACACACAAGTCCAGATCTCTCTTCTCACTGCACACTGGTCACCTTATTCCCCAGATGATAAACATCGTCCATCTAGTTAGTTGGTCGAGACCGTAGCCTGATCCAGAACAGTGGTCACCTGACAAATCACCACAGGCCCACATCACCAGATCCCATCAGATAAGAGACAGAACCCTCACCTAGAGCCATGGGAAAGCTTTGAATCTGCTTTGAACTGGCAAGACTGAACTGGCCCCCTGGTTTCTCCCAAGGTTTTTTCTCCGTTCTGTCACCGATGGAGTTTTGGTTCCTTGCCGCTGTCGCCTCTGGCTTGCTTAGTTGGGGACACTTCATTTCCAGTGATATCACCGACTTGATTGCACAGATACTATTTAAACTGAACTGAGCTGGATGATGCCATCACAAAATTCAATAATGAAATGCTTGAAAATTGAACTGAAAATTGAGTGTTAAATCTTGTCATTTTACATTATTGACACACTATTTTCCTATTTGATATTGTGCAATTGGCTTTGTTACAATTTGTATTGTTAAAAGCGCTATATAAATAAAGGTGACTTGACTGCAACTTACAATCGCAACTTCATTGTGCTGTTACTCCTTTAGAGCAGAATTTCACAAAATTGGTCAGCTCCCGACAGCATCAGGTGTTTTATTAATGGTGAGTAGAATTATTTATTTATTTAAATAAATGTAATCATTTAGATATCATAATATTTAGGCTATAAATAATATTATGAATCTGGTTGGTTTGTATTGATGACTTAATATGTAAATGACGTGCATGCGGCCCGTGAAACTTACATAATGCAGCCCGTGGAAAAAAAGGTTGAGAACCACTGGTTTAAGGTGACGATGGTTTAATAAAAAAATTAAGCACTCGTTTATGGTGAATTGTTTTGTTTGTGATTTTCATACAAATTTATTTTCGAATCAAGAAATAATGTAGAATCTGATGGGCGTATGTGTAAAATAAAAAGCAATTCTGCATTTTTTTATTAATTGGAAGACTTGCAGACATTTATAACTTATTTCTCTATGGAGAAATTCATGTGTCTTTATTTCTGGAACTTTTGGTACTCTTTTACTGCATGCCTGAGCCTCAAGCTTGAGAAGGTTTATTCAAATACTGGTGAAAGTATATTCAAATCGAGGAAGCATTAGCAGTGCAAAGTGGTATTCTATGCAAATTCTAGTGAGGTCTGAAAGGCAACATATGCTTAAAATGTTTCCAAGGGCGGCAATACCTTGCAGGCATGAGGGCCAAAAACTCCTCCCCTGATGGCCAGTCTTTCAGTCTATACACCACTGACTCCCCTTTATCAGATTTAGGTCTCTCTGTGGGTCACACACAAGAATGAAAATAAAATTTAGTCCACAGATTCAAACAGCAAAATCATATTCAGCAAATTAGAATAGAATTATGAGTACTTATTCACTCACTTGACACATCTTCAAAACCATCCCAGAACTCCTTGACCTTGGAGTTTGTGACGCTACCATCTCTGCAATTGTAGAGGTCACTATGAAGGCTGGAGAACTCACGGCTGAAGTGCTCAGGCTTCCACAAATTAGCGTTCAGACTCTTGTGCAATCCAGACACCAGCACTGGCTAAAGAGACATAGCATCAACTAGTTTCAGAAGCATACAATATGAAGATTTTTTACACGTTGTGTTTTCATACAAGAAGCCACTTTGAATGTCTTAGTTTAAAATAATAAAAATCAATGGTTACTTTTAAGTAATTAAATCCCAAGAGGTTTCATCCTGTCAATCTTAATTTTTACAGAAATTAAAACTGTAATTCACTGTAACTTCTTTTATGAGTTAATTTCCTTTTCACCCAGTATTTGTAGAAATATAGTTAATACTCCACTAGCGTGAGCATTACAAACCTGCTCTTGTGTCCAGTTCTCTTTGAACAGCCTTTGGTTGCCTTGGTGACAGTGATCTTTGAGCCAAAGCAGCCGGTGGTTTCCTAGCCAATCATGAGGGACAATGGCGTGGGGATCAGCCAATGGGCTTTCATCAAGCTTCACACCTTCTGGCCGCTGCCCCACCTCCCCTTCTGGCAGCGAATCCTGATTGAGCCCTACCCTGGCCATCTTTGTAGCGGGAATCTTATTTTCTACTACAGAAGCAATGATGTCATCCAGGATGTTAGGCACGCGAGTGTTTTGGGCTACCTAAAGAATGAAGCATGAATAGAGTTTGTTACAAGTCATACACCTATTTTTATATATCATCATCTTGTATTATTTTATTTACCAGTCTATATATATATCTATATATCTAACCTGTTCAGACAAGTTGTAAACTGGTGCAAAGGCACCTCCGGTGGCCCCGAGACGTAACTTCCCAGCTGTGGAGGTCAAAAGGTCACGCAATGTTGATCCTTGTTCGGGGCTTGTGGACTTCCTAATGTGAGCTTCCATACCATCACACCCTGCCTTCTCTATAAATAAGAGGAAACAACAGGTCAAGAGCATTTTATTCAGAAAGTACACAGAATTAGACAGAACTGTGTCAAAACCAGGCAAAATGGGGAGTTACCAGCGGCGAAAATAAAGTGACATAAACACAGCCTCACACAACACATTTGAGGTTCAATACACTATCCCCCAGTTTCACAGACAAGACTTAAGCCTAGTCCTAGACTAAAATGTAAGTCTGAGCTGTTTCAACTGAAAGAAACTTGCTCTGACTGATCTTAAAATATATCAGTGCCTTTGTTTTGTCTCAAGATGCACAACAGTAAGGTTTTTTTCTAAGGCACATTTATAAAAATTATTTAAATCTCCTAATCCTGGCTTAGTCTAAGCTCTGTCTGTGAAACCAGGCCTATGTAGAGGACATATTTTGGACCAATGAGATTTCATGGTAGGCAGGGCTACCTTCATGTCGTGAATAGTGCTGTCAATCGATTAAAAAAAAAAAACTAATTAAATCGTATAAATGAGAGCTATCAATTTTAACATTTATTAGACTTTAAAAAATAACTTCTAATTTAAGTGAACTTAAAACAATTTTCACTTAAACCCATTATAATAATTGTAATATTTACCTGTGCCCTTCAGCAAGTAGGAAATATAAAGAAACTGAATAAAGTTAGACAAACACTAAATTTAAATATAGATGAAAACTTAAAGCTACAAAAGTTATTTATTTCCTCTTTTTTCTTTTGTTCTTTGATTAACAGACATCACAGCAGCTGAGATATTTGGTTATTTGGCTGCTATGACTTTAAGAGCTGCCTCTGCTGAACGTGAAGCTGATCTGACACGAATGTTCGTAGTTTCATTTGCGCTTTAATACAAAATAATACAGGCTACAGTGTGTTAGTACTATCTGTAAGTGCAATTGAAGAGCATGTGCTACGAGCACAGTATAACAGCTGACATGGAAAAATAAACCATTATATTATTATTATTATAAATTATAATTATTAAACTGGAAAAAATTAATCTCCTGCATTAATGCTCTAATTTTGACAGCACTAGTTGTGAAAACATACAAACAACCAATAAAGCGTCTTATTGAGCATTGCTTGCTGTGGACTATATTTAAATGAAAAAGATACAAGTGCAGAATGGATGAATGATGTGTTTGGTTTCGAGTGTTTGTGTAGGACATTCCGTACCTCTTTTCTCAGTGTGCGCTTTCACTGTGACTTGCGAGTTCTTCTGCTGATCTGGGATCTCCCGGCTCTTCAAGTCACTCTGATCTGTGTCTGAAAGCTGATGTAACATCAAACACTCTTTCATAAAAATGTATTCATTCAACTATTCAGCTTCACATGAATCTAAACATTCCTGTAGCCCAAGCAGCATAGCAGAGGTGTCCAATCTTGCTCCTGGAAGGCGAATGTTTGCAGATTTTAGCTCCAACACACTTGCCTAGAAGATTCTAGTGTGTTTGAAGACCTTGATTAGCTGGTTCAGGTGTGTTTAATTAGTTTTTGAGCTAAACCCTGCAGGACACTGGCTCTCCAGGAGCAGCTTTAGACACGATGCAGTAGAGCATTG
This sequence comes from Ptychobarbus kaznakovi, assembly GCA_027422405.1. NCBI lineage: Eukaryota > Metazoa > Chordata > Actinopteri > Cypriniformes > Cyprinidae > Ptychobarbus > Ptychobarbus kaznakovi. The sequence goes on from CM049806.1 coordinate 6,854,004, forward strand.
TGTTACCAATGCCAAAGATATGGGTTTGATTCCCAGGTAATGTATGTATTAATAAACTGTATACTTTAAATGCAATCTAAGTTGCTTTGGATAAAAGTGTCTGCCAAATGCATAAATGTAAATGCAAATTGGAACTCTAAACTTGCCAGGAAATAAATATGCCAAATACATAATGTGAAGTTGGCGTCTTACTGGTGAGAGTCCGTTGGTAGTGGCTGTGCTGGGGTTGTGGGTTTTGCTGTCAGTGCAGGAACAATGAGATGGAATTCCAAACTTTTCTCTCATTGAGTGCACAGACCTCTGCATGTCCGCCAATACTTAGGAAAAGATGGCATTGCACTACTTTTACCAGGTACACAGTCAAAGATGATAAAAAAACAGATGTGATGTTTAGATACATATAAGTACACAAACCTATACCAACGCTTACCTGTTTCAGGGACAATCTGAGTAGGCATTAAGTTCTTGAAGTCATGTGGCTGGTTCTTCACGCATCGGAACCAGGTATACAGTTCCTTATCTGAACGACAAAACAAATTGTCAGAAAGAGAAACAGCCAAAAAAAAACACAGCATATGTTTGTTTTGGATGCTGGTGTCCCCATATGGCTTTTTAGCTTAAATAGCTTAACCATTGGAGCTGAAAACAGGTCTCCCACATCTTTTGATCAGTGACGTTCTTGAGTGTTCCACTATTTTGTGGAAAGGATTTTAAAAACATTTTATATAGATTGCACTTACAAAGATACATTTATAAATGAAAATATTTTAAAATAAAAATGCATTTTAAAACAATTAGAGTGACTATAGAAATTAGATTTGATCAATTTAGATTTAGATTTTATCTTCACTTTATATTTTAATTTAGTTTTTTTTTTTTTTTCCATCACAATCACAATTCCATCAAAATTTTTAAATTTCTTGATTTTTCCATGACCATGGGAATCCTGTTAGTGAGACCATGTTGGTGAACAAACAATAACAACAAATTTTTTAACATGCTAGACTTAAACCAAACTAGTGTAAACCACCTTGGACCAGAATGGAAAGTCTAAGCTGGCTTTTTCCAGAGAGGTGAAAAGAAAAGGGCATCCTATGGGTAAATTAGGTTAAAATCAATAGGAATATCTGTGATGCATTTGCAACTGACCTTTGGGTTTCCTCTTCTCTCTGGCTTTATAGCAGTCCATGCAAACCACAAAGCCACATTTATGACAAGCCCAGTGCATGTTGAAAAGAGTGGCCTCACACGCGTCACACATCTCCCTCACACCTCTCACTGCTCGCTTCCACATGATCTGAGCTGGAGAAAGGGAAAGAGAAAGAAGACAGCAGGCCAAGGTGAAAAAGACAAAATGACAAGGAATAAGAGACTTTGTGTATCCGTCATTCCACACAAACATACTGTCTTTCTTGACCCAGGTGAAAGCAGTGTCCTCTGTCTTTACGAGCTGGCAGAACTTGTCTCCGATGAGCGCGAGGACGGATTTTGATGTCTCAAGGTCTATCTTTCTTCTCTTCTTGTCCTCCTCGTCATCTGAGCTGCCCGTCCACACCGTAACCGCCTCCTCATCTGTCTGCTCAGACACCGAAAACCCATTTGCACGGATAACGCCGTTCTTACTGTACGACAGACTGAAGAGAGAGGGAGAAATATTAGTGTATGTATAAATTGTACTGTCTGACGGATGATGCGATTGGATTTTAAAAGACAATAGTTCAGATGTTCTTACTTCCATTAAACATGTGTAAATCATGGATAATTATCATGTTTTAAACAAACTTGAGTGCATATCATTAAAGTTGGACTCCGCAGTACTTCATGAGACGTGAGTAAATATTGCACCAATGATAAACCAAATAAACCCCAAATGAAGTGCATCACAGGGAGTTCACATATGTTCAAGAACAGTTGCAACAGTATTAAAGACTGACCGTCGAAAGTAGTAAAATCGGCAGAAGACGGGTGAGATGGCAGGCTCGTGAGTTTTACGTGAACGATCCAAGCGACACTCTCTGCACTTCTGCACGTTGGTGCCGATCTCTGCACACGAGTCGTCTTGTAAGAACGCTTCTCCAGTTTGCTTGAGCTTCCTCACCTTCCTCCAGTCTTTCAGCACAGAGCGAGGGATGCCATCTGAAACATAAATAACATAGTTGAGCAAAGTGCACATTTGTATCTCAGCGTTAGTTTGAATATGCATGATTTGAATTGTCATGGCTTTCATTCCAGGTTCTGAATGCCATGGTGAAATTGATACTCAATAAAATTTTGGCAGAAACACACAGTATGCATAATTATTCAGCCAGTCAATTTTGCTTAAACACAGCTGCTATTGGATAAAACAATGAATACTGCAAAGGTACATTATTTTCCTATTCATATTTTCTAGGCATTGGAGAATACTCTTCTATAAAAACCAATCAGGTTTGAGATGACTCGACACTAAAACACTTGAATAAAAAAAAACAAGTGTTAAAAATGGAAAATAAAAATTTGAAAAAGCCTGTATAAAACAATATAAACATACTGACACAAAATATAATTGACACTCATTCTCTGTGGAGTTTATCATCGTTAATACCAATGACAATGTTTTGAAATTATTAAAATTTTCTTCGGTCTGAACACACATCAGCATTTAAACTGAAAGGTGGAAAAACTCACTGCTGTTAGTGAGTCTCTGTTGAGGCGTATCCTTTGCACTTTGCAGAGTTCCATTGGGTTTGGCCTCTTCCTCTTCTTCTTCTTCCTCCTCCTCCTCTACTTTCTTCTTCTGGTGGTCATTCTGCTTGATTTTAAAAGAGGACTTGGGCTGTCGTTTAAACCTCTTTCCTGATCCTCCACTCTCGCTTTCATTGCCGGAGTCTCCTCCACTCTCGCTGTCACCGCTGGACTCTAATGGCCGTTTCTCGCCTCGTTTCTCCCTCTCAGGCTTCACATGAACCGGGGTTGATTGTTTTTCAATAGATTTCTTGTCCTCCACAACAGACTCCTTACTCTCCAGCTTGCCGTTTCTGTCCAAGACAGGTTTAACATCTTCTAAGGAAGACTTCTTGCTCACTGTCACTGGTTTCTCATCGGCTATGACAGATTTTTTGTCCTCTGAATTGTAACTTAGACAATCACTAGCAGACTTCCTATCCTCTACACCAGACTTCCTGTTCTCTTGAGTCTTCTTGTTCAATATTTTGGACTTTCTGCTTTCTAGGGAGGGATCTTTATCCTCCTGACTGAACCCATTATCCACCAGTCCGTTGACTTCTGGTTTGATAGGCACAGAGGTGCTCGTGCTAGTTAAAGTTACAGCTGTCTTAGTACCATCTACTGTTTGGGAGACCGTGCTGCCTCTGTCTTGCTCAGAATGGCGGGTCAGCCAGGCTTTTTTCAGTTTATGGTAGTTGCTCTGACCAGATTGAGATTGGTTGGTTACGGCCAAAGCAGGTGCCTGCTCACTGGTTAGTAAACCTTGTTTGGTTGTCAGCAAAGGGCTGGAAGTCCCTGATGCCAGTCGGAGACATTCAGAAGAACTAGTGTTGAATACAGACTCGTTTTCTCTTCCTGAAGCATGTGTAGAACACACAGGGTGTGTAGTGAGTGTAGTGCAAGACCCACACCTGCTATTTGAGAGGTGAGAGGTATGTTTCATAGAATTTGAAGGATGCTTAGTGTGTTGAGGCTGAATTGTATGCATGTTATGTCTAGATTCAGCAATAGCTAGTCCAGCTCTGTGTTTCTTCAGGTGAGGGAAGTCTCTAGAAATGCAAAAAGAGCTGGGAGAGGATTCCATCTTCGGTTGAACAGCACCAATCTCTCTCCTCTTGCAGTGTTCTGCGATTAGGTCTATCCTAGAGTGTGCAACATTCATATTTGTTAAGGGTTGAGCTGTGTTAATAGGTTTAGTTGTCATGTTTATGGGTGCATTGAGATCTCCCTTATGGGCTGTCATGTTAATGGGGTGAACGTCATCCAGAGGGGTCCACAGAACACCTCTCTTATGCTGAACACCGCTCTCCTTTGAGTGTGGGTAGGACAAACTTTCCAATGGTCTTATGTGGCCATACTGCATCTGGGAAACTGAGCTGTCAGACACTGTGTAACTTATTGTTGTATGTGTGTGGTTTGTTGGACGTACAATGACTGACGCAGTGGCTGACTGTGGTTTGACTACACCTCCATTTGTTGTGTGTCCACCGCCCACTTTCTCTCTGCCATACATGACTCCACCCCATTGGGTATCGTAGGCTTGTAACGGAATTGTTGCTTTCTCTGGCGCAAGTCTTTTTCCATCTAAGGCGACATGTTTGAATTCAGGCAACAAGGTGGGTGGCCTCTGTTGCTTCTGAGCTTTTCCTGGCAAGCTCATTGGCTGGATGGGTGTGAGAGTAGGCGGGGACAACCTGCCATGTCCAGAGTCTTTTGAAACCACAATAGTTGGTGCAGGAGGGTGAAAAATAGGTGCACGGTGGAGTAAAGGCACGTTGCGTGGAGAAGAGGAGACAGAGATGAGAGAAGAGCCTGGCCCCTTTCTCTCCACAGCCGCTACCTCTACTGCTTCCATGGAAGATGCTTTATAAGCCAGTTGCTCTGTGATCTTTTCCAGCAGACCATCTTCTTTCTCATGATGGCGTTTAACAAGAGGCAGAGGTCTGGCTCTCATTGAGACCTGTGAGCTGGAGCAAGTTAAGACTGGGGCAACTGTGTTGCTGGCACTGAGCCTCTCGTAGAGTTCTTTGCTGGCTGGCACTCTACGCTGTGGAGGCTTGTTCTCCACGCTGTTAGACAGAGAGGCATAGTAGCTGCTCGGAGTGAGGGTTGGGGTTGGGTTGGGCCGACTGCGGCCGGGGAGGTAGAGTGTGTCTGAATGCATGCACATCTCTTTCTCTGTCTCCATCTCTGTCTATCTCTCTCTCCCTCTCCTTGGCAGATGTGGAGTTTCTAGGGTATCGTGGTTCCCTGTCTGAGCCCAGTTTAGCAGTGAATGGTGCCACCTCCCTGCTCTCCTGAATAATGCGGCGGTTCTCTTCCTGGTAGCGGTTAGGTCTCTCTCCTGTGAGATCATAAACAACAAGTGGCTGTTTGGTTCGACTTGGGGATGACTCAAGGGTGACTGGGCAGTAAGTCTGCCCATTTTTGCCTGCTGCTGTGCGGAGACGTTCCTGTTCAGACTTGAGGGGAGTGTGGATGAGTGTGCTCTCAGTGACAGCTCTTCTATCCAGCTCTCTAGAAACAAAAACAGCAGAAATTAATGTGGAAGAGAGCCTGTCAGTATAAGGGGTTAAAGCAAAAAAAATCCTGAGCCTGAACTTCTTTCCCGGGTGGGGGTTTGGTTGTGGGGGTGGACACATTCGCAGGGTTATTTGGCAAAAAAAAAAACATTTGAATGATTTTCCATGAAACTAACTAAGGCTCAGACTACTGAAATTGTTTTGTTCAAAATAAATAATGGTAAATTAAATACTAGGAAATGAATAGAAAATAGAAAATATACAAAGACAGTTTACTACAGAAAACTCTGTTCAGTTCAATTAATAACAACAAAAACAATAAAATGCTCCAAGAACTGGAAACTTAAAAGGGTTCGTACAGATACTGCTAAATTAAATTCCAGGACTTTCAAGGCCTTTTCAAGCACTACTTTTTAGTTTTTGAGGACTAAAATCATATATCTAACTTATCAAACAACATCATTATTATCTTTCAAATTATAATTAATAAACTAATACAACAAAATGGTACAAATAAAGTGCAGCACATGCAAAGAATGCAATGACTGTGGCAACTTTAACATTTGAATGGAATCTGTGGCAAAGTTATAACTTTCCTTATTCCTTATAATTGACCTGAAGAATAAAAGCTACATCGTACACTTGGAAAATTATGAGCTATATCACCGATTATCGACACTAGGGGTGTGACAATGTATTTAGCTCACGAGATGAGACAAAATACAGATACCTGGTTCACAATATTTTAATACTATTTTAAATACATTTTCAATGACAGAATATTTGTCTTTTAATCACAAAAAGTAAAGAATGCAGTTGTATTTTGAAATGTTTTAACTTAATCTAGGGCTGTAACTAACGATTACTTTGATAATCAAGTAATCTACTAATTATTTTGACAATTGAGTAATTTATATTTTTTAGTAATACAAATAGACCTAAGTGAAAACGAAGCCTTAGTATGACTATATTTACATACAAATAACAAACAGGCAATAATAATTAGCTCAAATAAAGTATCAAAACCAAGTAATTACATGGTTTTATTGAACCACACACCAATATGCCTATAATATGAACATAACCAACTTAAACCATTATTAAAAATAGCCTACCATCAGAGGGCGCCAAGGGCCTGGTGTTGTTTCACTTTACAGCGTGATTCAACAACGTTTAAATCCATTTAATTTCACATGCAAACTAAGAGCAAGGATTTAAACCTTTATTTTGAAATTGCGATGTACAACAAATCGCATATAGAAATATGTTGATGTATTATCCTGTGTTGGCATAGGTTTATTAATGATTTACGTTACAAATCTAGTGAGATAATGCACACTGTTTTCCCAGATGACCGTTAAGTAACCCAAACTCACAGCATATGCAGAGGAAGAGTTTAGCGCCTTTCACACATAAAGTCTTTACTGGTAAATTACCATTAAGAGATCATGTGTGAACAGTACCTTTTCAAACATCGTTCTGACAATCATATCGTTTTTATGGAGATGATGTGATTACTATGAGCTGTTTACAAAGCTCTGCTGCTTTTTAAAATAGTTTTTCTATGTAAATATGCGCTAGAGTGATATCATTGACCATTGCGCCTCGCAGCTTTTTCAGCACGTCGCGCTCGAGACCCAGGCTGTATCCGAAATCGCCCCTATACCCTCAAATAGCTGCGAGCGGACGCACTGAAAAAGCTGCGAGCCATTTTAAGTAGTGTTCGAAACCATAGTGGATGTTCTCGAGTGCACTCATTCAATCCCACAATGCACTGCAAAAAGGAGTGTACAACCGATGCACACTCAACGGCTAGAGAATCCCCATAATACACTGTGAGAGTCGCGCGCCGTGTATATAAGAGCAACAACTTCTGATTGGCTAGTAATGTTAGTTTGGTTGAGAGTGAAAGCTGTGTTCCTCTCATACTATTGGTAGGCGAACTCGTGAACTCGAACATGATATCAACAAGGTTTTTTAAAAGTAGGACTATCTTATTTTTTTTTTCACAGCCGAACGCCACACGCCGGAGATTCGGCACGGTGCCGGAGAACTTTAAGCCCTGCAGTATGTCTGATAAGTAAGATATAATTAACAGTGGACCATAGGAAATTAATTCAAAATTAATGCACACCCCAGGTTGGTAATGTGAGTTTTAATAATTTAACGGTCAGGTCTTGTTTTAGACTACCGCTACTAGTTTGCAAAGAATATGGCGAAGTGATATGGAAGTGTAGTGTTGTCAAAATGCAGTTATGGAAAATAGCACGCAGCACGCCAGCCCATTACAAAGCAACAATGTTGTGTTATTTAAGTCACAAAAATGATATAAAGTGGGAAAATGTGTAGGAGTTAGCTGAAGACTTACTCTGTGGTTTTGGAGGAGGGTGTGTAATGTTGAGTGTTCCGAGACACTCTCAGAGGGTCAGCACTGGAGGGTCGGATGGGTAGTGGGGGTTGCAACACTTGACCGTCTACATTAGTAACAGTGGTGGGCTGAGAAATCCAAGGGCTGTTCTGTTATCACACAGACAAACATACAGTGTTTCATACATATTTATACGACCTGTTTTGGTTTGATATAGAGATTTTTCTCTATCTATCAAATTACATCAAAGATGAAATAAATATGAAATAAAATACAAAATAAAATTAAACGCAGTGTGCAATCCCTTTAAATGCAAGATAATTATTTGTCTGTACAATCTCACACACATTGAATAACACAATCTTGTTTATATCCATAGTACATGTAAAGATGAATAGTGGTTACAGACAACTCAAGGATGTCTTGATACCATATGAATAAAACAGAGTCTGCTGCCTGGATGACTTTCTTTCAGTTCATCATTCTTTTCATGGCTTGCTGTAGCTTTCTTTTTCATTTTCTTGTTCCCTAGTCTCCTGTCCATCTCTATTCAGCCTGTCACAATTCAAACAACCCATGGCAATATACCTCCATAATACCATAACCTGCCTCTTGATGCTTTATCTCGGCTTAAAAACTAAACCAGATGATATTACACAGTCGTCATTGACTTCCATGACATTCTTATAAAATCCAGAGGAGCCAGCATAATACCCACTATGTCTACAGAAGAATTAGAAGTAAGGGAGCTCTCTTCCAGTATGCACACCTCAGGGGATATGCTCTGCTTTGTCTAGACTTCTCCCTGATAATCTGAGGTTTAGCTATGATCTCATAAGAACCATAACAACTACACAAATATCATCATCTGTACATCCGTGCAACCAATACAAAGTGTTGGAGTGCTTACAACCAATTTTGACTAGAAAAGACTTAAAGAGATAGTTCACTAAATTTGTTTTTATTCTGCCATTAATTACTCGCCCTCCTGTCGTCCCAAACCTGTAAGACCTTCATTCATCTTTGGAACACAAATTAAGATATTTTTGATGAAACCTGAGCGCTTTCTGACCCTGCATAGACAGCAACGCAACTACCACATTCAAGGCCCAGAAAGATAGTAAGGACATCATTAAAATATTACATGCGACATCAGTGGTTCAACCATAATTTTATGATAATTAAGCTACGAGAATACTTTTTGTGTGCAAAGAAAACAAACAAAAAAATTATTCAACAATTATTATTTATACAACAATTATATTATCCACATCAGTCTCCGCAGCCATTCACGACAGTACTACGATGCACATGTGTGCATTGCTCTGCTTGAAAACAACCCAAATGTGTGTTCTACGTCAGAACGCCGGCTCCTCTATCAGAAGCACCACATGCATGCATCATGGTACTGTTGAGGAAGAGAAGAACGGTTGAATAAAATTATTTCTGTTTCCTTTGCGCACAAAAAGTATTCTTGTAGCTTCATAACATTAGAGTTGACCACTGATGTCACATTAGAAAATTTTAACCACGTCCTTCCTACCTTTCTTGGACTTGAATGTGTCAGTTGCGTTACTGTCTGTGCAGGGTCAGAAAGCTCTCAGATTTCATAAAAAATATCTTAATTTGTTTCCCGAAGATGAACAAAGATCTTACGGGTTTGGAACGACATGTGGGTGAGTAATTAATGACAATTTTAATTTTAGGGAAGGGATGTTCATTTTAACCGTTTAACCGTTAACCGACCGATAAGAATCTTGACTGATTGATACAATCAGTTAAACGGTTTAAAGTCACTTATTTATTAAAAAAAATTCAGTAATTTATCAAAATATTTTAAAAGGTTTTCTCCATGGTTAAAATAAGCTATGTGTATAAAAATATATGTTTTTTTATAGATAGAGAGAGAAACATAAGTCGCTTATAAGTAGTATTTTATTATTTAATTCAGAAATAGTCAGACACGAATAACAAACATTATAATAAACACTGTAAGCATAGCTAGGCTATTTTAGTTCCCCTCACTCCACAACAAATCTAAGACTATTATAACAAATCTCAGACAACAAAGGCTATTTAGAAAAGAACAATAATTAAAAATGTAAGAACGCTATATAAATGTCCACTGATCGTGGACTTCAGGAAGAGACAGCAGCGGCCCTACACTCCTCTTATGATCAGTGGGACCCCTGTGGAGAGGGTGAGCAGCTTCAAGTACCTCGGTGTAAACATCTCCGAGGACCTGACATGGACTACACACATTCAGACTCAAGGCCCGTACACACCGGGGCGAATATCGGCGCGCGTTATTCGCCAGCGTTTTTCAACGCGTTTTTTGTGTTCACACCCAAGCGATTTTCGCTGACGATGAGCCGAGTGAACATGCAAATTCATTCCCTGACATTAGATGGCGCTTAATGTAAAACAGAAATACCCCGGTACACAAGGTGGCGCTGCGCAACTTTACGCTTCTGACACTCGCTTGTCACTCAGAAGAAGAGAGCAAGTATTTACGCGCTTGTCAAAATCATACAAAGAAAACATGTCATAAAGTTCTTTGTGTTCAGACACCAACGAGACCAGCAGCTCTACATTCATCTTGCCTTGCATCTTCTTTGTCTTCTTATTTCTTCCCGGCAGTGTAGACGCTACTTGGCGTATATCTTCTTCGTCGTTACGTATGTGTGCTCGGCAAGACTGTTTTGTGTTTGAACGCCCCCAAGTTGTGTTTTACTGTAACTTCAGCAGCTCCAGACACGTGAGCAAAAGCGCCAATCTCATTGGTCGGATAGTTTTTGACGCAGCACGTCAAACCAAAAAAACAAACCCGAGGCGTTTTTAAAAAAATGACGCTTTTACGCGTGGCGTTTTTCGCGTCGGTGTGCATACTCACATTGGCGCCCTTTGTTTAGTCACGAGGTGTTAAACGTCGGCGAATATCGCGCGCGAAATTCGTCCCGGTGTGTACGGGCCTTCAGGTTAAGAAAGCCAGGCAAAGACTGTACCATCTGCGACAGCTGAGGAAATTCAGGGTCTCACCAGCAATCCTGAAAACTTTCTATTCAGGGGCCATAGAAAGTGTACTGACTCAGTGCATCTCAGTGTGGTATAGTAACGCCACAAACCAGGACTGCAATGCTCTACAGAGAGTCGTGAGCTTAGCTGAGCGCATCTCAGGGTCTGCTCTCCCCTCTCTGCAGGACATCTACCTCAAACGCTGCAAAAGCAGAGCTGCTAAAATCATCAAAGACTCAAACCACCCCGGTAACCATCTTTTCTGTTTACTGCCATCTGGCAAGCGCTTCAGGAGCATGATGGCAAAAACTGAGAGACTTAGGAGCTTCTTCCCTCAGGCCATCAGGCTCCTTAACACAAACTCAGTTTCATAATAATTTACAAGACTAGTTATTAACTGTAAAACATTCATATTCATATTCTCATCATCCGTATTGCTGCTATGTGTACATACCCGGTACAACCCGTTTGCACATCCCTCTCATCCCTCTTGTTCATATTACTATTTATTAAGTCCCAGTATACTGTTTTTGCACATCTTATATATATATATAGCGCCTAGCTTTATTATGTTTTTCTCCGCTCGCAGAAGCGCTGCAGGTGCGTGATGTGATAGCTATGATGACCATGTGAATCCTCATGTTCAGTTGTTTGCTGCTTTTTGCGCATGTAAAATTAATCCCCAGAAAACAAATATTAGTATTTTTAATGGGTCATAGACACTTATTATTTCTAATTTAATTCAATTCTAATTTAAAATAATCTTGTCGGTTAACGGTTAATAATCGTTTAATGAGCATCGGTTGTCTGTTAGGAAAAATAACCAAAATGAACCCCTATTTTTGGGTGAACATTCCTTTTAAAAATCCACTATAGTGTTTTTTTTTTTTTTAATTGCTATGACTGTCTATGACCCACCTATTCCTCAAAGCCTATATCCATGTAGGGTTGCTGGAATGCCAATGAAGGCAGAGAAAAACCCAGGATTGATGGGCAGACCATCACAGGGCAAACACACAGAGACATCCAAATCACATCTACAGATAATTCAGTGTCCAATTCACCTATTCTTCATGTCTTTGGATTGTGGGGGTAAACTGAAGCACTCAGAAAAAACATGCAAACGCCACATCGAAAGGCCTTCTGGCTACCTACTGAGCCACCGTGCCACCCACAGGAGTCATAGGAGCCCTCAAACCCAGTTCCCCATAAGCTCTTTATATGTCAGAGCAACAAACTCTGTGCCACATCTCTTACCAGGCTTAATATCTTAACTGACACCAGAATATGGGATGTGCATGCTAGAATTGTGTGAGGCCACTTACACTCCTCACGCTGCTGTCAGAGATGCCAGCACCATCTGGGTATGTCCATTTGGATGCTTGCAGGCCCAATCCATGGTAGCTATGGGATCCATTGGGGAAATGAGGCCACAGGAGGGGATAGAGACCAAGAGGTGCCAGAGGAGATGCACCAGAGGTCTGGCCCAGGAGAGACGGGTTACCTGGAAGGGCCAAAGGATGATGGGAAAATCCCAGGGCTCCAATACGAGGATGTCCAGACAAGAGTGCAGGAGTCAGGAGGGACGGGAGGAGGTGCGGATGAGGGATGGTTGAGTGGGGTGTGCTCAGGGAGCAGAGGGGAGGCTGGGAGTGGAGGGTAATGGGCGAGAGGTGTGCAGGGTGAGGGGAGAGACTCAGTAGCTTGCTATGGGAGGAAGCTGGAGGAAGGCTGGGAGAGCTGGAGGAGGGAGAAGTAGTCTTCAGGTGGTGTTTGGGGTTTGGGGGTGTCTGAGGGGGCTGAATGTAGGTAGGGTGGGCCTCAAGCTCTGTCCTGATTAGTGCAGGGTCTCTGTAGATAGTGAAGGGCTCCTTCCTGTCCACAATGAGGGGACTTTTGGTGGACTTGTCAGGAGTGGGAGTGCGATTAGGCGTACGGGAAGGAGAATGTGTTGGGGTTCTGGATCGGTTTGGGGTTGGAGAAGGGGTCTGAATCAGGACTGGGCTTGTGGAGCAGGTCAGTTTGGGATCGGGTGCCATTTTAAGGCCACTAAGAGTTCTGTCCATAGATTTAGCCAAAGGAGCAGTGTCTTTCAACAGGCCAATCTCTTGAGATGCACTCTGCTTCTGCTTGGACGTCTCCCGTACAGTCTGAGGCTTAGACATGATCTCAGGAGAGGAGCAAGGACTGGTGTACACACTAGGCTTGGGGGTAGCTTCCAAGGAAGATACAGGTGCATATTCTGTATTCACAACTGCTGGAGAACAACTCTGTTTAGAATCCACATCCTCCTCTTTGTTGCAAGGTATGACTGGAGAACAAGGCGATGGTCCTCTAGGCTCCTCTTCTACTGGGACTGCATTGTCTCTGCTGACTTCAGAATAGGGAAATTCTGACCTCCTGACCTCTGATTGGTTGAACTCGGTCCCCCTAGACTCTGCGTGGGTGAACTCTGACCCTCTGACCTCTGGATCATTTGTTGACATCTCGTGCTCAGCCTCTGCTCCTTCACAATCCAGAGGTGATGCATGTAGCAGCACACATGTGGCTTCCATGGAGACCAGCTGCTCACTCTCTTGGGATGCCAGAAGCGCAGAGACGGCCTCAGAGTCCTCTTGAGATGCCCCCTCGCTCCTGTCCTCTATATCGGTCATCCCTCCTTCTTCTTTCTCTTCTGATTTCCCACCACTAACAAGAGCGCCAGACTCCAGTGCATCTGTGTTCCTGAATGCTCCATTGCAGGATGCACTAGGGGAATCGGATGGAGAAGTTTTTCCCAATTTCTGAGTCTCGCTCTCTCCTAATTGGTTAGTCGAAAGTTTTCCGCTTCTATGGGAGGGGAGAACCGCACAGTCCAATGGCCTCTTTGATGTGTAACGCTGTTTCAGTGGTCTCTTTGATCCTGAATCCGAGGATGAATCCTGCACTCTACAGCTGGAATTTTCAGAATCGCTGTTCTCTGACAGGTCGGACACACTGCCTGCTTTCAACCTCTTTAACCCACATCTATTTCTCTGCTTGTCATCTTTTTCCTCATCTTCTTTCCTCCCTTTTCTCTCACTATTGCTGTTTTTAGATTTGGAAGAATCTAAAAGATAACAGATCAAAAAAAATACTGATTTAGAAAAAGCAACACAGCTACTGTAAATGTAAGCTTCTCATTAACACTTTGTAAAAATCAGAACTCTGTGTCAAGCTAATGCCATAAATCTGAATCCAGCTAAATGTAATTTAACACAGATAGAGCTCCTAATATCATCATAATAATTATCCATTGCTACAGCTCACCTCTTGCCTCATCACTCCTCTTTTCAACCCTCATGCCTTCTTTTCCATCCTCTTCCATGCTGCAGTTCTGTGTGCTTATCTCAGACTGCTGCTGCACTGGCCTGGAGCTGGACACCTTCAGCAGAGAGACAGTGTGTGTTTTCTAACTAGAGGATGCAAACGTATACTGCTGTGATGCATTTGGAAGTGTTTTAAAGTCTCTACCTGGTCATTTGTTGTAGTGTTGTTTGATATGCTTCCTGTGCCCTGGAAGCAGATTTAAAAGAGGTAATTAAGACAACAACAAAGACAAAGACAAGACACAAACATTTACTTGGCATCTAAATGAGGACATACCATAGACTTCTACTGCTATATAATTGGTCATATTTACCATACTTTTGAGGAAAATGTTGTCCTGCAATTAGTGTGTGCACACATATACAAAAATGAATGTCTTCACTCACAAGAAAAACCCTATTGATCTTGGTGATATGTGATTTGCGTTTTGAGTTGTCTCCCATCAGCGAGGAGTGGGTGATATTGTCTAGCAACATCATCTGAACCAGCGACGGATCTACATTAATCTCCCGAATCTTTTGAAGAGGAAAAAAATTACCTTCATATAAAACACATTTGTACAAAATCTTACTATTCACAGCCTGTGTGTTTATGTGGTCTCACTTGGTCAGTCATGACAGCTACGCTTCTGTTGTTCTGGTCGTGATGTGTGATGACTCCAGACAGCCACTGGGTTTTGGACTCCTGTATGAACACTTTCACTTTCTGACCCTTTAGAGAACAAGCACCTGTCGCACAAAAGCAAATATCACACACATCAAAGAACTACCACTCACAACACTGATCTAACAGATCTCACTCTAATCCTCAAATCACCATTGAAATCAAATTATAAACACTCATGACACGTTAGTTCTTAAATTAAGCAAATCCTTATTTGAGCCAAGTTTGACCCATAAAATGAACAACATACAGTATGATGAGGCAGCATTCATATTAATGCACCTGCACCAGTAAAGTAAACAAACTATGTAACTTGGCAGAAGTATTAGTTACAATTATTATTAATAAAATGAATTATTTATCAAGCTTGGCTGTCTTTTTTCACATTTATGTTGCAACCTGTGAACTGTTAGCATTATTTTCATCCTATAAACACTCAGTCTTGGAAATAACCCTGTAATGCATGGCATCTTGTGGCTATTTGCCATCTTTTAAAAATGCATTAGATGTAAACTTTAATTGGATAAGCCACAATTAAATATGTGATGCATGTGATTTTGATTCTACATGAACATGTCAACTTAACCGTAACAGCAACATTCACACCACATCTAAACCAGACACGATGCAATACGATTCTAGTATCACTAAAGCATCTATAAAGACTAGCCACAGCTAGACATACCTTCTTCTCAAACCTTAACTTAAACAACACTTGCACTCTTATTGCTACTGTTGAGAGACTGACAACCCCCCCCCCCCCCAAGTCAGATTCCATGTGAAATGCTCTCCGACAGCAAATGCAACGAGTTTGCTTCCTTCTTTTCTGAGAAGATCAATAATATCAGAAAGGAGATTGGCATATCTTTTAGTTATGCAGAGGTCACACAGATTCAACCGCAATTTCAAAAAGAAGTAACTGTCTGTTTTTGAAGAAATTGATAGATACATTTTGGAAGAAATAGTACTGCACCTTAAATCGTCAACCTGCTCTCTTGACACATTTCCCACATCTTTTTTAAAAAGTGTGCTTAACTGTTTATAAGCAGATCTCTTAGAAGTAGTGAACGCCTCACTTCTTTCTGGGGACTTTTCCAAACTACCTGAAAACGGCAGTTGTTAAGCCCCTTCTGAAAAAGCGCAATCTTGATAGCACCCTGTTGAGCAACTATAGACCAATATCAAATCTTCCTTTCATAGGTAAGATTATTGAAAAGTTAGTTTTTAATCAACTGAACAAATACTTAAATTCAAATGGATACCTGGACAATTTTCAATCTGGTTTCCGAGTGCATCACAGCACAGAGACAGTGCTTATCAAGATAATAAATGATATTCACCTTAATTCTGATACTGGAAAAATATCAGTGCTGGTACTACTAGATCTTAGTGCTGCGTTTGACACTGTCGATCATAACATACTTCTACAGAGACTGGAAAACTGGGTCGGGCTTTCTGGGATGGTACACAAAGGGTTCAATTCATACTTAGAAAGGAGAGGTTATTATGCGAGTATAGGAGAGCATAAGTCTCAGTGGACGTCCATGACATGCGGAGTCCCTCAAGGCTCAATTATTGCACCGCTCTTGTTTAGCCTGTATATGCTCCCACTAAGCTCCCACTAGTGACGCTAGGGGTCAAACAACTAAAAATCAAGTCAAAAATCTTGGGGTGATTCTGGAGACAGACCTTAGTTTTAGTAGTCATGTCAAAGCAGTAACTAAATCAGCATACTATCATCTCAAAAACATTGCAAGAATTAGAAGTTTTGTTTGCAGTCAAGATTTGGAGAAACTTGTTCATGCCTTTATCACCAGCAGGGTGAATTATTGTAATTGTCTCCTCACCGGCCTTCCAAAGAAGACCGTTAGACAGCTGCAGCTCATCCAGAACACTGCTGCCAGGATTCTGACTAGAACCAGAAAATTTGAGCATATCACACCAGTCCTCAGGTCCTTACACTGGCTTCCAGTTACATTTAGGATCGATTGTAAAGTACTTTTACTCATTTATAAATCACTCAATGGCCTAGGACCTAAATACATTGCAGATATGCTCACTGAATATAAACCTAACCGACCACTCGGGTCAGTAGGATCGAGTCAGTTAGAAATACCAAGTGTTCACACAAAACAAGTCAGCTTTTAGCTATTTTGCCGCCCGCAGTTGGAATCAGCTTCCAGAAGAGATCAGATGTGCTGAAATATTAGCCACATTTAAATCCAGACTCAAAACTCATCTGTTTAGCTGTGCATTTGTTGAATGAGCACTGTGCTACGTACGAACTGATTACACTATGTATAATAATTTTCTATTCTAAACCGTTTTAAATTAATTTAAAATCAATTTTTATATAAAAAATTTTTAGTGTTTTTTTATTATTATTTAATTGGGTTTTTGTTTTTATTATTATTTTTAAATGTCTATTTCACATGCTTTTATGTAAAGTACTTTGAATTACCAGTGTGTATGAAATGTGCTATATAAATGAAATGTGCTATATAATATAAAACTTATTTTATAAACTTATAAACTTGCCTAGCGTCAAGCAATTTGTCTATAAATACCAGACATTAAATCCCATGACAAAATCAATCACACATCTTAGCCAATAAGCAAACGCTGTCTTACACTCGTCAGAAAATGAGTATATACTTTAATAAAACCAAACCATTTCAACATGGTTTAAAATACATATTCTTTGTCTATGTATTTAAATATAACTTTTGTCATGGAACGCACTTGTTTGTTCACAGTGTTGGGGAGTAACTAGTTACATGTAATGATGTTATGTAATTTAATTACAAAATAAATGTAACTGTAATCCGTTTAGGACAGAATAGGACACAGCTTATTTGATCACTGTTTTCTTTACTATATGGGTTATGTATATGCTTTATTTATTTTAAGATTATTTTTTTTCCAAGTCATTGTGATGCCAATGTTTCCTCTCATAGCTATGCAAAACATTTTATTTTAAAAACAGTGATATTAAACATAGCTATTAAACTATTTCTTGTTAAGATTTAAAATCTGTATTTAACCTCAGAATTATCTCAAAGTAAAAAGAGGTGCTAACATTGATTTTGTGTTATCTGTGCTTTAAAATTACTACTGTAAGATTACCCAGCCTGTTTGAAAATGATTAACAGTTAAAAACGTTTGACATAAATTTTGAAAAGTAATCCAAAAGTAATCAAATCGTACACTATACATCGTATAGTTACACTATGTATTACATGTTAAATAGAGTAACTTGAAACCTATTACATTTCCAAAGTAGCCTTCCCAACAAATGTTTGTTCATTTGGATATCACAGTTTGAACATTATTGTTTTCTTTATTTTCAAGATCCGAGGTAAATTATACATTGTCGCTTTCAATATGGTTATTTCAGTACAGCACAATGATAATCTAACTATAATTAAACCCCTTTAAGATTATACAAAGCACATGATCAGCACCTGAGATTCTCATTGTGATTAGATACAGTTTATATGTTCTTGTTCCCAGCCACAATTACAGTCAGAGAAATTGAAACCATTTCTAAAATAGAAACCCCTGCTATTTGTTGTGTATAAATGTTGTGGCTGGTTAGGACAGAAACTGTGATTAACATAAAATTTGTATTGTGTTTCCACTAATGAACTTGGCAAAATAATTGTTTATTTTGAATACTAAAAATAAATGTGAACTTTAAAACAGTAGTATCTTGTAACGTTTTGCTGTAGTATTTTTAACATATTGCTCTGCCTCATGCTGTGACAGAGACATCCAAGTAATGGCCTCTCGTGGCTTATAGCTTTATCAGTCAAACATGAGTGCTGAGCACTAATGAAGATATTGAATATGCAAAATCCTCTGTGTACTCAAGCAGAAAGAACATACTGAGCGAAGATGTTTGACAGTAAGGCTTCAAACAGTCAACTTGATCAGAGTTGAAGAGATTTACTCAAACATCCTTATCAAACGCAAACTAACAGAACAGATACCACAAACAAACCAAATCACAGGACCCTCGTACAGATCAGCATTTCAAAGATCTTTCCTCTGAAGAATGAAAGCAGAGAGAATGTAGACTAGAATACCTTGCTGAAGAATGTTCTGGAATTGGTTTTGTTTGAGCCAGGCCTGGACCTGTTCCTGCAGAGACGGATCATCTCTCACAGCTGGATTTCCAGCGTCCACTTCATCCTTCAACAGCAAAACAACACAGCTTGAGACAAGTTCTAGTGTTCTTTCCTTTTTTGAGTAGTGATACAAATTTGAGCTGTTATGATCACACCGAAGTCTCCAAAAGCAAAGATGAAGATGAAGGAAAGCAACAGTTGCATACCAGACAGCTTCAGATGGGGGAGGGATGTCAGAGAGAGACAGCGCGCTTACACACACACACACACACACACACACACACACACACACACACACACACACACACACACACACACACACACACACACACACACACACACACACACACACACACACAGTATTACACATTGCATTACTCATCCATTTACACAATAGACACACCTCCTCACTGTACACACACTCAAGACTGGAAATTACGTAACGGTAGTGTTCGACGGATATTAAAGCCCAACTGCAGCTGAACTCCCAAAGCCTCTGCCTGTTACACACACAGCAAATAAACACAGAGGCTACATATCATTTCCAATAAATATTACATCACACATTTCTGTCACTTCCATCCAGTACTCTACAGAGATCACGAGTCCTGACACACCACGTCTGACAGCACACCTGCAAACACACTCCCACAAACACACACACACACGCTCTCTACTCGCCTCGCATTTGTATTTTAAGTTTTTTTACATTTCAAGTTTATCTTTAGCTCTTGAGTAAGTTTTTTTGTGTGTGACAATAGTTGCTGAATGTATGTGAATGTATAAAAGAAAATTATTGTTTCTAATTAATAGTATCAATAAGTAATGTATATAATATATATATATATATATATTTTATTATTATTAATTATTAAAACTGTTAGTGATTAAATATATTGTATTTATATATTATAAAAAAATCAATAAGTAATAACATTTATTATAAATATATCATTATTTTATTGCATTTATTATTTAATTATACAAATAATTTATTACAATTATAGAATATTATATTCATTAAAATTAGTGCTGTCAAATGATTAATCGCATACAAAATAAGTTTTTGTTTGCATAATATGTGTGTTCTGTGTATATTTAGTATTTATATATAAATACACATACATACAGTATATATTTACATGTATTTGCATGTGTATATTTATATTCATATAATTTATATTATAAATAATTATATTTAATATATAAACATTTTATAAATATATAAAAAAAAAATTTTTCTGAAATATATACATGCATGTGTTTGTATTTATATATGCACAATAAACATACACAGCACGCATACATATATATTATGTAAACAAAAACTTTTATTTTGGATGTGATTAATTGCGATTAATCGTTTGACAGAACTAATTAAAATATTTGTATTGTATTGTTATGTTCTACTATATTATTAAAACTTTAATTAATTAAATAATCAAAACACTTTGAATTGAGATAATGAGTGGTGGAGTTAAAGAAGACTTCCATTGATCTTTTTATTGTGGAAAAAGCAGTCAAATTCAATCACAGTTATCAGCGCTCTCTCTCTCTCTCTATCTCTCTGTCCAGCAGTCTTCATCTGGCAAGTCTAATGTCTCAGTCCAATATCTCCTCTGTGACTCATATACAACTGACCCCTGAGTCTGCATCATCATCATCATCATCTTACCCCTCTCTCTCTCTCTCTCTCTCTCTCGCACGCACACACACACACACACGCACACGCACACACACACACACACACACACACACACGTGTACAGAGGCTCAGGTGCAGTGAAGAGAAATCTTTCACAGCAATACTGTGAACTGCTGTGACTTCAAACTGACAGAAAAAGCCAAACTAAAGAAAAAATGATGATATCACTGATTGTGCTGATGCTTATCCAGCATGACACACTTACCAATGTGTGAAAGAAACTGCTCTTGATTTTAGAGATACACACCATACCATATCTGTATTGGCATATTTCAGCATTTTTTTCATTTATCTAGATTACCTTATAAGGATTAAATCAGGTAGATAATATATTATGTTTGTAGATACTGTTTCTATGCCATTTCTCAAAGTTATTTAAGAGTGTTGTGTCATGCAAAACCAAATTTTATTTTGCAATAAACAGTTAAAAGGTCAGAGAGTACATGTCCATGAAGCCTCTTCAATACACATTTACATAAAACTCTTAAAGGCACAGCAGCAAATAACGACCAATTGAATTGGGTGTCAGAGAATGTGAAACGGTCAAGAAAAGCTTGTCTAAATTGTCAAAAAAAGTATATGTATAAATTAACCCCTTTAACAGCTACCATGGCTTCTGTAAGCTATGTTTGTGTATGTCTCTAAATAACAATATATGTGAAATGTAGGGAGGAATTTCTGAGATGGTCTAAGTAAATAAACATTGTTAAAATAAGTAAAATTAAAATTTGGGTCATCATCTCTATTATGTCATCACAAAAGTTTATCGTTTGCATGTATTCTTGAGAATCTTTAGATTTTATTTGACTATATTTAAGCCCATATAAAGTTTGAAATGGTATTATAAAAGCCTTAATTATTTCAAGAGGTCTTAAATTTGTGGACAGAAAATATGGAATTGTGATATGGCCTAATGTGATTATTAAACTTCAAAAGGCTCAGACTTAAATGTGAGCGCTGCACATTTCAAAGTAAAAACACTGTGCTGTTGCACATCCCAGGCTCGTGGTCTCAGAACAGTTTGCAATCAATGAACAGCCTACATTTATGCCAAGCCATTGCTTATGATCTAATATGGATATTTTCACCGTTCAAATTTTTGTGCAATCCTGCATTATTTGAACTTTAAAATTGTTTTAGTTTGTCATTTTAACAGTACATTGTATCAATATGGTATTAACAACAAATGGTGTTAAATTAATTTGTGCAGGTCTTAAGAAGGGCTTAAAACCTTAAATTGGATTTTAACAACCCTTGTGTAGTTAGGCTAGTATTAGTTTTTGCTGTCATCGGAATCTGTGAAATATCAAGAATTGTGAAACGTCAATGGCATTCAATGGCAATTAAGTTTTAATTGTTA
Source organism: Ptychobarbus kaznakovi (assembly GCA_027422405.1). Lineage (NCBI taxonomy): Eukaryota > Metazoa > Chordata > Actinopteri > Cypriniformes > Cyprinidae > Ptychobarbus > Ptychobarbus kaznakovi. Next base: position 6,875,820 of record CM049806.1, read on the forward strand.
GGATATTAACATTTTAATATCCTAACAACCTTATTTCCAGCAAAAATAACTTTATGTGATCCTGGACCACAAAACCAGTCATAAGGGTCAATTTTTTTTACATTTAGATGTATACAACACCTGAAAGCTGAATAAATAAACGTTCCATTGATCTATTGTTTGTTAGGATAGGACAATATTTGGCAGAGAGTCAACTATTTGAAAATCTGGAATCTGCCGATGCAATTTTTTTTATCTAAATATTGAAAAAACTCACATTTAAAGTTGTCCAAATGAAGTTCTTCGCAATGAATATTACTAATCCAAAACTTTTTGATATATTTGTGGTAGGAAATGTACAAAATATCATCACGGAACATCGAAGAAAAAAATTGATAATTTTGACCCATACAATGTATTGTGGCTATTGCTACAAATATGACTGGTTTTGTGGTCCAGGTTCACATATTGTAATACATATTGCTATAGTGAAGCAAAAACTACTTATACAGAGATGTAAGATTTTGGTAATCCCACTCCTAAACATTATTAACAAGAGCTCACCGCAGTGGGGCAACGGGATCTGCTGCTGCCCAGCTGTGTGTGTGCGATCAGTGTGTGTGTGTGTGTGTGTGTGTGTGTGTGTGTGTGTGTGTGTGTGTGTGTGTGTGTGTGTGTGTGTGAAAGAAAGAGCGAGCGGCCATCTCTGATTACTATCTGCCCTTGCATAGCAAACATAAGGCGGTGTGTGTTGTGTGTAAGTGAGCAGACTGCATGAGAGAGGGAATGAGAGAGAAGGAGAGCAGGACGGAGTGTGTGTGTGTGTGTGTATTACTCATCCGTGGTTCAGTTCTCAGGACGAAGGGAAGACATGATTTATTCATTTACCCGCAGGCAGGTTTTGATCTCTCTCCCTCCCTCTCTCCGGCTCAGACTGTCTTTCTTGTCTCGCTCACACAAACATACACAGTCTCTCTCTCCCCTGCTGTTTCTGTGCCTCTCTCACCTCGCACTCTATTTCTCTCTTTGACACACACACACACACACACACACACACACACACACACACACACACACACACACACACACACACACACACACACACACACACACACACACACACACACACACACACACACACACACACACACACACACACACACACACACTCTGCTTCACTGGCCTTTAGGAGGAGGGGTAGCGAATGGAGGAGGAATGAGAAAGGAGATAAGTCGGGGGGATGAGGGAGGTGTGATTGGAGAGAGCTTTATGTAGGCAGGATGAAGGGCAAATTGAGCTAACGATGATGGTAAGGTTAATTAGTGTTAATTAGCGTATTACAGCGTGGCTTTCTTTGATTGGTGGGCTGGTTTTCCTGCTTTTAAAGCTCTCTAAACAAGCTGAAATTCACTCACTCCATCAATCTAGACAAACAAACACACACACATAGTCAAACTTACTCTGAAAACCAAAGCATCTCTGCATTTCCCTCATTCATATGGAACACACACACGATCGCAATCTCATTAACTACTAAACATACACACATAAACAAACAAGCTCTAAACTAGACAGAGCATGTACACACATGTCAGCTGACCAAAACTCGTGAGAAATGAGATGACAGAGAAACACAGTGACTCAAACACACTCCAGAGGACGCGTGACGCACCGCAGGACAGAATGAACACGACGCTGAGAAAATGAGATCTATTATAAATGCATTTCATTTACTCTGTTCATTCTTTATCTAATTTAGCAGCACATTTGGATATTTTAACTACAGATTGTCTGTCCCTCGAAGGCTGTGTTAATGTTCATGTCTGTCTTTATGACAGCTATTTTACCCACAAGAGCATCAAATTATCTCCATTTACGGTATTAATACTGAACCCTGGTCTTGAATATTCCAGGTAAAATACAAGTTGTAGTTCACACAGTAGAGTATGACGCTAACAATACCAAGGTCAAGAGTCTGATTCCTAGGGAATGCATGAACTGATATTGAATGCAGTGAGAGTAGCTTTGGATGTAAGCATATACCAGCTGCATATGTAATGAAATGGAAAGTGAAGCTTTATTAACAACATGCATGACATTCTGATGACCGCCAAAGGCAATCATTCAGTATAAAAACACAGAAATGTGTTGACAGTTATGCACTTATAATATACGAGTTACGCTTATAATAGTCAAGCTCATCTTGAGCTTAACCCTGTAATATTCCTTTAATTTGTATGATTCATGTTATTCTAAATCTCTAAACCTTTTCATTAGGCAAAAGCAAGCGTTGTAGGCCGCATATAATTTTAGTGTACATGACTTCAAAGTAACCAGGTTTAATGTCTACAACAGTTTTCTATTATTATAAAACACAAGTTAAATTTTTTTTTTAAACTGACAGTACAGCACTTCCAAATTTTCAGGGTCAGTAATACATTTTTTGACTTAAATTAAAACTTGCAAGGATGCATTAAATTGATTAAAAAAGTAAAATTTTATTTAAAATAAATGTTATGCTTTTAACTTTCGATTTATCAAAGAATCCTGAAAAAAATGTATCATGATTTATACAAAAAAAATAAACCGCCGTCTTCAACATAATAATAAGAAACGTTTTTTTGGGCACCAAATCGGTTATGTTATAATGATTTCTAAAGAATCATGTGGCGGTGAAGTCTGGATTAATAATGCTGAAAATTCAACTTTGCCATCACAGGAATAAATTAATTACATTTACAACGTTATTACAGTAAAACAGCTATTTGTATACTTCCTAATTAAAATGACTGGTATTAGTGTATTTTTAATCAAATAAATACAGCCTTGGTGAGCTTAAGAGACCAAGGGCCAGTTTTACTAAACAGGGCAAATTAGCACGAGAGCGAAATTCCAAAACAGCGTCGATGGGCGTGCAAATATCTGCACGCGATTTACTAACAACCGCGCAAATTAAAGAACACAGATGCAACATCTCATTTACATATCGACCAACGCGATAAACCAAGCATTAGCATAGTTGCAAATAAAGAAGCCACAGTACACTGAAAAGAACCAGAGGCCAAAAATGAAGGTTTCAAGAAGTTGATAGACTTGGTTTTGCCTTGACTCCAAGTTTCGGAGTTCAAGCAGTCTTTTATTTCTTGAAGAAAATTAAATATAAAATGGCTTGGCAAACTATATGTTCAAATAATGTGTTCTTCTGGCATTCCAAATAAATTAATACATGTGGAAAAAAATCCTCTCCATTCTACCATGCGCTCGCTGTTCTTTGCTGTCTCTCCTAGGAACAATAATTGCAGCCATTTCAAGCGCAAAATAGTTTTAAGACATGCTTTTCGGACGTTAAATAATGGCACAAATACCAGTAATTTGACGACGCAAATGTTAGTAAATCTCATTGCGCGAATCATTTTAATACTCCCATAAATTAATAAATTAATTACTTTACATTAATAAATTAATACTTTAATTCTCCCATAAATGTACATTTTGCATCTGAGAGGGAAACTCCAAATGCATATTCAATAAGGTCAGGCACAAAAATAACTGTGTCCATGCCTTTTCAGCGCTAATTCATTGCTGCGCCTCTTTAGTAAAACCTGAACGTACAATTTTAATGCCAAAAGACGGTTTGCACTGGTGCAAGCTGTAAGTAAAACTGCCCCAAAAATGTTACTTTTACAAAGTGAATGGCACTTCACAGGCAGCGGCTGTCCATTTGCCACAGGTTGAAAACCACTAAAGAAAAAGGGCGAACAAGATAAAATATATTATATTAATCACTAACATCATGGCCTGCTTTCCATAATCCAATCAGCAGTTTTACTTGTGAATATGTCACATTACAGAAATTAAATTATTGACTTTAAAGTGGTTAATGGCATATTCAGAAATATGCATTGTATATTGTGTTATATACTGTATTTATGTAGTACATATGATGATAGCCTTATTAGCTGTTACAAACTTATGGAGCAACAAAATGGCTTATGACAGATATAGTAAACACAACAAAATCTAAATTAAGCACTGATACAAACCCAACTGCACTAAACAGAATTGATGGATGCTATGGTGGTTGTATTTGTATGTTTAGAAAACGAAATGTTTAGTCATCAGCCACAGTTTAGTTTTGAGGTTTAGTGGTTTAATTCCAGTTTCAATCAAAGTTCCGTTTGATCTTTTTCTCCACTGTCATTTCTATGTTCTACAGGATGAGAGAGGTGAGACGAAGGATGGGCTGATAGAGTCGTACGGAGAGAGAGATGACCTCAGTCTAGCGCACAACCAGAGCATCACCACGGCAACATGTGCAAGAGAGACATCGTGCTGATCCAACTATTGCATCAGGAAGAGAGAGATGGGGTGGGGGGGTGATGGAGAGAGAGGGAGAGAGGGAGAAACAGAAAGAAGGAGGGGGAAAACAGACATACAGACAGATTATTGAAAAAGATGAGCTAGTATGCGTGTAGCAGCTTGTGTTTACGTATGTACAGAGAAAAATCATAGCTGGAGAGAGTATAAAGAGAACAAACAAACTCGTGCTCCTTCCTCCGACGAGAACAGCCACACACACACACACACACACACACACACACACACACACACACACACACACACACACACACACACACACACACACACACACACACACACACACACACACACACACACACACACACACACACACACACACACACACACACACACACACACACACACACACACACACACACACACACACACACACACACACAGACACACACACACAGAGAGAGATACAGAGGGTTAGAAATAGATGATGCTGAAAAGTGCTTCATTGAATTCAAATTTGAGAGCAGAGAGAGAGGGAAAGAGAGGGAGATGTGCGTGTTTGAGAGAGGAGAGACAGAAAGGCTTGATTGAGAGGGACACAAAGAGAGAGAGAGAGGTGTAGAGGGAGGGTGATGAAGTAGATGAGATAATGACAAACAGAGGAGAGTGAGTGAGAGAGGAAGAATAGAGTCGCAGACTGACACACACAGAAAGAGTGCTCATAAAAATCAATGCAGGAGTCTGAAGACCTGTCCTTCAGTAAGAGAAGAGCTACAAGTGCTGGATCAGAGACACAGAGAGAGGTGCTCTTACCGCTTAAATAAGAAAACCTGTAGTATATCACTGACAGATGAACAGAAATATCTACAAAGCAGATCATAGATTTCACTAAACGTAATTTAAAGCTGAAGACAGCGATTATTTTCTGTTAATCCTCCTATGCTTTACTGACACAGCTGTTCAGCCACTGGGGTGAGTTTGGGGTGAAACTGCCTGATTCCCTGACCAATATAGAAGACTGAGGAAGTGTTGAAGAAGAAACTGGTTTTAAAGGCATATTTTTGATCGTAATTGTTGACACAAGTGGCACAGAAATGACAAACTTTAGCTTGAACTGAATGAGAGGATCATGTTGTCGTCCATATACCAACACACTGTGCATGACATCACATTTGACTCTTTAGTTTGTTAATAAATGTCTCCAGAATTATTTTGAATGATTAGTGCAAGTTAGTGTACATATTCATTATAAATAATATTTACTAACAACATGATAATTCAACATCCAACTCATCAAATCCCACTGAACAAACTACTGATGCATCCATACAGAAAATGCGGCTTATACCAATATTCGATAATTAGTTATGATTGATAAGTGAAATACACACTGAAATTAACTGACTTAAAACCATTTTTTAGTTGGTGAAAATACTAGTGTTCTAATATTCTTGGCCACCACTTTATACATACATACATACATACATACATACATACATACATGATGCTAATAAAACAAAAAGCTGCCAATACAGCTATGACCCCTGATAATCATCTTGCAGTTTATGATTTATTTAGAAAGATAAATTGTTTTATTATTAGATTGTTTACTTTGTTACTACCATCATTACAAGTTTATGAGCTAATTATTATTTGAAGGTTTAATACAATTGTATTTAAGTGAAAGAGTGGATGAGAGTGAAAGAATAAATTAAATGTAAAATAACTCTTGTGAATGTGTGTGAAACAGAGATAAAAAGCAGCTTTTCTTTTACACACACAGAGTGAAGTCTGTGTGTGTGTGTGTGTGTGTGTGTGTGTGTGTGTGTGTGTGTGTGTGTGTGTGTGTGTGTGTGTGTGTGTGTGTGTGTGTGTGTGTGTGTGTGTGGATTGAGGGTGGCTGACTCACAGCCGAGTGTCTTTCTCACCACAGCCTCAAAAGGGAAAGTGTTCCACAGAGCCTAGTGGAAACCACTCTGCCTGCTTTTCCCTTCAGTAAACCTCTCCCTCTTCTTTCACTTACTTCAGCCTATCTCTGTCATACACAAGAACACACACTCACTCGCGCAGGCAAACACACTGTTAGGAGCTTCCTAAAACAGCTGCACTGTTCCAATTTCAGCTTAACAGGTCAACAGTGCTTAACCCTTCCCTCTACACACACACACACACACACATCCTCTCATTACTTGTACACTTGCATACTTTCTCAGACACACATGCACACACGCACGCACGCACACACACACATCCTCTCATTACTTGTCCACTTGCATACTTTCTCAGACACACACACACACACACACACACACACACACACACACACCACACACACACACTGGCCCCTTAACATGTGCTAAGTAAAAACACAGCTTTGAGTTGTCAAGGAAACAGCAATAAATACACACAGTCCTCTGTCCATGGATCCATTTTCCCTGATAGATCTCTCTCACACATTCTCTCCACCTTTACCTTCTCTCTCTCTCTCTCAGGCTGCTCAGTAATTCACTCACGTCTCAGAACTCAACATTCAGAGCTGTGGGTAATAGAGCAGTGGAGAGAAACACAGTATAGTAAGTAGAGCAAAGAGTAAAGTTGAACATAAAGGGAACAGAATAGTTGAGTGTAGTACAATAGAATAAAGTAGAACAGAGTAGAATACAGCAGCATTGATTAGTATAGTAGAATAGAGTATAGTAGCTTAGAATGGGACAGAGTAGAGTGTAGCACAGAACTTAACAGAACAGAGTGTAGCACAAATAGGCCAGAACAAAACAGAGTACTGTCAAGTACAGTGAAACAGAACAGAACAGAATACAACCATGAAAGGGTAGAGCAAAGTGGGGTAAAACAATAGATAAAGTGAAGTAGAATAGAATAGAATAATTTAATAATAGAGTAAAGTAGAATAGAATAGATTGAACTACAACAGCACTGAACAGAACAGTAGAATAGAGTGGAGTGAAGTAAAAAGGAACAGAATAGAAGTACAGTATACTAGAACGGAATAAAAGTGTATAGCATCAAATATAGTGTATTAGAATAGAATGGTAAAAAATATATAATAAAAATGGGAAAGTGGAGAACAGTAGAATCATAGAAAAGTGTAAAGTACAATTGAATGGAAAACAATACAGTGTAGTAGAAGCATGATAGAATGGAGTACAATGGAATATAACAAAATAGAGTAGCATAAAATAGAGTTTAGAAGAGTGGAGTACATTAAAATATAATAGAGTACAACAATAAAATAGCATAAAGTGAAAGTAAGTAAATAACAGTGTACAATATAACAGTGGAGTATAGTAGAATTAAAAAGAACAGAATAGAACAAAAAAATAAAAGCAAAATAGATAGAATGGAGAAGAACTGAACAGAATTCAGTAGAAAAGAACAGAATAAATTAACACAGATAAGTGCAAAAGAGGGCAATAACAGCATACAAAATAAAATGTAACCGAGTTTATAACTCATTAGAACAGAACAGAATAGAATAAAGCAGAAAACAGCATATATTGTACAAACAGGTACGTACCACAAAAAAGAATGTAGTAAAGTACAGTTGCAAGAATTAGAACGGACATCAATAGAAAGGAGTAAGGTACAGTGGGATAGAATAGAACAGAACAGAGTAGAATAGAACAGAGTAGAACAGAGTAGAATAGAACAGAAAAGACTAGACTAGAGTATAGTAGAACAGAAAAGAATAGACTAGAGTAGAGTAGAACAGAAAAGACTAGAAAAGAGTAGAACAGAACAGACTAGACTAGAACAGAAACAGAAAAGACTAGACTAGAGAGAGACTACTAGAACAGACAGAGACTAGAGTAGAGTAGAACAGAACAGACTAGACTAGAACAGAACAGAAAAGACTAGACTAGAACAGAAAAAGACTAGACTAGAACAGAACTAGAACAGAACAGACTAGACTAGAGTAGAACAGAACAGACTAGACTAGAACAGAACTAGACTAGACTAGAACAGAACAGAAAAGACTAGACTAGACTAGACTAGAACAGAAAAGACTAGAGTAGAACAGAAAAGACTAGACAGAACAGAAAAGACTAGACTAGAACAGAACAGACTAGACTAGACTAGACTAGAACAGAAAAGACTAGACTAGACTAGACTAGAACAGAAAAGACTAGACTAGAACAGAACAGAAAAGACTAGACTAGAGTAGAACAGACTAGACTAGACTAGAACAGAACAGACTAGACTAGACAGAACAGAAAAGACTAGACTAGAACAGAAAAGACTAGACAGAACAGAAAAGACTAGACTAGAACAGAAAAGACTAGACTAGACTAGACTAGACTAGAAGAACAGAAAAGACTAGACTAGAACAGAAAAGACTAGACTAGACTAGACTAGAGTAGAACAGAAAAGACTAGACTAGAGACTAGAACAGAAAAGACTAGACTAGAGTAGAACAGAAAAGACTAGAGTAGAACAGAAAAGACTAGACTAGAACAGAACAGACTAGACTAGAACAGAACAGAAAAGACTAGACTAGAGTAGAACAGAAAAGACTAGACTAGACTAGACTAGAGTAGAACAGAACAGACTAGACTAGAACAGAACAGAACAGAAAAGACTAGACTAGACTAACAGAAAGAACAGACTAGACTAGACTAGAGTAGAGTACAGAACAGAACAGAACGTGGGATCAGAGCAGAGAAGGTTTGTGGTTTAGAGGCTGTTGCTCACAGAATATACAGAACTGCAGCATTCAGAACGCATCAGTGTCATGTGCCAGTGCTTTATCTAGACACTCTCTCTCACTCTAATGTTTCCCCTCCCTCTGCCTTGTGTTTCTTTCTCACAGCCTCAGTTCCCCTTCCACACACACACTCAGATGAAAGAGAGGGGCTCTCTCTTTTATCATCCATCCACAGGCATCAGAGACCGGGAGTGATGAAATGATGCAGTGATGTGTGTGTGTGTTTCTCCACAGCTCACAGTGAATGTAAACTGTTTTACGCAGAGGGCTACAGTCCTAGTGTCTTCTCCTGCACTAAATTATATGATTGCGCCATGTGATTACGATAAACAAACACAGCCTGCAGGTGTATGTTAAGACTGAGGAGCATGTGTCCCTTACAAAAACACACACTGTCGAATTCACTCTGAGAATAAGCTCTAAAACACTCTAAAACTAACATACATTATAAAACTACAAAATATATTTAACCCCTTCAGCACACCCTGGACTGTGCAAACTAAGAGATTATTATTCCATGTTCTAATCATAAAGGTTTCAGGAAAATATGAAATGTTGCTCTTTCTTAGCTCTTCCCAAACTTTGCAAAGCTAATGTAGCTTCTATATATCATTTTGTGGGGAAAATACTTGATCATGTTTTTCCAATGGTGGGTTTCCCTTTGCCAGTGACCCCTCAGATTCTTTCAATTAAACCAGTATTTTAAATGCCTCATTTAATAATTATTCTTCAGCTCCCCAATTTTTTTTACATTGGCAAATAGCAACTAACCATGCATTATATATATTTAGATCTGAATAAATTTGCTTTGACATAAACAATGTATTTTACATGCCATGCAGCAGATTTATTTTGACATGCAAAAGGTATATTTAGGGTTAAAAAACATCACTTTTCTCACGTGATTCTCATTTCTCAACCCCAGGCAGCTGTATATTGCTGGCCTCATTATTTCTACTAAATGTACTAATTGTACATGTGCATTGCCTGTCAAAAGTTTCATTCAGCAAGGATGCACAACATTTTTCAAAACTGACAGTAAAGACGTTCACCTTGTTACAAAAATGATTTCCAATAATTGCTGCTCTTTTGGTTTCCACAAAAATATTAAGCAGCACAACTGTTTTCAACTGTGTAGCAGTAAGAAATAGCAAGAAATGTTTCTTGAGCACCAGATCAGCATATTTATTTTTTTTTTTACTCTATTTTTAATCAAATAAATGCAGTCTTGTTGAGCATAAGAAAAAAAAAATTTTTAAATATAAAAAAATCTTATCAACTGTAAACTTTTGAATGTTATTGTACACTACAGAACATATTCCGAACACACAGAACATACCCAATAAACCCTGCAAAAATACTGACAATATTCTATATAAACATCCTCTAAGAACTATTAGATGAAAAAACTAACTTTCAGTACTGTGCTGTCTGCTGTTAGAGTTTGTAGTTCCTATAGGAATATTATATAAATCTATATTCCTGTGTTTACATCGTAATGCTATTTTCAGTGTTTCCCCTGCAAAGCTACATTTAAATTGACTTTCAGCCATTTAGTGAATATAAATCTCGTTATTCAACAAGTTTTATCACATTTTTTTCATTGCCATAGGATGAAATGGTAATTTGCAATTAAACAGACTGTCTGGGACATACACTCCTAAAGGCGCTTTCACAAACGCTAACCGGCGCTACAAACACAGACTAATTAAGCCAGCAATGACTGGGAAATGTCATCATACATCACACTTTTATGAGGAGGTCTGAGAAAGCAACGACACAAATCATATCTTCAGCAAAAAATTTAACACCTAGAGCAACAGAGAGAGACGGAGCATGGAGGTTTATTAAATATGGTGGTGTTGATAGTAAATAAAATGAACTATTATTTTTTCAGCATACACTGTAAAGGGACATGAGAAAAGACTAAGTTAATTATTTAATGCTTTAAAATATAGCTGTCAATGCAATATTATATATTTGCTCTTATTCATTATATTCAATTATGCTGATATTTTATGAACGCGTTTTATTCATGTCATAAAAGACTTTCTACATTTTAAAGTAAAAAATGTAAACTTTCTACATTTTAACAAAACTTTTTATATGCAGTGCACTATAATTTCATCACACTGTTATTTAATGAATGTAAACCATAGTTACACAAATGCAACAACAAATCACCCCCACACACATGAATCTGAATCAAAACAACTTGCGCACACTATTACCTCGAATGGCTGGAGCTCCTCCTGTTCTGTGTAGAACTCCAGCTGTCTGTCAGAGATGAACTCCACCACTGTCCAACCTCCAACGCATGACTGACCAATCAGAGGCCGGAATCTCTGTAAAACAAATATCACAACCAATCAGTCTCAACACTTCATCAGAAGACTTCATCATAAACTTTTCAAGACCACAGTCTCGAACTCATGTGACTGATCATGTAAAACATTATTGTTAAAAAAGTATTCTTTACAAACGTCATAAAAGACTCATGAATTTCATTTTGGGGAATCGCACCACATGATATTTTACAAAAATAGGATTAGAGTTTTTGAGGTGCTTCCTATGACAGAATTTCCCACTTTATTTTTTTATGCTTGTCCATTTGACCACTGGACTTTTTGGTTAAGTAATAAGTTTATTCTCTTTTTTTATCTGCATATTAGAATGACCTAACCACTTTGTAGTGATTAGCTGATTAATTACATACAGTAAGCATGTCAAACCCTGCACACTGTTGGACTGACCAATGTGCGTGTGTGTCTGTGTGTGAGCCAATATCTTGTGAGAATTTAGTTAATCTTTCATTGATCAAGTCATATTCTCTATGCGTGGTCTCTATTTATATAAATACTAGGTCAGACTCAGCACACTCAAAGTTTCCATGTCTGACTGCCTGTTTCGTGCATGTGTGTGCGTGTGTGTGCGTGTGTGCGCATGTGTGTGTGTGCTCATGTCCTGTAAGTCGATGTGTGTCAAATATGTGTGTGCTTTTGCAAATGCATGTAATGACTTGAACCAAACATCAGTCATCCAAAACCTCAATTCACAAGTACTGTGTGCCAGTCTGACTATGTATGTGTGTGTGTGTGTGTGTGTGTGTGTGTGTGTGTGTGTGTGTGTGTGTGTGTGTGTGTGTGTGTGTGTGTGTGTGTGTGTGTGTGTGTGTGAGACTCATAAACCGTGAGCTGGAGGGTAAGGGGACAAAAAGAACGCGTGTGAGCTATTTTTAGACACGCTGCTGTGTGCAGTGCACTCACATACACTCCGTCACACACACTGACTGCACACAGTTACACACGTTTACCGCACTGTGGTTTAAGACTCTGTTCTGTCAGTGAGGTAGACAGAGAGAAAGGACAAACAGTCAGGACAGATATTCTTTTGCAGAAACAGCATATCGACTATGACATAAATCTGGGCACAGTAAACGCATTTAATACATGCAAACACAGACAGATGATCTAATACAACCCTGACACTAAATATTAATGAATAGACTCATTTAAAATACTATAGGCCTACATAAAAGAATCCAAGGTGATCGACCAGGTTGATCTTTAACCATTTTGTGACTTTTGTCATTTGTCCTTCATCCATCCTCCAGTGCAGATATCAGAGTTGGCTATCAAAAATCACAATCAGTCGATCACTATGAAAATCATTAATGCATTATGCAAGGTGTCCATGTAAGAATAAACCAGTGTCTGGAGTGTGATAGCACAAAGGCTGCGGCTAGCCATAAAACGAAGTCCAATCTTACTCTAATCATAAACTTAAATGAGATGCACTCCATCTTCAGTCCGTGCACGTCTGTTTAATAACTCGCACACCATTTCCTCTCATGCTGAGAAGTTTCCATTGACTTCTGTCGTTTTATAGTGAGTCACTGATATCTTCTGCCCCCAAACCTAGACGAACCCCTCACAAGTATGTGTGAAGACTGCAGACGTGTGCAGACCTTTTGATGACCCGATGGGTCACACTTACAACATGGAGTTGTAAAAATGCTTTATTTATACATTTTGAATACTTTGCGCTTTAAAATAAACATCTAGATGTCTATTCAGTAGTCCCTATGTAACAGACTACACAAATTAATTGTGGTGCTTAAGTGATAAAAATGTGCAACACTTTGTTTTACTACCAAGTTATATGTAATATCTAATTAATTTAACTTGCACTAAAAAGTTGTCCTCAAAATGAAATAAATCTCACCTAATTGTGAGATAATGTTACAGTTACGATGTATTAAGTTATAATTATGCAAAATAAAGTGAGATATAAACTAAAATGGAAGATTTTCCATTCTTTCTTTTTTCTGCGGAAGATATAAGAAGATATTTTGAAGAATGTTGCTAAGAAACCATTCTGGTGCCCATTAACTTCCACTGGACACTCGCGGAGACATTTCTCAAAATATATTTTATATGTTCCACAGAAGAAAGAAAAACCATAGGTTTGGAACGACATGAAGGTGAACAAATGATGACAGAATTTAAATTTTTGGGTGAATTATCCCTTCAGGTCTTAGTTAAGAACAATAAAAGCTACAGCTGCGAGAAATAAAGTCACAATTACATGAAAAGAAGGAAATATTTTGAGCTATAATATGTCAGAACCAACAGAAATAGAGTCTTTTGGAGAATTAGGTTACTATTTTATTTTTGTAACTGTGGCAGAAATGAGGAATTCATAAGTGCTTTAAAAAGTAATTTTTCTCATGAGAACCGTTGACTGGTTCCCACAATGAAAGTGATTTCATGTTTTACAGCCCTTGTGGTGACATTTGATCACCGCAGTGTAGGCAAAACATGAACAACACACACATCACGTTCAACAAGATCAAAATCTGGATCACAATCGTGATCAAACTCTGGAAGCCTCTTTTACCATGACACACACACACACACACACACACACACACACACACACACACACACACACACACACACACACACACACACACACACACACACACACACACACACACACACACACACACACACACACTTTCCCCTCTCCCTCTGTCCTTTCATTTCTCTCTCTCTCTCTCGCAAACACAATCTAGGTCACACACCTGCAGAAGCACGGCCATACACCCTCACTCTTGGCAGAGCACACAGTGTTGCCATGGTTTTAGTGTGTAAATGGTGTGGAACATTAAGACTTCATTAAGCCTTTAAAGCTGCTTGAGTCTGTCTCTACACATGCTTTGAGGGACAGAGAGTGTTTTTGTGTGTGAGGGAATGCATGAGCACTTGAGACTGTTAATATTTTGTGTAAAGATGGATGTGTGTATTAGGGATGGGAAGATTTGCTCGGTGCATCGGCAAAAAAGTTAACGATGCACTGCATCGGTTTAAAAAGTGCGCATCGGCTACAAGTTGGCATTTGTATCGCGATGCATTGTTTCTAACACATTTGCATCAGTAAAAAACTATTTATTTATATATAATTTCTAGGGGTGTGACGAGACACATATCCCACGAGAACGAGATGAGATTTTTAAGACTTTAAAAAAAAATCCTCAATGATGAAATATATAGGAAAAATGTCTTTTATTCAACTGGAACACACAAAATGTAGGTGCATTTTGAAACATTTAGGAGCTCTTGAGCACTAGTTCTACTCCAGTGGACAATATTACTCACAGATCGCTCTTTCATAGCTCATTGATTCATTTAAACATCAAACTTTGTCACGGATCGGTCTCTTAAAATGATTTAAGTGAAATATAAAGTAAGTGTGAAGCTCTATAAAATTCAGGTGGCTAGCATAGATAATATGGTCTTGGGAGGATTTGATGAGAAATACTGAAAGTTGAAATGTAGTTGTAGTTCACTGCAAAGCTAGGCAATATCGCCATCAATATCGCAGATGAATCGCATTAGATTATGAACGCGATATCGCGTAGCTTGTCAGTGAACTACAGCTCGGTGTATCAACTGCTGCTCCATTTGAAAACAGCTGATGGATATTTACTGCCAATCACGGAGCCGGCTTTACTGACGAGATGCGCATGAGAATCACATGCGATTAATTGCACAGCCCTAGTCGCCGCCCATATCAGTGAACGACAGCATTCACATCGGAAGCGCGATGATGGCCGACCCCCGATTCATCAACATGGGCAGCTGCAAAACGTGCTCCACTCTCACGCTCCACTGACACTCGCGATGTGAAACAGTCTTAATAGACATAGCTGAATCATTGTCATTCAGGAATTCGATCGTGTGGGTGTTTGAATCAAGATCACAAGCGCAATTTTTTACGATTAATTGTGCAGCTCTAATGTAAACATTGCAAAATATTTTGCGAGGATATCGTCACATTCTCGCGAGACCAGTTGGATCTTGTGAGACACATCGGATCTCGCGAGACCTCGAGCAATGATCTCGTCACATCCCTAATAATTAGTAGTGGATGCGCTATACTTTTATTGTTTAGAAAGTGACCAATAATCTGTGCCCAATATTTAAATGTATATTGATTTCTCCTCTCGAAACTGTTTCTTGAGCGCGTTCTCTCCTCACTGCTGCGCGTGAATATGACGAATCACAACAACACCACGGAGACCCTAAAAAACTATATTTTTCATCTGTAAATGTTAGAAAGTCATGCAAATATATATCCATTTTGCTGTCAGGAGTGGGCGAGGCATACGCGATTGAACGAGCACTGCCAAAGAGTATAGAAGATGGTCTTCTATATACTATTTGGCTCTAAACAGACAGTGCGCAATAATTCTGAGTCAAATATGCATTTTGCTAAAATATTCGTTGTTGGACATTAAATGTGCCTTTTGTAGAATTTAAACCTACATATAGGTGTATTTTTATGATAGCATAGCAGTGGTAGCTGTAAAGGGACTATTGTAATGGGTAAATAAAATGTAGCTGATGCAGTCCAAATTACTAAACTCAGATGAGTTAATGTGCATTTCTTATAGAAGTTAAAATGTAGTTTTAATTTAGTGATTTTAACTTTTAGTTTAGTGATTGTTAATGCTTTAAGAGCAATGTTAGATTGTAATGTTCTAATGCTATCTGTTCTAACTATAAAAGGTATAGCTGTCACAAAATCAGAGAGAAAGGCTGCATGGCTTTGATAGTATGTGAGAGAGTCAGTGGTGATCTCATTGTGTTTCTATTGGTCAGTGAGGAGCTAAGCTCAGCTTAGCCTGACAGTTTGCCTGCCCTGAACCAGCTTAGCTTTCCAGCTTAAGTAGCCACAGTGTCTGAGGATGAGCTTCGTTAAATTTGCTTTATGGAACCAAATCATTTGATGGGAGTCAGACTAACTGAAATAAGCCTGACCTAGTGGCCTAGTGTGTATGCAATTAGAAACGTCTACTCAGCACAAAGCCACATTTAGGAATACTTATTAAAATAGGTCAGAGTGCGTGTGACACACTAGCGCCCACCGGTCGACACACAATACATCACGGCCTGGTCTCTCTCCCCTTTCCACCTGTAAGCACTCCGTTGACTTTCAGCAGGTGTCAAGCACACAGCACTGCCACGCATCACACCGCACACCCGCCCCGCGACACTCGTCACATACCCCATCGCCCCTCACAGACTAACACTGCACACAAGAGTCTTGGACACAATAACACACACGGACACAGAGAGAGAAAAAAAAAAAACATCTCGTCCTTACACGCTAACACAGCCTACAACACCACTTGTGGACGGCCCCTACATCTTGCGGTGGCTCCTAACACAGTGAGGCAGCGCAGCGAGCACCCGTCTGCTGATGGCATGAACAGAGGACATCGCATCCACGCTTTGCTCATCCTCGACTCAGACTCAACCTGCTTCTTTCTGTTTGAGAGCGGCTAGCCTGCTCCGCATGCTAACCCCGCAAATATCAGTCACAGCGCGCGCACTCCAGTGCAATCGAAAGAGCGCAGACTGTTCTGAAAGGACGTCAACGGGAGAGAGAAACACCAGAACCGACCGGAAAATAAAAGAAATCAACAAATGCAGACATAGACTATGCAAGACTGTCGTCTGCGGTGCGCACACACAAAACACAAATTTTAGGCCTGTCCTCTAACTGTCGTCATCCTTTTATTCCGTACTCCCGTGGGATGACGTGAGGGTGTCACCAAACTCGGTGTCGGCTCCACCTCTCGGCCGCCCCACTCGTCACACCACATTTAGTCTATTAAATAGCGTCAAGCCTGCATTGCATACACACACACAAATACACAGAGGGACAATCAAACACAAACAGGAGTCGCTGCTGATTGAATAAACAGATAAACAGAAACAGTTAGACAGTAAATGTAATATCAGTCCACACCCAATGACAGAGAGACAGACAGAGAGAGAGGAACGCTGGGGAATAACAGCAGTGTTAATCGCTGACCCTTGGGCTATGACATACTGACTCGTGTCTCGCCACAGTAGCTGCTCTTTAACCCAAGCAGGACCAATTTCAGCTCGTCCCTTCTGTAAGTAACATGCATATTTTCATTCTACTGTACTGAACTAGTGTTCAACAGGAAGGAAAATCACTTTTATATCCCAACTGTTTCACCATGAAAAACATAATTAAAAGGAGAACAAATGTAGACTTTTGAGAAGTCTAGTCAGATTTGCC
The DNA here is from genome assembly GCA_027422405.1 of Ptychobarbus kaznakovi. Classification (NCBI taxonomy): domain Eukaryota; kingdom Metazoa; phylum Chordata; class Actinopteri; order Cypriniformes; family Cyprinidae; genus Ptychobarbus; species Ptychobarbus kaznakovi. The sequence continues at coordinate 6,893,458 of CM049806.1, forward strand.
TTCTGAGAAAAGACCCAGGAAACTCGTCTCCTCAAGAGTTTCAGAAGTGCAATGTCTCATACTGTGGTCACAAGCTAGACATTTCAACTTTCAGTATTTCTCATCAAATCCTCCCAAGACCATATTATCTATGCTAGCCACCTGAATTTTATAGAGCTTCACAATTACTTTATATTTCACTTAAATCATTTTAAGAGACCGATCCGTGACAAGGTTTGATGTTTAAATGAATCACTGAGCTATGAAAGAGCGATCTGTGAGTAATATTGTCCACTGGAGTAGAACTAGTGCTCAAGAGCTCCTAAACGTTTCACAGCAAGGCAGAGGGTGTGTCTGAGTTGTCCTGCTCTGTTCTCTGCTCTCTTTGGGTAAACGTGACCTTTCACGTCTGTTTTTCCCCTCTTGGCGAGACTTGGTAGTTTTGCTAAATTATATACACTGTTTGTTTATTATGATGACGTGTTATTAGAAATTATATAGTCAGATGTTTTAATCTTTTATAGCTCAGGAGACTTTGAACATTATCATTATTGAACAAGAACATTATCTCATTAACATATCTTTCTCCTAATATTCCTTAAGAGAAATACAGAACGAGGGTAAAAAGTTGAAGCAAGAAAAGTACTTTATTGTTTATTCTCCATTTAGTATGTATGAGATGATATCGTAGTATTCATTCATATTTTGAAATAGCTCTTTTCAGTTTTTATTTTAAATCTAGTTCAGTCATTTTAGTACTTCAACGTATTTTCAGTACTTCAGCTTATTGCATTTCAGTTAGTTGCAATGGGCAACATTTCAAATTAAATTATGCAAGTGTTTTTTTATGTCTAATATTTTATTTTATTTCAGACTATTTCAATTCACAAAAACACTTAAATAGTTTTAGTTTTGGTTTGACAATAACAACACAAACAGATCTCATTGATCTTTTTCTACAGGTTGAGCACTACTTGTTTTCAACATGTAGGTTGGACATTTCTAATTTGTTTTCTTCATATTTTTCTGTAAATGTACCTCTTGAATTTAGAGTCATTGGATTAGCACGCAAAAAGTGCTTCTTTTGGGTATTATTTGATTAAAATGCACCAGTTCTGTTAAGAAGCTATCATAAATCAGTTTTTGTGTTTGTGAGGTTCACTGAGCTTCTGTTAGGTTGTTGAACTCACTTTAATGCACAATTAAAGTTGATACTGCAGCAGTGCGATAAGAATAACTCTGTGATCTGATATTTCACATGACATGACCTCAGATTGAGCTCTAGTTGACCTCCCTTTGAGTTAAGCCGTTAAATGTACGACTGCATCTCTCTGACCGTAAATTCAAGGCACAGTGGGGAAATTATGTATATGTATGTGTTGTGGGAATTACTTTTATTGATGCTTACTGTCACATCATACAAGTTTCAATCTGTACCTAAAGAAAATATAGCTCCAAAAAATGTTCAGGGAAACAAAAATCTGAGATCCTGGGAATGTAGTGTGATATGATTACTGATCCTTCATGACAAATGCTCTCGCACAGAAAAACCGAGAGTGAACAAAGCTTGTAGGCCAGAGATCTCCCAAAGTGCACAAAGACGGACAGAGAGGTTCTCTTTCCTTTCTCCTTCTCTCTCGCTCTCTGTGTGTGTGTGTGTGTGTGTGTGTGTGTGTGTGTGTGTGTGTGTGTGTGTGTGTGTGTGCGTGCATGCGTATGTGTAAGAACCCTCTTTGTTTTGACTCTCCAAGTGGCTGACACACAGCCAACAGCCAGACAGAGCCTCAGTGTGTTTGTGTGAAGGAGAGAAAGAGAGCTACAGAGAAACAGGGTAAGAGAGAATGTGTGTGTGTGTGTGTGGTGGGTAAATTTATGTCCAGCTGAGTGAGTAATAGTGAATGCACTTCAACAGAAATTACTCTCTCTCCTACACACACACACAGATCAGCGGTAAATATGTACATAAAAAAAAAAATATCTGCCAGCTATAAATAGACAATACAAACATACATCATTCATGACCTTTGCTCTGCTGTACACACAAGCAAAACTAACACACCAGACCTGGGGCAATATACACACAAAAACAAACGTGCCAGTCATAAACAGAACTTTGTGTAAAAACTTTTCTGCGCGCGCACGCACACACACGCACTCGCACACGCGCACACACACACGCACACACACACACACACACGCACACACACACACACACACACACACACAAACAGGTTCTCTGCTGTGGATCTAGGTCATATTTGTCTCTCTAGACACCAGTTAAACACACACACAAACACTGCCTATTACCTCCACAAGCACCAAATTACTAGGACAGAGATCCACAACTACAGTCTTGCTCTATGTGTGTGTGTGTGTGTGTGTGTGTGTTCTTGTTTTCTGTTTTCGTTAGTGTCAGGGACAAAGCAGGAAAGAGGGACAGAGAAAGACACTTTCAATTTAATGATCAAATGAGTTAGCAATTCAGATGCATCAACTCCCTCTCTCTCTCTCATAGACATACACACACAGACAAACACACATAGTAATGGAGTCAGTTCCTGACTGATTCACACAACTGATTAGTCATTTGGCAGCTATCTGCATGTGTGTGTTGAACATGAATAATTTTCTACAGTAAGAGATGAAAATCATTAGAGGTTCGTTTTGCTAATAGACAGACGCACACAACTGGCTGAGTCTGAACCCCTCATGCCCAGAATTTCTGAATTTAACACTCAAAATGAACTTTGCATGCAAAATGAATTAAGTGCCTAATTATACATACAGTATGACTGTTCAAATCCAATGTTTGAACAACCTGTTGCCCAAAAATGCTGCATCACATATACAAACATTCAAATCCAACTTATGAATGAAACTATGATTCTCAAAAATGTTCAACCGAACATAAGGATATTGGAATCAAATGTTCAGATGCATCTACAGTGCCCATAAATTCTGACCAAAGCATTCAAATATTCACATTAAAGATTCAAATGCACTCTGATGCCCCAAACTGGTGAATCAAACACATAGTATGAACCTTCAAATGAACAAATTACACCCAAAAATTATGAATCAACCAAATTAACATTCAAATCCAACATTGAACCTAACATATGAATGCGAACAAAAGAAGTTCATGAATCAAAAGAACTATCTAATTAAACATTTTGAACACAAAAGCCTGAACAGCAATAATAATAAAAAAGATAGACTCAAATAATATAAATGCCTAATTCAAATGACTATGATTCCATGCAATACCCAAACTGCATAAGATTGCAAACTATTATAACAAACAAAACACTATTAAATTAAATTCATCTATGAACAAAATGCAAGCCATTGAAAGTGCAAATCCTATGAACATGAGGCCCAAAAAACACTGATCTGAGCATATGAACATCTAAATCCAACATTTAAATGAGCCTATGATTCCACAAAATGCTGAATCAAACAAGCAAGTACAAATCCAACGTTCAAGCAAACATATGGTGCCCAAAAATGCAGATTTGAACATATGAACATACAAATCTAATGTTCAAAAGAAACACAGTCTGGCTAGGCAGTTCACTGACAGAGACAAGATGTGACCAGACATTGTAAAAACACACACACAGACCGATGCAGGACAGAACAGGACGTCCATGAAGGGCGAACGTAGAAATATCAGCCTATATATCCAAATTTCATCAGATTCATTCCTGGAAACAAAGTGAATTCAGTTTGTGAGGAACTTGAGATTAATGTGTCGTCTAGGGCTTTCCTGAATCCGCTGTGATTCATTAAAACGACATTTGGGAAAAATGAGCAAGTGTACATCAGTGTGTGCGTTGTGTGTGTGTCTGTTTCTCCTGCACACACACCCAGAGTCTAAGCAATCAAAAAGCAAAAAAACATCAGTGTGTGTGCGTACGTGCGTGCGTGCGGTCCTGTCTCTTCCTAAATGATGACATCATTGGCGCTGACTGGAGCTCATCACACACCCAGGCTTATAATCTCTTAACCTGGATCCATTTAACCGCCTGCCATTACTGAAAGCAGAATCATCAGAAAGAGAGACAGACAGAGCACGTGTGTGTGTGTGTGTGTGTGTGTGTGTGTGTGTGTGTGTGTGAGTGAGTGAGTGTGTGTGTAGTGTGTGTGTTAGACCGTTGAATGTGTGTGACACCAGACGACACCACACACACACGCACGCACACACGCACACACACGCACGCACACACACGCACGCAGCACGCACACGCACACACACGCACACGCACGGACCAAGACACAGCCCGCACACACACACACACACACACACACACACACACACACACACACACACACACACACACACACACACACACACACACTAAATATAGAGCCCTGCCGAGGCTTCAATGTCACACATACACATTGTGAGGTGAGTACAAACGCATAGACAAACAAGCATGAGATGAAACGATGTGGAAATCACAGACAGAATTTCTAAATCGAGTCATTAATGCAGAATTTACTGTATAAAGGTGCACTCACGTTAGGAAATGTAGGCAAAAATAGGCCACTTTTTCAATACTATCAATATTTCTCAAAACTTTCTGTTGGTCAGCATTGCGACTTTGTGTGGCCAATAGGGATGTAACGGTATGAAAATTTCTTTGCACGATTATAGTGACCAAAGTTATCACGGTTATCAGTATTATCCCAGTATTGTTCAAATGTGCTGGAGATATTCAAAAAGTATGCACACATAAATCCCTTCACCAAGTTTTATATTTAAAAATTAACAAACAGCAAATAAAATGTATTCTGATTCTAAAATGACTTTGTTTGCGTAATCACTAAATCAATAACATTACAATGATGTTTGGATTTTAAATGACAACAGTTTCATAGCATGTTCAAATATCTAATGTAAATGTTCAAACAAAGCTTTGGAAAAGTTTCATATAAAGGTAAACCTCAAATTTCAGTCAAAATGATTATTGATTAATAAATGATTATATGCATTTTATCTGCTCCATAAATAATTCTACATAACTTATCTGAATTGTTTAATGTGTAGAATCCACATAAGCTTGTTTTTCATCAAGCGGTCAAAACTTACAGCAGGGCAAGCAAATTCGGTCCGTTTTTGGCCAGACAGAAACCGAACACAGGCTGAATGTAAATATAACTAAGGCTCTGTAAATCCAGTCACTGACAGCAGGTGGCGCTTTATATGGAAAAGCTGAATTACAGCTATTTCCCTAAAACTCCGTGTGCAATCAGTATTGCGATTAAACACACTTCTTTTAGGTATTACATTGAGCGAAGATGGAAAACAAAAATGGCATCGAATCATTTCTGAAGACAGTCAGAACCTTCAGAGGTACATTCATATAATTAATTAATTCATAAATTCATTTGTATAATTCCCTCAGCACTCTTTTAAAACCTCCCAGCTTTTCCGCCCTATTTTTACTCAAAATGAAACTACTCTGCTGCTGTGCGCATGTAAGACTGTTACTTAAAACTGTGCTTTATGCTGGACAGCATTTATTTATCGTCAGTTGTTCAAATCGTGGTAATCAAATACGGTTTTAATGATAACTAAAATTTGAAACGGTAATACTAACCATGGGGAATTTTATCATGATTTATCGTCAAACCGGTAATCGTTGCATCCCTAGTGGCCAACATGGACATGAGGGAAATCTGCAGGGGGAACTGCATTGGGAATAGTGGTCGACCGATAGGGTTTTTTTTTTGAAGGCTGATGCCGATATCTTGGAAAGCAGGGTGGCCGATGGCCGATATTAAGCCGATATAATTGTATTTATATTTAAGAAATTAGAAATTATTTAAAAGTGGATTTAAAAATAAATGTGTAAAATAAACGTACTTATACTTTAGAAGACAAATCATTTTTACAAATAAATAAATATTTAATAAAAATATAATTATCATAATTATAAGAGTATGTTTGTTTTATGAGGAAAACAATATGTTTGTCTAGGTTTTTCAGTAACGTTTCTCTATCCAAAAGAACGAAGGACTCAAGAGATGAACTAATCAATTCTCTTTCCGGCTTAGACTGCATAGGTTACGCGTATGGGATGTCAGATAAGAGGTGACGTGAGCTAATCATAGACTCAAGACCCAGGTAAACCATGAATACATTTTTTCTGTTTCTTTTACCATTATAGGTAAAATGGTATATATGCCACTGCAATAGACGCATTTAGCAGTAGTTAAGGTTAAAGATTAATCGATTAATTGATTGTTAATTTAAACGACGATCGATTATGGAAATAATTGAAAATTGACATCCCTAGACCAAATTGTTACATGAACTAGAATCTGTTATTATTAAACTGCAAAAATTGTTGTGCAGCAGTTTATTTAACAAACAAACAAATAAATGCATTTTTAATTTGAACAAGTTTTATGAATTCATTTTATAACCATGGTTTCTGATTATATATTTGTGTTAAATCTTAAGGCACAAACTATATACAAATTTAAATTTAAAATTTATGACGAAAAAAAACATAGGGCCCTATTATTGTTAAAAATATTTTTTATTATAATTTATTAAATTGTTAAAGTTTTATGAGTTCAATTGATTAGACATGCTCATGTATACCAATAAATCTAAACCCAGAAAAATTAAAATAACCACATAATTTGGGAAAAGATGAAAAGGATTTCAAAGGGCTCTAAATACAGATCCTTTTGTGAACTGTGAATTATGAATTGTGTGCGTGTAATAAAGTCGGAAACACTCATATAGAGCAGGAATACTCAAATCTGGCTTGCGAGATCCACTTTCTTGCAGAGTTTAGCTCTAACTCTAATCAAACACACCTGAGCATGCTAATCAATGTCTTCAGGATCATTAGAAAATCACAGGTAGGTGAGTTTGATCAGGGTTGGAGCTAAACTCTGCAGGAAAACGGATCTTGCGAGCCAGATTTGAGTATCACTGATATAGAGGGAAACCAAGACCGAGGAGAGAGACCCCAAACCCCCAGAGGAAATAAATGTCCTAGGACACACAGAGCCGTGCACACAGGCGTGCGGTTGACCTGTTATTCTGTGGGGTCATGGAGTAATGTAAGCTCTGCAGCTGGTACATAAATATGACTTTGAGAGCAGTCCAAGGTAACTCGAAACAACTCTGCAGCTGCGTACAAACATACACACACACACACCACTAACTCTCTGTTTGAACTACATTCAGACTGATGAAGTGTAGCGAGAGACGGCTCTCTCTGTTCTGTGCTCTGCCGGTCTCTGGGAAGGTAGAGAAGGAAAGAAATGAAAAGAGAAATGAAAAGAAAGTGTGCCTGCTTCTCTCTCTGTGGAAATGATGGCACTGCTGTGCAATGTCCCTTCGGAAATGAAGCACAACTGATGTCCCGCTCTCATGTAAAATGAGCACACGTTCACGTACATGAATTATTAAATCAGATGTGAAATCTCAGCTATGTATGCAGACACACGGCAGATTGCATGCTCTCTGAAGAATGCTGTGTTAGTGATATATAATAATAATATTAAAGAAAACAAGATTAGAAAAGTAGTATCTTATAGTCATCAAGGCTGCAATGTATCTGATCAAACATACAGTAAAAACTGTAAAATATTATTACAATTTAAAATGGTCTATTTTAATATATTTATAATTTATTCCTATGATGTTAAAGCTTAATTTTCAGAATCATTACTCAAAATATTTCTTCTTATCATCAATGTTGAAAACAGCTGTGCTTTTTCATATTCTTTTAATTGAGAATTCTAAATATTGCACTGATATTTATTTATATGTTGATGCACAGTATTTCCTATGTATTTCAATTAATGAAGCTAGCAGGTCCACTAAATAAAGTGCAATTGAAATCATCATAATGATTGCAATGAATATTGCATTATGAGGTAGTTTATGATACCGCAATAGTAAAAAAAAAGTGCAGCCTGAAGAACAATGCCACGTTTGTTTGGTAAGATTAGCCTTTATCATAACAGGAGTCATTTTCATATCAAAGTTTTAAAGGTGCACTAGCATCAGCTGTTTAACAGAAAAATGAAAAAGTCAAGTAAACTAAAGTAGGGCTGCCACTAACGACTATTTTTATTTCGATTAATCTATCGACTAATTTATTGATTAATCGATTAATCTAAACGATTAATTTCCCACAAAAATTCTACAACTTAAGAATATTTTATTAAACCACATATTTTATTAATCCACATTTCTATGAAATCCTTTTTAAAGCAAAAATAAAGTGCAACATAGAGTGCAAGAAGCAAGTTCAGTATTATAGTGTAAGAATGACAACATCCACGTGTTCTAGTCTAATAATAGTACAATTGAAATAAAAAAAAACTTTTTAAAGAGTATTTACCAGAAATATAATTTACCTGAATTTATTTAGGTGAAAAATGTAAATGTGCAATATTTCTGAAAAAAGAAAGACAGACAAAAAACACTTTTTTACAAATATAAAATCAATTAATTGGAGATGCTTTTGATTATTAAAATTTAATGGAACCATTAAAATGGAATAATAATTAGTTCAAATTAAAATATCAAAAGCAAGAATTCATATGGATTTATTGAACAAAACTGTTAAAATACATAATGTATTATAAACAATAGAGCTAATGTAATTACGCATTGCAGCAAAGGCCTGCAGGGGAGCGCCAACGGCCTGATTATTATTTTTACAATACTATGCGATCTAATCCTTGTTTAATATTGACCAAGCACCATGTAATTCAAATGTCCACTTAATATTTAATTCATGGCCATTTCTTTAGGACAGAAATGCTATAGCCGCTGTAATTAGATGAATATGTGGACATCAAAACGTGTAAACTCAGAGTGAGGGTTTGAGCTTTTATTTTGAAATCGCGATGTATCCTGTGTTTGCTTAGGTTTATAAATTATTTACCTTACAAATCTGATGAAATGGCGCACGTTGCATTCCCAGATGAACGTTATACAACAACATGCAGAGATGAGTTTGAGACGCTCCACATGTAAATGATCAGTTCCTGGAACTACTGTGAATGGAGCCGCTGTGTGACGCACGTACTTAACCTACACGCATATAAATAATTAAAGCGCATATACTGTTTTAGAACTGCATCGCATATAATTATTTAATTAAATCATCGCGTTTGTGAATTCACAATTATGCTTCATTAAATAACTTAAATGGGTTTAATATATCATGCAGCCTTGGAAAATAGTCTAATAATGTGTTTTATGGATTCTCGTCCGTGAAATGCGCCATATTCCGGTATTTTGACGGTTAGTCGATGCGAGCAAAATGAAGTCGACGATTCTTAAAAAAATCGACTAGTCGACTAAAATCTACAAATCGCGACAGCCCTAAACTAAAGTAAACCTAAATTACAACTTTGTGGCAGAAGAAAGCTTAAACATTTTAAATTGAACTTGAGAAACAAATGCCATAAATGGGTCAAATGTGGCTTCTTTAAAGCCTCTCAAATAAATGTTAAATTCAACTTACAATATTTTTGACTGCAAAATTAACTTTACACTCTCTCTCACCTCACAGTTCCCAGAAGCTCCTCATTTCACATTCGTAAAAATGCAGGTCTTTCTGTTTTCATAGTGTCAATAAAAAAGCCTGTAAAGGTCAAAATGTCTCTGAGCACTTACAAATATGTACAAATTTCCGCATATGCACCCAAATACACATACATGAAAGTACAAACACATAATCTGTTCTTCCTCCTGACACATTCACACCCACACACATGCATGCACACACACACAAGTTTTGTGTTAATGGTCTGTCTGTCAGTAACACACACATTGACTAGGCTTTCATCCCGTGAGTGAGCGTCTATCTCTCCCCATCTCTTCTAATTTCTCTCTGAAAAGTACACTGACATACATGCTGTGTTATTTTTTGACAAAGAAGGTCGGATAGTGATAGAGAAAAGAGGGCCAGGGAGATTATACCAGAAAAGAGATGGTGTGTGTATGCGTGCACGACGTGTGTGTAGGTCACTGTGATAGAGAACGGCTGCTGACTCAGTGATATTCTACAGCAGAGAAAGTCACAAGCATATCTGTGTGTGTGTGTGTGTGTGTGTGTGTGTGTGTGTGTGTGTGTGTGTGTGTGTGTGTGTGTGTGTGTGTGTGTGTGTGTGTGAGAGGAGAGAGAGAGAGAGAGTAAAGGAAACCAAAGTGTGTCTGCGGCTGTTTCAACCCACATGAAAATGTATTGCTCAGAGGTTCTTTCTCAGTTATATTTCATTAAAGTTTCTACTAAAAGAACAAAGAACAATTTAGATTATTGTTGACATATATATTAGGTATTAGATATTATATAGGGTTTCATATGATGGTATCTAATGACAAAGATTATGCTATGCCATATGCACAACACAATTCACTAGTGTATAGTGTGTAAACATTTGCTATGACAAAGATTATGTTGGATCAATTTGTGATTATTTACCATTATTTTGGAACAATTCATAATTATATATAAAAATATGCTAAATAATTTATAGCTCAAATATAATTAAGTTTGACATGTATAGGGTACTGTTACGTTCCTTGTTTGTATTTGTTTGCCCCTTGTATTTTCTGTTCATTTTCTCTTTGTAGTTTTGTTTCTTCTTGATTCTTAGGTTTCATCTATTGGAAATATTGATCTTGTTGCTGAGCAATGCTGCCAACTTCAGTCAGACATTCTCCAGTGTCCATATTGCTTTTATAACAGCTTCAATAATGGTTCATCACATCATATTTAATCAAATATAAAGCTGTTTTTGCACTGATGCCAGACTGATTCATTTAAATTAATTATTAATTCTTTAAAAATATTAAAAATCTTATATTTTGATTTGCATTTATCATAAGTTCCAAATACAACAGAAAATAATCAAATTACATAAAGATTATTTTATTTGTAAATGATTTAATTTACTTGATTGTTCAAAAACTATGTGACATAGTTATTTATAATATAATATCTCAGTTTGTTTCCCTTTCCTTGTGTGTCCACAATATGGTCCTTCCTGTTCCTGTCAGTTAATTAGTCCTATGAATTATTGATGATTATTGTCTGCTCTGCCCAGGTTTCTGTCGGGTAGAGAGAGAGAGAGAGAGTGTCTGTCTAGAGAGTCTCCTGTTTACCCCAATCCTCGTTCCTGTTCCTGGCTCCCGTGCAGAAAAAGACAATAATAGAGACTGCGTGTGTGTGTGTGTGTGTGTGTGTGTGTGTGTGTGTGTGTGTGTGTGTGTGTGTGTGTGTGTGTGTGTGTGTGTGTGTGTGGTGGTGTGTGTGTGTGTGTGGGTGAGAGTGAGTGAGAGAGAGACTGTGAGTTTAACTGCTTCAAGAACAGTGACGTTACCACCTTGCTACTGAGAAATGTCATGCAGCTTTCACCTGCTAAACTCTTTTGTTGATAAAGTTGCAGGACAGCACTTACAAGCTTCTGTGCGCTTGTATGTTTCCATGTGTGCGCGAGTGCGTATCGGTATTGTTCTGCTTGTACTAAAGAGAGTGTGTTTTTGTCAATAATAAAATAGAATTTTATGGGAAAAACAGGGAAATATTTTATCCTATTATTTATCATATGTATTGGCTTGTGTTCCTTTGCTGTTGTAGGCTGTAAGGCCCTTTGAAATAACTTAAATCATTTGGGAAGTGATATGGAGCTATAATGCAATCAAGACCTGCCTGGAACTACTTTAGCCGTGTGTTTTCTGAAGAAAAATTGCACACCTTAGAATGTTCATTAGCCAAACAGAATCAAGCTGAATTCAAAAGTTTGGGGACAGTAAAATTAGTTTTAAATAAATAAAAAGTAATACTTTTAAGGCCTGTACACTCCAAGAATGATACCTATAATGATAATTACGTTAGCATCCACACTAATGTTCTCTAACATAATTCACACTGACTGTGATCATGTCCTCTGCTGCTTTAAATACTCAAGCTCTTTAAAGTCAGAAAATTCCGATTGGCTGTCAGTGTTTCATTCATCAGCTGGAAAAAACTGTTCTGAAAGTGATTCTAACAATCTTGTTCCTCTGTGACTTCCTTATACTCACAGAATTAGAATAATTATTAAAACTGTAGTTATCATTACAGTTATTTTCCTAGCAGTGAACATGCTTTAATTCAGCAAGGATGTATTAAATTCATCAAAAGTTACAGTAAAGACATTTATAACTTTACAAGATTTCGATTTCAAGAACTCTATCAAAGAATGCTGAAATTAAATGTATCGCAACGGTTTCCCGCATTGATAATCACAAGAAAACCTATAGTATCGTATAAGTGTGTTTGTGGGGGAGACCAAGATGTGTGTGTGTGTCATTGAGAAAGAACGAGTAGAAGCTGTGTAAAATTGCTCTTTCTCTCTCAGATGTTGCTACAGAAATTAATTTTATACTGACCACCACCCTGGTCCCTAACACACAAAAACACTCAGCCCAGCACACACACTGGTTTACACACACACACAGTGGTTTATCAAACACGCACGCACTGGTTTATCACACACAGTGCTTTGAATGGACACACAGTGCTTTGAATGGAGGAAGTCCACACACACACTCTTGTTCACTCTTATCTCTACAGCCCGTTGGCCAAACAAAGCTCTGTTGCCACAGTTACCCCATTTACCCATGTAAATGGCCTTAACCCATGGTTACTACATGTTACGCACAGTAGCCCATAATAACACGTAGTCAGCCACAGTGACATGCTGTCATAGATGAGGTTACATAATGCAGGATTTAAGAGTATGAGCCTGTAGTGGCACAAATGACTGCATTTAAGTCTTTGATCAGCCATCTGGAAATAGTGGAAAATGTTGTGTTTTTTTATGTTTATGACACAGAGGCAACTAATGACTCAGTCAAACAGCAGTTCGGACGTATAAAACAGGACACATCAGCCAGTAAGTCTCCTTCAGTGGAAACAGTCCAGACATAAAAACAAAAACCCATCAGTTTCATTCATTCTGCACTGAGTGACTTCATAAATGCATGTGTTGTTGAGTGTTCAGACACAGGCAGCCTCTGTCTCATGTATCTGACTATCAGCACAAAGTGTGGTTCACATTGCAGCTTCAAGCAGAGGTCAGACTGACATTACAATCACTACGAGTTTAAGGGCTGCTAAATCAATATTTTTAAAGAAGTGCTTCTTGCACCATTTTTCACGGCCAATAAAACGGCAAGATAATCACAATTAAACTGAGTTTTCACAAGAAATTAACCTATGAGCCAGTTGTTTTAATGTTTCATTCAGAATCAAAAGTATCACTTTTGAATCATTCTGATGAATCATTCGCTGAAGTATTCTGAAATAATTTACTTACAATTTGTGATGCAGCTGCAGTCAGATCTAGTACCGCTTCATCTTTCAACAAATGTTTCTTCGTGAACTCTCCATGACACTGTGCCTCGTTTACAAAGAAAAATGCTCCGAACAATCCTCTGACATGATACGGGATGCCATTAAAAATAAACTATCCACTTGTTTCTTACACTGTCCTATTGACGACAGACTCAAGCGCATTGACTGTGTCCGAAAGCAAACACGCATCTGCATACTGTATCCACAGTAGACAAGATGGCGGCAGTGCAGGACTCGCAAAATCACTAGCCCGACGTCCCGGGGCTACTGTGTTTTTCAGTCGGGCTACCAAAATTTTTTACTGCCCTTAAAATACAGGTCTCCTGCCGGTCCTTAAAAACTCTTAAATTTAGTTTTATCAAACTTAAGGCCATAAAACATTTTAAATGCGTTAGATGGTTTAATAAATGTCTTCATTATAATTTCAAGAGGTCTTCCAGATGAAGACGGAAAGACAAGAATGGCGATACGGCTGGATTAAACTTCAAAAGGCAATGATGTCATTGAATAAATATGTGCGCTGCACGTTTCAAGTCAAAACGCGATGCAGATGTCTTTATGTGAATGTATCTGAAGGGAACCGACTGTAGGGCTGTGAGGGTGGCAGATTTTTACCACCATGGTGGTAATGGGCCAACTACTGCAGGTGGCGCGGTGTTGTGATATATATATAATTCCGAAATGCAAAAATAAATAAATGAGGCTCAATCATCTATTAACAAACGTGCGTGTTTATTTTAGCACTTACGTCAGTGAATACTCAGCCTGCAAAACACTAAAATAAATATTAAATAATGATATAGTTAAATAGGAAAGTAGCCTTGAATAAGAAATTAAATACACCCCTGTGACCCTTTCTACCTCACGCGAGCCGCGGAGAGAACCCATTATAATCAATGATGCTGTCTCCACCAGATGCGCGATACAACAACAAATCCCTCACAGTAAACTGCCTCGTCCTATTTATGACGTACTGACACAAAGTTCAAATGTCCTGTAGACAGACTCAACCTGTTGTGTTGCGATGTGGTGTCCGGTTTAGACACGGTTCACTGTTCCTCCACCTAGCAAGCTGGCACGTTAACTCTTCGTCTGCTGCACGCGCTCTCTGTGGAATAGGAATTGCAGCGTACGTTGCCAAATTTTCTTGTTATCATCTTACATTTACCGCTGTCTCATTCGTATTTGGCCAGTTTGGAGAAAGCCTCACCAATACACACCTGACCTGCAGGGCCATTCGCGAACCCTTGAACTTGAAGACACTTGTACAACCACGGATGGGTGATATGAATGGAGATGATTCCAGATCGGCGATGTAGTATTTGGTTTCCCAGCAAGGTCCATCGCTCATCATTAAATAAATATGCTAAAAGCAGAATAAACTGTTTTTTCCTGCGCTCAAACCTGCCAATCTAAAGGAAACGCTGTGTATGGCGTTTGAGGTCATTTGTGAATTAGCCTAGCATAGATTTATAGTCTAAATAAAATAATTTGCAACTGTTACTATTATTACACTCATTACTATTGTTACACTATTACAAAACTTTGTATTATGCTTGTTATAGAGTGTGTGACGTCACGTGCACTACCGCCGGTGACAATACACATTGTCACGGCCACCGTCACAGCCCTAACTGACTGTCCTCAGAAACGTTCCATTGGGTTTTTATTTCATCTTACCTATAATACCTGATAAAGCAGTGTTTATGAGCGCGGACAGTGCTGCTTTGTGTAAAGTCGCTAACGGGGAAACCACTATATTAAACCGCTCCTGAAGCGCCACCTCGTGGCAGAGAATGAATTTGCATGTCCAATAAGACTTTCTTGCCGTTTATGGTCAGATCAATGCAAATATCGACCCATGGTTTTGAGCAGCAATTACATGGAGTTGTAAATGAGAAAGAAGTTAATGTGCCTGTTAATAATAATATATATGCTTAATTTATCCCCTTTCATAAAAATTGTCTAAAGGCTGAAATGCTGTTGTATAAGATTTTAGTTTTTGTGAAAACCTGTATCTGAACTGTAAATCATGTAATTTTATGGCTTAATACTGTGTTACCATAGACATTGTCCAACCCCGCTCATACTGTTTATTTTACTTGTGCAGCTCTTAAAATGGGTCCTATATTGCCTTAAAATTATGTTTAAATTCAGCAGATACCTTGCAAATTGTGAAATAAAATTTCTTCCTTCATATTTGTTCATATTGGTGAATTGAAAATATTTTTAATTGAAAATTAGACTCCTATCTGATTTTCTATATTAAAAAATATATATATATTTTTTTTTTATTGGGGCTAGTTAAATTAATTTTCAGGCTACCAAAATCTGAAGAGTACCTGCCCAAAGGGCTACCATGCATTTTGACATTTTGCGAGCCCTGCAGTGATTGTAAAAAAATTGACGCAACATGACACTTGCATTAAACAAGTGTCATTGGCTGAACACCAGTGGGCGGGGCCTATGGTGAGAAAATTACTATTCTTAGATGTCTTGCTCTGGAGGCAGCATTTATGCAAATGTTTGTGCCCTTATGATGTCATATGACAACTTAGATCCAAACGAGCCGTTTTTGAAGCTTGATTAAAGGGGTCATATGACGTTACTAAAAAGAACATTATTTTGTGTATTTGGTGTAATGCAATGTGTTTACGTTGTTCAAAAAACACATTAGTTTCCATACTGTACATTATTGTTGCTCCTCTATGCCCCGCCTTTCTGAAACGCGTTGATTTTTACAAAGCTCATCGTTCTGAGAAGCGAGGCATGCTCTGATTGGCCAGCTATCCAGTGCGTTGTGATTGGCCGAATACCTCAAGCGTGAGACGGAAATTTTACGCCCCTCACCGTATTGTGATGGCCTTTCCCGGCGAGACAAGACTAAAACAATAAAACCCATTGTAAATGAGGCATTGGTTGCATTCAGTGGGGACATAATTACTGATTATAATGACTTATACTGTCTTTTTACGTGTTGCATCGTGCCATGTACACATTGCCATGTCTGCATTTGTGATCGGAGGAATGACAAACAACAAGCACTACTCTACACTGCTCCAAACTCGCATTTGAATCGTCAGTGGCAGAAACGTGCTTACAGGCTGTGAGTCAGAAGGGCCAGACTGTCCTTGCAAAGTTGGAATTGCCCCACTTTATAGAAACAGCCTTTGTGCACGCCAGCATCGTAAGATACACTTCCAGGTTCAGGAAATAGTCCTCTGTAAAATGCGCTGCACACACTTTAATATTTGTGTTGTACTGTTCTGGAACAGTGTTGTAAATACAACTTAACCACTGATTTCTAGTTGTCTCCTCTTTTGGAAGTCCAAACAAAGTACTTTTGCTTTCACAACGAAACACAGCGTCTCCACGTCATGGCGCCGGCGGCAGCAACAATACTACAGTGAGATATACAGTTTGCGTATACATTTGAGCGGAGTTTTGCTAATCTCCCCACATCGTGACATAGATATGTGGGGGCATGTTTAAATGAGCCGTTTTTGGGGGGAGTGGTCGAGTCTTCACTTTTATAAAGAATATCTCTTTGGTTTTGAGACTTTAGTATTTGCAACTTTAGGGATCTTATACATGCACAATCAGCTTGTAACACTCCAAAGAGAAATGAACACTTGAAATCATATGACCCCTTTAAATAAACGCTTTGTGTTAAGCTATGAAATGTACAGATGTTTTAATGGTACAAAGACCTCTTATATGTCAAAAGATTAAGGCAAATTTGATTTCTCATGTAATGAACTCTTTAAAGAAACTTTTACTCCATCCAGACTCTTGCCATTTTGTGTAATATGCATCAGATGGTCTGTGAACAGTTTGAGCAGCAGCACTTTCAAGGCTTTTGTGGACTCACCAGGGCTGGTTGCAGTTTTCTATTTTCCAGGCTGCTGCTGCTGACATTTGTGCCGGTTCTTTTGGTGGCCCAGACGAGTCCCTGCTCCAACAAAACCACCTCACATTCCTCTCGGAGTCTCCTCCACTTCCTTTCTGCACTCTGCTCGCCGTCCCAGTGCACGCACACCTAACACATGGAGAGAGGGAGAGAGAGAGGAGAGAGAGAGGGAGGGTTAGTAGGTTGCAGATGTATGTACAGACACAGTTGCATGTGCACACGCATACACACAGCATATGTGTTCACAATTAACTTGATTGATGCAGCTAATTAATAGATGATTCGAAGGTGATAAATCTAATAAATTAGAAACAAATGTCAACACACCAACTGCATACTTAACCACTTGCACAAAAACATCTGCTTAGAAGCTCACAAACAACATGAAATGGAAATGAAATAGATTTAACGCAAATGTGTTGCAAATGTCTACATGATGAAAGGACATTCTTAGACCACACACACACACACACACACACACTCCAGATTACACAGTCCTGTCCACATGAAGATACATATTTTCATGTGTAATTCTGAACTCAATGATGTCACTCGTATTTGTCACCCAGAGTGTCATCATCACAGCATCATAAGCGCTGCGTCTGACTGATGACTGAGCCAGACTAAATTAAAGCTCACCGGCTGCAATGAGCCATCCAGCTCTACTGCAGCATGACAACATAGCTCAATCTGTGACAGATCTGAATCACAAAGTCACCCAACAGAAACTCACTATGAATACAGCACTGAGATCTAGCACACTCACAGTGATTCAGAATTCATGGTAACTGAGAAAGCATCAGCAGGTGAGGTTAAATAAAGAGGTGGAGGACTTCTGGTCCATGTGGCAGGAGAACGAGATGAATCTGGCAGAGCTGGTAATAAAGCCTTAAGCCCCGTTCACACCAAGAACGATAACTATAAAGATAACGATATTAGCGTCCACACTAGCGTACAATATCGTCTGTTTATTCTCAGAGCACGTGCGTCTGTCACTTTAAATTCTTGAGCTTGTTATAGTAGGATGGATTCTGATTGGCTGTCAATGTTTGTATCGTTCATCGGCTGGAAAAAATCGTTCTGAAAGTGAATTTGAGAGAGTTGTAGGTCCATTTGGATGATTTGATTTGAATGTTTGATCAAGCATTTCTAGATATTATAACTAACTACATTTAAAGGTTTGATTTAAATATCTGAATGTAAATATAGAGTGCATTTTTGGGCATTGTAAGTGCATTTAAAAGTTTGAATGTTCACATTTAGAATGTTTGATACTGTATTTTTTGGCTAGCATAAGCGTGTTTTAACATTCATTTAAAAAAAACATTGAAATGTTTGATTCAGTATTTCGGAAATTTGTGGGGCATTTGTAACCTGGTTGCTCAAATGCTAAAGGAAATCCAAGGTCACCGATTCTATTTCCAAGTAATGCACTGCTGAGAAAATATATAGCCTGAGAGCACTGCTTTGGGCATTTAGCCTGAAAGTTGCTTTGGGTAAAAGTGTCTGCCAAACACATGCTAATTAGAATTTTAGGGCATTCTGGGTGCATTCGGAAGTTTGATTTAAATGTTTGATCAAGCATTTAATAGACATTATAACTGCATTTAAAATTTGATTCAAATGTTTCAATGTAAATTAAGCATATTTTGGACCTTGTACATGTATTTGAGAAGACTCAAATATTTAATTCATAATTTGAGAATTCAATTTGAGAATGAAATAGAACATAAAAATGCATCATGTGTGCATTTAAAAGTCCATTAAAATGTCCCATTCAGGTTTTTTTAATTGCATCTGCACTTCTGAATTGTTCGATCAGGATATTTTTGGCATTAAAGTTTTAAATTGCCAGTGTAAGTGCGTTTGAACACTTGTCCGACATTTAAAAGTTTGAGTCATCTGTATAGCCTGAAATCACTGTAAGTTACTTTGGGTAAAAGTGTCTGCCAAATACATTCATACCAATTAGAATATTCAGCATTTTTTGCTATTCTAGGAACATTTGGAAGTTCAGTTTCAATTGAGATCATTTGTGCATTGTAGGTTCATTCGAATGTTAAATTCAACATTTTGAGCTTTAAAGGCATAATCAAGCATTCACTACATGGTGAAACAGTCATAATGAGATAATCTTGTGTTTTTGAATGAAGATTAGAAATGGTTATGGAGACAAAAGAGAGTCACACAGTTCTTCTACTTTGCTCTATAATAGCAAACTTCACACTTAATAAAGCATACAGCCACGTGTGTGTGTGTGTGTGTGTGTGTGTGTGTGTGTGTGTGTGCGCCAGACAGCATTGCAGGGACACATGTTGCCATTGGTCAAGATCCTCTGAGCGTGAAAGAGAGAGAAAGAGAAAGAATGAGAGAGGAGAGAAAAAGGACATTTTTGAGTTGCTATGCACCGAGTCCTTCTATTCTTCCTCCTGTCTTTCAACCTCACCTTTCCCCTTCATCTTCTCTTTCACACATACTCAAACTCTCTCTCTCTCTCTCCCCCGGTGTAAGGATGCGTGTCGGACACCGAGGTGATTTACGTGCACTCCAGCCATTATCTGCGAGATGTGTGTGCCTGACCGAGAGTGTGTGTAAGAAGGGGGGAGCGTGCAAGGAAAACAGCAATTATTCATTCATTTAGAGGAGATCATTAGTCATAGGAACCAGTCCCACTGCCTTTTGAAACCACACACACATATATCACACAGAGCTTCATCTGTCCTGCGAATGTGAAGTGAGTCTACCAACACGTCAGGTTGTCATTTTTCACAGCGGCTATTTTTTCTTCCGCGTGTGTGTAATTACAATGATGTATGTGTGCAGTCTTTGAGTGTGTGTGTGTGTGTGTGTGTGTGTTCTCAGACGGTATTTACAAGTGTGAGTGAGCTAACAAGAGGTTTTTTCCTGCTATTCTCTCTCACACACACACACACACACACACACACGTGTTTATATGTGTATGTGCGGCAGCTGTTTGGCACAGACATCACATCAACATGCACACACAGACACAGACACACACATGCAGTCACATGGCCGCACACACACACACCACACACACACACATGCATACAAACTCAGAGGCGCACCTGCAAATCAACTCAAGCATTGCACACTCACACTCCTGCAGTATCTCTTATTGACAGACTGCAGGAGAGAAACATTTACACACACTCTCTCTCTCTCCGTAAACACTTCCCTGAGGCTTGTGGGAGGGAAACATTCACCGGCATCAGATTTCAGCCTGAACCACGTCCAACGCTCCGGCAGAAATGTGCTTATAGCATCAGCATTTGTACACACACACAACCTGACACTGCCTTCCTGTCTGACAAACCACACACTCTTTATTTTACTGGTGGTTGTTCATGTACGTGCAAATATATTCTGCTAACTGTAAAATTCAGTTCCGATCATTTCTGCAACACAAGCGAGGAGTGAATGAGAAGGGTCTGGTTGTGTTCCTGATGAAACCGACACTGTGTGTGTGAAAGGCGAGAGAGAGAGAGAGAGAGTGGAGAGAATAGAGAGAGAGCATGCCTGCCGACATAGTAGCATGAGACTATCATGTGACTTTGTGTGAGTGTGTCAGTGTCTGTTGTACATACTGTCTTTAGCGCTGAGTGCAAACACACACACACACACACACACACACACTGATCAATAATTTACTGAGCGGAGAAAGAGGCAGACAGACAGAGAACAAGGGAGAGAAAAAAGAGACGGATGAAGACGGTGAAAATGTGAGTGTACATGTTTATAACGTCGACTCACATCAGAGCTACATGAAACACAAGGTGTGACAAGCATTTCTTAGCTAATTACTGCAACATTCACCTATCTGTAATTAAAATTAACATTTAAAAGTCATTTTCTGTGTAAATTACAATAATTAAACACAGATAAACACAATTTGTTATTGTTTTAATATGATTCTATTTCGTGAGATATAATTATTTACATGAATAGAAAAGCAATTAACATCAAATGTAATTAATATCTAATGTTGAACATGAACACTGTGATGTAGAGCAAACCATTAACACAAGCTGATGGATCTTATAATACAGTGTATTTCTTAATAAAATGCATTGCATCAGCATTGAGCAAATAATTCGGATGGATTTTGTTCATGATGGTCTAGTCAGTGCAAAGCTTACATTTTGCTCAAGTTGTGAGTTTGGATTATGAATTGAATATGATAAGATATAGTAGCAAAGTTTTATTTTTAATGTTTAAGGAGGAAGACTCTTTCTTCTGCTCACCGAGGCTGCATTTATTTGATCAAAAATGCAGTAATATCATGAAATATTATTACAATTTAAAGTAACTGTTTTCTATTTTTATATATTTTAAAATATAATTTATTTTATTTTTCAGCATGGTTACTCCAGTCTACAGTGTCACACGATCCTTCAGAAATCATTCTAATTTGCTGCTCAAGAAAAAATTTCTCATTATCAATGTTGAAAAAAGTTTGCTGCAAATTTTATGTTTATCAGCTTTTGTCATAATGCAGTGTTATTAAGTAGCAAAATGAAATGCACTATAATCTGAACCTGACAGAGACAGACTCTGTCAATGAAGGTGAATGTGAGCGCAAGAGTGTGTGCGGTTAGGTGTGGTGGAGGACCGCATCGTACATGCGAGTGTGTGTGTCATGAAGGAGTGACCCAGAGCTGTGATTTAATGCCAGCAAACATCAGAACAATACGATAAGCTACAGTTAGTGTGCATGACAAGAGAGAAAGACAACAGAGAAAACAATATCCTTTAATTGCCTATAATTATACTAGCAAAGCAGCGGCAGGCATTCCTTCTTTCACAGGGAGAGTGAGAGTTGGACACCTTGTGCGGCTGTTGGCCAGCTCTCTAGTCCCGTGACTGTGATTCTGTCATGCATGATATTCCGCAGTTTAAACAAACTCGCTCTCCTCTGTCTGCTAAACACACGCACACTCACACTCTCACTCTCGCCTTCACACTCTCTCCACCGCACGTATAAAGACACGAAAACATTCACACAGACAGTGTGAGAGTCAAAGAGATGCTCACGATTACACAAACATCCGAAACAACTACACACCCTGCCACCGAAAACCTCCCAAGGACTAAGGACATTCTCTAAACACACACACACACAACACACACACACACACACACATCAATGCAAGTAATGCATCATCAGAAGGAGAAATGACAGAGTGGGAGTTAAAACAGCTCTGTATTGTTGTGTGTGTGTGTGTGTGTGTGTGTGTGTGTCTCAGTAGGGCTTAAATCTACAATCACACAGCCTGAGCTGGACTATTTACGTATTTCAGGAGATAAGCTACAGCACACACACACACACACACACACACACAGACACTCATGCAAAATCTGTCTGGTCTGCAGAATCACACATTGCTTCCCTGGCAAAGCTTCAAACCATCTGCCAAAGGTCAAGGGTCAAATTAAAAGAAAGCTGTATATAAAGAACACCAACACACACATTTTGCAGACTGACTGACTGAGAGGGTCACATAAACATATAAACAAGAATTCACAACTTCAACAAGGTATTAGATAGAGAGAGAGAGGTCGTTTAGAAATGTTTTGCTTCTCTCCACATGAGCTGATGAAATTCAACCCTTGTCTCTGACACTGCACAACCATATATCTGTGTCTGTGTGTGCGTGTGTGTGTGCGTGTGTGTGTGTGTGTTGTGTGTGATGTGTGTGCGTGTGTGTGTGTATGTGTATGTGTGTGTGTGTGTGTGTGTGCTTATGTGTGTGTGTGCGTGTGTGTGTGTGTGCTTGTGTGTGCGCTTATGTGTGTGTGTGTGTTGCGAGTGTTGTGCTTATGTGTGTGTGCGTTATGTGTGTGTGTGTGTGTGTGGTGATGTGTGTGTGTGTGCGTGTGTGTGCGTGTGTGTGTGTGTGTGTGCTTGTGGTGTGTGCTTATGTGTGTGTGTGCGTGTGTGTGCTTATGTGTGTGTGTGTGTGTGTGTGTGTGAGAGAGAGAGTGTAGACCGACAAACACATGTGCGGAGTGGAATACGGCCCTCAGTGCCAGCATCTGCACAGACGGGGAGGGGAAGAGGAGTGCTTAAATAGAGCACAGTACAAACACACACAACCACAGAAAAAGACAAGACGGAGATGAGGCCAAGCAGAGACATCTGGCTTTAGTTAATGCAGTGCAGAACAGAATTAGAGCGCTATCAGAGCGGGTCGATAAAGCACACGCGCAGCTGAAATTAATAAACGTCTGCATCAGACGAATGATATCACTGCAACATGCACACTTGTGCAATCCAAACAAGAACACTGTCTGCACAAATAAACCCTCCATCAAATCTGTGTTTGCAACTTCTTTACTAGACTGCTATATAGATTATTAATAAGAGTCCAAGAAGCTACACTGGGAATATGGTCATGGCTAAAGTTATGGTGTGCAGCTTTACAATACAAGCACAATCATATTTAAAGATTCTCTGCTTAATTTCATAGGGAAAAATATCATTTAACATGACTGATTGAAGCTAAATACATTTGGTTACACTAAAACAATCTCATGGTAATTTGCAACTATATAACATGTTGGCGAATTAGTGGCTAATACGTATGAACTTGCATTATCTAATTTCTTAAGATCTGCTTACACCCAAGTGACGGTTATGTTTAGGTGTGGGGGGGACTTTCTTACTTTTCTTCTAAAAATAGATGTCAGTTCGTGTGAAATCGTTTTAAGGGTCAGATCACTGAGGGTCAGAAGTTTTTTATTAAAATATGCGTCATGCGTGAATGCAATGATATTTCACAACATTTTTTAATTGCGTCATCAAGAATTTCCCCTCCTTCCAAAACGATAAGACTTTATCTTGGAAACACAAATGAAGATATTCAATAAAACCTGAGAACAAAAGAGCTAAATGAAATCTGTTAATCATATTAAGTGATTGAGTCCCTTCAGAAGATTTGGATTCATATGAATTACTTTCATGATATCTTTTTGAACTCTCTGAAGCATCAACGTTTTGGTTGTCTGGACGTTTAATGGATGTACAGAAAACTCTCACGGTTCATTAAAATATCTTAATTTGTGTTTAGCGAAAAATAATGAAAGTGCATTTTTTTCAGCGCAATTAATTCGTACACTAAGAATAAAGGTAGAAAATCTGTCTCTGTGGGGGTACCTTTTCAAAAATGTACATTTTGTACCTTTTAGGTATTAATATGTACACTTTAGGAAATAATATGTACATTTAAGGTACCAATATGGAACTTTAGGTACAAATATGTACCTTTTGAAAAGTTACCATCCCAGTGACAGCTTTTGTACCTTTTTTCTGGTAGTGTAGTAGTGTGTAATTTAGTACGGCTGGTTTGCCAAATTGCCATATTCACCCGCCAGCATCCAGGAATGCAACTATCTGTTTTATAGTACATACTATATCACACAAAGAAAACAACATTCTTGGACATGTTCCTGTAGTTTTAAAACTAAAAATAGAGCATATCGCAAGCTGTCAAGTCCAGACACACTGCAAATATTTGGAAAAACAAGCAAACCAGTGTTTGTGGTAAACCCCTGGGAATACAGCACAGTAAAACAACAGGTTGTGAAGGAGATGAGAAGCATTAGGAGATATCTGTGTGTGTGTAACACGGCAGGAGGCTGTAACCCAGGGAAAGCTGTCCGTCACACAGCTAAGCCGCTGTTGCCACGGGGACGTCGTCTAGCCAATGGTGTAAAAGACACGAGTCCCCAAAGACAAATACACACTAACACACATGCACTTACAATCTCATGAAATACACCAGGAGAGAAAACCACCAGCGGTTCTGATAAACAAACCGAGCTGTATATCCCCCAGCTTTAAAAATAAAACTACAACCACCGGAGAGATTTTTCACAGCAGATCTAAACAGAGGACACAATCCAAATAAATAGACTACAGTACTATATAATAAGATTACAGGTTTATCAAAAATAATTGACCTCACAGAGGGTGAACAAACTCTCATACAGTGAGAAAATCCTGTTGGTGCGAGTTTACAACCACAAAGAGCTTGTAAGACAAACACACACACCCTACAGATACAAGCAATCCTGCACCTGTACTGGGAAAATGAATGACAGATACGCACGCACATGAATGCAAGCCAAACAATCAAACCGCATATGATCTGAGCAGCAAAGCCAGTAACTAACAACTATGCATGCTTTCTTTCCCTCTCTTTTACACACAGCTGAAAGCAGCACGACTAAACTATCAATGCACACAAACTGTCAGAGAGAATGAATAAAACACAGGGCACTTGCCAGATACCGGAGCAAAGTTTCTACACAGAAAAAACACAATTCTCTATGTTTAGCACCCTAGTGGAATACATACTGTACATTTGATTTACACTTTAAATGTCAATGGAACAAGCCGGCAACTTGTTCAATCAGTAACGCAGTGCGATCCTCAGAGGGTGATCTGCTCTTTTGCTGAGCACTATATGTAGGAGGAAAGTGTGCCTTTGACCCTCATAATTAACTTCACAGTTGTAAAAATGCAAATATGTCTACTGCGGTGCACAGCGTGCCAGCAAAGATTCAAACGAATGAACTGTAATGGCTTTACTGAAGTCAACATGCATTTAGTAATGCGCAGGGTTCCCACAGCTTTTTGCTAATGAATATCCATGGCTTTTCCAGTCGTTCGTGATGGCTTTATGGATTTTTAAAAGCATTTTATAGAGTTCAATAAGCAATTTGTAGCCAAATATTTTAGAGCTAAAAATATGAGAATTAGGGGTAAAAAGGTACAAATATGTGCTTTTAAGGGTACTGCTCCAGTGACAAGCTGTTCCCCAAAAGGTACCATTCAAAATCTGATAAACAGGAAAACAGCAGAATCGATTACTGAAACTCAACTATGGAGACAATTCAGATTTAGCAGTAAAACAGCTCTAGTGTCCTTATTTAGTTCAGTGTTGTATTATTATAATAGTTAAAGTGCAATTACATACACATTCTCAGATAAGCACAATAAGTTAAGTTAGTTATTTCGCAGTACTCACACATGTAAACAATGCTGTAGTACAAAGTGTATCCATTATTTCTCAAGATCTTTTTTAAGTAAATATCAATATACAAAGATCAAAGGGATGTGAATACAAAATAAGACACCTCGTGATGAAGCTGTGTCAGTGCTGTGGTGGAGTCATTAGGCGCTACAGCGGCAGTGCAGTAAACTGTCTCACAACAGCTGATTAGACTGAGTGAAGTCCCGCTGAGCTATGACCCCCCCCCCACACACACACACACGCACGCACGCACGCACACACACACAAACAAACAGTTGCATTTTTTCTCTTTCTATCATAGTAACACGCCCAGCCGTCGACACATAGTAAAAGCCGCCTGAATGTCTGTTGACTAAAAACTGACAGAAACAAACCTAACGTCACCAGCTTTCAACTTTCGCTGTCATATCAATGGTTCCGCCAAACTTTTTTTCTGACAAACAAGCGAAAGGGAATTTGTAAAAGCTAAGTTATATCAAATAGAAAAGGCTCAAAAACAAGCGTAAGTTTGTAAGGGTCGTGAGGTAAGTTTTACCGTTAGCGCGGGCGAGTCGCAGGCGCGGATGACTCCGGCTCTCCAGCTCCAGCGCGAGATTCCCGCGAGCTCCAGCCGCTCTCCGCCGCTCACGCACAGGCAGCGCTTCCCCACCAGCTCCACCGCCATAGTCCCGCAAAAAGTGCGAGAAATGTCCACGGCCAACAAGCAAACTTCCTCCTACTGCGGGCTGCGGTGTTGACACATTATTAAAATATGGTGATTAAAAGTAGATTATTGTGAGTTTGAGTACAGGGGGCTAAAATTCCCTGCATAAGTCCTCTGGCGAAAGCTGATGTCTGTGCGCCGAGAAACTGATGTACACTGGGAGTAGTAACAGTCATTATGACTCGCTCTGCCTCTCTCTCTCTCTCTCTCTCTCTCTCTCTCTCTCTCTCTCTCTCTCTCTCTCTCTCTCTCTCTCTCTCTCTCTCTCTCTCTCTCTCTCTCTCTCTCTCTCACTCACACGTGGTATTCATCCGCCCCAGTTAAAGCACACAGGACTATCAATGACCGCGGCAGGCAGACTTGTCCGTCCGCCAGACTTCAGTTCACTCCTCTTTTGGAGGCTTTCTCAGTGCACTGTCTGCCACAGACTACAGAAAACTAGTCCCACGTCTGCGCTTACATTCTGAACTTGAACTTAACAAACACATTTTAAAATTACAGTTTATAAATTACAGGTTATAAATGTTTGATTGGTTTTATAAGAAACTTCAACTTTATCGCAAAATACAGTCTGACTACATCTGAATTATTTGATCAACCTTAATTGCCAAACATGTCACATACCATGAATGTAATAACGTAAAAGTATAAACAAGAACGTGTAGGCCTACTATTTATGTGTTTGTTTGCTCGCTTGCCACGAACTGTTTTGCTTGGAGAATGCAGGTGAATTACTTTAGATACCTGGGCCCGTTTCAGAAAGGAGGTTAAGTGAAAACTCGGAGTATGTTAACCCTGAATGAGGGAAACTCTGGTTTTCCGTTTCAAGAAGGGAGGTTTGTCAAACCCGGGAAAGCAGTGTAAGTCAAGCCCGTTTCAGAAAGAGAGATAACTTATACTCAGAGTCAGTTACCGCGAGTAACTTACGCTGTGAACCTAACCTGGTCGGGAGCAGGTTTTATATTCGGTAAACCCGGAGTTTCTATCTGTCTCCTCTCCCTTTTTATAGTGTTAGCGAAGTTTTAAATAACAAGATTAATTCATTCAAACTGCAAAATTGATTTTCTTACTGAGTATTGTTTGTCTTATTTTCAAGTACAAATATCTAAAAATGTCAAATTATATATGAAAAAATTATCTATATTATCTATGTCTTGTTTCCTGGGGGAATTTCCTTTAATTGCATTTTACATAAAACAAGTACAATTATCCGCTATTGGGTAAGAAAAATAATCTGAAGCAAACGGAAATAAGAATATGTTGATGTCTTACTCCATTGGAAGATAATAGGCAAAAGGAAAAAATGCAACTTTAAAACATCAGAAATGTATTAAAATTATAATTATAATACATTATAATTCCTCTGTATGCAGATTTGAAGGAAAGTTGCTTCCCTCTCACGCTATTTTTTCTGGGCACAAATTTTTAATTTTTCAAAGAAGAGTTTCCAGACTGTAGGTCAGTGGTGTAAAAATCGGTTTAAATAAGGCTAATCTATAAATTACGTTCACTTGATAATATCTTTCTGTGATGTCTTGAAGTAACGCTGAATTGGCAACTCGTAAAATACGTACGATTTAGAAAAATCATGAATTTGTACAAGTGAGGTCATACGAATTCATACGAATGAATGAGCCACCTCGTAAAATATGTACGAATTGCCGTGAGATCGGGCTGGAACAAGTAACCCAATAATCTGAATTTCCTTCAGGATTTACAGTGTATTGGATGCATTGATGACAAGCATATCTCCAACATCGCACCTTCTAAAATTAAACAAATTACTGTATGTAATGAAAGGATGCCAGATGGAGAGGTAGTAAGAGCCAGCCACATCCCCCACCACGGCTGTTAAATAAACAAATTATTCAAATTCCTGATACAAAAGCAAAAGTTTATTTCTTTTACTTTTGTATTTTTAATTCTTCCAATACTTGACCATCTCCTCTTCATCTGTCAGTGCTGCAGGTTTCTCCCTCTGCCTTCTTGCTGTCGACAAGTCAGTATTAATTGTATTACTCTAATTAAGAAATGTAAACAGGTTGCCATTAGAGAATATTTAATTATGTGAAAAAGTGTTAGACTATGTGGAAAAAGCTGCAGCGCATTGAAATAGACATTGAATGAATATTTGTCAAATGTTTTTAAATCATTTAGCCTACACATGAACCTTTCATGCTTAAAGTTTACCTTGATTGAATTGTGTTTTTATATACTTTCATTTTAGCTGCTGCCACGTTCTTGTTTTCTTTTTTCTGTAATGTTTTTTTTTGTGGCCATGGGATACCATTAAAAATTAATATTTAGTTCAGTATTTAAAGTTTGCACCTCTGATATTGTAACGGTTATTAATTATTGACAGTTATTAAGAATTAAAGTTACGCATTTGACGAAGTACGCGCACTGACTCTTTTTGGCGGGAGCTGTTGCCATGGTGACTCGTAATATCTGCACTCTATTGATGATGGCTTTTTATAAGTGGTGTACGCGCTTACTCAGAGTCGACCTACTTAGAGTTGAGTAAACTAACACAATTTCAGCTGTTCTGTAACCAAAAACTCAGAGTTTCCCATCTCAGAGTAACTCAACTCTGAGTTCAAGTTTAAACTCAGAGTTGGTTGAACCTCCTTATTGAAACGGGCCCCTGGTCGTTTTGATATTTAGAATACCTGTTTATTTATTTGCCACAGTGTTCCAAGCTGTTTTGCTTGGAGAAATCACACATACAGTACACATACACATTCAGCATACTCAATACAGCTACAACTGAATTATTTTTTAATTACCTGGTTATTTTATCAACCTTATGGGTGTAACTGCATTGAGAATGTGTCCATTCTCTAAAGAAAACGGTTTGGTAAATGGAAATAAATAAACAAATACAAGCTGCAGATTAATTAATTTATTTAGATCAGACACCACTTTTTTCCTTGGAGAGTGCACACATTCCCAATATAGGTATCTAAATAAACAGTGATAAACTGTACTCTAATCTCCTTCACCCTTAGATTTAAAAGTGTTTTATTCCAAAGTAGGTCTAATATTTAGTTCTGTCATTTCTAATTTGACCTGCCATCAACTGGGTATAGTCTGTATAATGTTGCTAAAAGCATCCAAAAGTGTTGTAGTGGTTGATTCTGTATCAGATGACAGTGTATACTCGGAGCGGCTGATGTCATGACTGGTGTTGTCATGTGAATGGTAAAAATAAACTCACTTACGCAAACATAATCATAGTTATGTGGTAACAATGAGCAACTATTATTTAATTCTACAATCCCGAAAATTATACCTCTCAAATTATTATGCCATGTAACTTTCTCAGTGTTTCAATGTTTAGAGAATGTAAACAGTCCATTGAAAGATAGGGAAAAACATTACGAATTTATAATGCTGTTTGACTGCCCTCGTGTGTCGTGCACTTGAAATGCAGCAGACTGCACTGAACTGTCTTCTATAAAAATGATAATTGTATGAATATACTAAAAATGTAATAAATGTAAAAAAGGCAAGCGTTCTGTCCTGCACATATACTTATTTATTTTGTGTATATATACGTATTTATTTGTTATTATTTTTTATTATATTATTATTTAAAATAACAGTGCATTACATAAAACTGGGATCTAGCATCTGCTAAAAAAGTAACTTTTTGCAGTTACTTCTAACAAGCAGGTCTCAAACAGGGTTATTTCAGCTAAAAATAGGTATCTTAAATCAAATTAACGTTAACTGAAATAAAATATTAAACATAAATAAACGCGTTTTTCCATCTAGTAGTAGGGTCACTGCAGCAGGTTCACCTGATCGGTAATTCAATAATAAAATGAACACGTGGATTAAAAAAAATGTTAGAGTAATGTTTACAAATCTCACGCCGCACGTGACAGGGGCGTGGCCTCCCCTGCCCCTGGTTCTTTCTCTCCAATCATTCTCATTCAATACTTCCTGTGAAAGGTAAACAAATGGCGCTCCGCACTCCAAAGTGTAAAATGGTTCAAAATGTAAGCCGAATACGCTTATTAAAGAGTTCAAAATGCCCGGACAGAAGAGAAAATTTAATGTTCGCTTTCCACCCGTGAGTATTTCTTAATTTTCGTAGTTTTATGAGCATTGTGTGAAGCCTCCCACCCTGCTGCTGCTCAGATGAGCGCCACTGAACCTCCTCTTCGCCTCATGGTCAGGGACGCATCAAGAAAATAATGCAAAAGGACACAGAGGTCGGACGAATCGCTACAGCGGTACCCGTCATCATATGTATCCTTTCAAAACACCCAATGTTGAATGCTGGTGGAGAGTCATTCGTAGTCATCAGTCAGTTGATTCTTATGAAGCGTGTACAAATTCTTTCTTTTAAGCACTATTAATTTTTTTACCATTATAATCATTATTATACGTAAATAAAAGAGTGGACTTGAGAGTCGACTCCAAAAGAGTAATTTCATAGATTCAATGTTGAATTCTCGTCGATTCTTTTGTTCTAATGACTCTTTAGTTCATATTTTAGAACGCTGTGATTGCCTCAAAACAGCATTCTAAAAACAATCACATTGCTTATTTTAACTTACTTCAGACTTTTCAGGCTAAATATCAACTATAATGTAATTTATTTAAATATATTAATTAATATAACGTTTTTTTTAAATTGCAATGACACTAAAATAGCCATAATTCCCTTTATGTAAAATATTTGTTTATTTAAATCTATCTATCTATCATATTGTTCATTACTCATATGTAGTTCTTCATACTCCTGCTATGTTCCATAACTGCAGATTTAGCTAAAGCTTTAGAAACGTTCCTCAGATCTCTTCTCACCATGACCTGTAAAATAACCCAGTCCAGGAACAGCAGAGTGATGTCCATAAATCACATGTGAGGTTCAAAACAGGCATCCTCTTGTCTCTTTGTGGTTGTCCATCAATTTCTGCTCTTTTATTATACTTTATTGTACATGATCTTTGTAGGAAACAGTGCATTCATTCAGAGAAGTTGTTCGACTTCATGAAGGATTTGGCAGATCGGGCCTCCACTGCATCAACATCAGAGAGCAAAACTAAGGGCAAATGGCAGTCACACAGGTTCAGTATAATTTGTGAAAATGCACAGGGCCCAGCAAATAGATAAAAGCAGATACAGTGTTTTCCATACAAGCTACCAGTGTAATCAAATGCTCTTCCTTTAGGAAACGGTGGCAAAGTGTGTCTATCAAAGCCAGGTCACCAGAGAGGGAGGAGACGCCCCAGAAAGCCACCGATGAGTTGGTCATCAACAGTGATTCGTCCAGTGTGAGTTATTGTGATTGATTTTAATGTTAAGGAACTTGACTAGGGATATTTCTATTTTTATGTACATTTCTTTTTCAGGAGTCTGAGCTGTTCATCTGCTTGGAAACTCATTCACCTTGAAAAGTTCGAGTTTTGTGCTGATATATTAATGTGTAAAACTAACATATAACTACATCAATCCAGTGTTCTGCAAATTGTAATTTTTTTCCTTTTATTTCTTATTTAAGTTTGATAAGATCTCTCGCTGAAAACCTCTGTGATATTTATGAAGATCCGGCATCTTTTTTTTTTTTTGGGGGGGGGGGGTATTCTTAGCATCTGACATAAAAAGTACATTTTTTAATTTGTGAAACTGCTCTGTTGTGGTATTATATTGACCATGAAATGAATTATAGAATTTTTGTTTTCAAGTTTTCCTGGGCGTTTTAAATTCCGATAAGGAAGAAAATCATTTGTTTATTATGTAATAAGAGATTTTGAGCAGCTCCACTATTTTTCTTTCAGTTGGATTCATAATTAAAACTGTAGTTTGAGCTGTCTAATGTTTATAATGTAAGATGATTTTCTGAGCTGAGGCATTTGTGATTATATATTTATAGATGAAGGTAAATATATATTCATTTCTTTTCTATCTGTCATTGTTAAAGGCAGGTCACAGTTTTGTTAATATTAGCCACAGTAGGTTACTGGGTTCTTTAAGCGGCATATTGTATGACAGTCAATTGTATTTTATAGTAAATATTCTATAAGGTATATTTTAAGATGTCAGTATTACACAATATTGTATAAATATGCATTTTCTACTCCTAACCTAACTACTGTGATATGACAAAATGTTTCAAATAACCGATTATCTATCTATTATAGGGCAATGCTAAATAATGGCTGAATAAAATAAGAGGATGATGTTTCAAAGGTACTTTTATTTTAAGTAAATTATGCTCTTTGTCTGGTTACAAAGCGTGATGCAGAAAATAAATACAATTTAAAAAAAATCTGGATCCTAATTTGGGGCAAAACAACCGGCATTTTCTTCTGAGACTTAAAATTGGCCCTTTTTCAAACATCTGAGCAGCTAAAACCAGGCAAAGCCCTGTAAAAGCTGAAATACAGTACTTGCAGTAATATAAAGCAATGATCTAAAAATAACCAGCTGTGCATTCTACATGTTTTCTTTTTAATACAGTCCGTTTGAGAGAAAAGAAACAGGCTTTCTGTGGCTTGCATCTGTTTTGGTGAATATAAATGACTGAGTAAAAACACACGTTCATAATACTATTAGATGTGATGACAAGAATGTACATTAATTACTCCATCTTCATCAGAAAGAAGCATTAAGTGGTCCGAAATATCTCTTTATTGTTCTCTCTCCAAACCATCTTCAAGAAGATCCTCAGGAATGCCTCTTAACGTATCAAAAACCACCAAGTGCATAAAAGGCACCGTTCAACCCTGTGTCCCTTTCACAGAACAGGACAGAAGTGCCATCAGAGTAACCATGCTAAAACAAGGACACTATATTACACACATACACAGATATTTCATATGACCCAAGTCTCCTCTTTAGCACTCGTCTTATCTTTTCATCTCTTACATTTGATTTACTGTAAACATCAAAATCATCCAAATAAAGAAACGTGATAATGGAGCAATGTGATGCCTGCTGTTCAGTAGAGTCACATTCTGATCCTCTCTTTTGTAGGTGGAACAAAACGAACAAAAATAAAAACAATAAAACAAACAAAAGAGCCCAAAAACGGAGACTGCTACATCCTAGGCTCAGCGGAGTCGTGCGCCATAGCCAAATGTCTGTTTAATGGCGTGGCAGTAGTACCTCTGCCAGCCATCTCGTGTTCGTTCCTCTTCACTCTCAGGAACCGCCCGACACTCGATCTTTAACTCGGTCTCGTTACCCTTGTCTATGAAATTCAATGTCACCATCGCATAGTGCTCTGAAATAAAAAGGAAAGGACAGACAGTGAGAGTAAACTATGAGCGGAGATAATCGGCTAGATGTTTCTCAAAGTCAGCTGTCAGACAGTAAAAGAGAGAGCTGGTAAATACAATAATTATAATGGGGCCTGCATCAAAAAATATGTGTTGTTATATCGGACTCAGACCACATACGTAATTTATTATTATTCTGCCATGTATTGAACTATACCACCATTTAAAGGTATCTGGTCTAAGAGATTTAGGTTTACGTTTTTTTTTTATAAATGTGCTTATGCTCTCACTTAAAGGGATAGTTCATGCAAAAATGAAAATTCAGTCATCATTTATTCACCCTCAAGTATTTCCAAACCTTTATGAATTTCTTTGTTCTGCCGAACACAAAGCAAGATGTTTTGAAGAAAGTTTGTAATCAGGCTGTTTTGGGGCACCATTGACTTCCATAGTAGGAAAAAAATACTATGGAAGTCAATGGTGCCCCAGAACTGCTCTGTTTCCCACATTCTTCAGAATATCTTCCTTTGTGTTCAGCAGAACAAAGACATTCATACAGGTTTGGAACTACTTGAGGGAGAGTAAATGACAGAATTTTCATTTTTGGGTGAACTATCCCTTTAAGGCCTTTTTACACTGAAAGTGAAAACTTGGCGCAAATGTTCGGTGCTATGGTGCTTTTGAATCAAAACAATAGATCTCCATGAGCTATTCACACCAGGCACGATCAATCGCGGCGTGAAAAAGCCAATTTTTTTTTCATCCTGTGTGTCGTTTTTCCACTGTCACTCTGCGATGAAATGGCCATCCAATCAGATTTGAAATTAAATTTAATATGAAAGCAAATAGACATGAATATGACAATATATTTTCTGTAGGGGTTTTAATGCAGCTCAAGGTATTTTCATAACAAAAAAAGGATGTTTATGACAAATGAAGTAATGTTCAATCCATTATAAAACATACAAAGAGTGCATGTCTGCCTATTATAGAATAAAACCCCACTTTAGATTAGTTAGAAGTACTCAATTATGGTTTAAAGTGGGGTTTAACCAAAGACATTAATTGTACATTTAAAGTTCAGCTTGATGTTAATTGTACCTATAATTATATTTTAAGATGTATTTTGGTAAGCATTATAGATAGTTTGTATTTCTGGTGTAGAACCTAACTTTATTTGAGCTACAGAAAGGCACTAAATACAAAACTTCTATTTATCTTAATTTAATGCTGTATATTGAGCAGCAGATGCGGTTAAATCCATATCTGAGGGGAAATGCATTATTGGTCAGCGCCACCTAGTGCGTAGGTGTGAATTAGCAGAAAGCGAACAAAGGTTTCACACTCGGTGAGAAAGCACAGTTCGTCTGTGATTACAGCCTAGCTTTTTCACATCACGCTCAGTGTGAATCAGCGTTTAGGCAGCATTTATTTGTTCAGTAAAATCAGTAATATTACTATTTAAAATAACATTATAAATTAATATATTTTATTCATTTAATTACGCATTTTTAGCAGACGCTTAATTTACATTTACGCATTTAGCAGACGCTTTTATTCAGGCTAAAACATTTTTTTGCCAGTACATGTGTCCTGGGATCGAACCCACAACCTTTGCGCTGTTCCTGGAATCGAATGCTCTATTCCACAGGCTTATTCCTGTGACATTCCTTATTCCTGTGAATGTAAAACTCCAGTCTTCAGTGTCACAAGGCCTTCAAAAAAATCATTCTAATGTGCTGATTTGATGCTCAAGAAACTTATTATTAATGTTTAAAAAACAAAAAATATTTATTTGGGGAAATTGTGATTCTTTGATCAATAGAAAGTTCAAAAGAACAGTATTTATTTAAAATACACACTTGATAGCATTATTATTGTCAATTTAATGCACAATTGCTAAATGCTTTTAAAGGTCTCTGTGCATTTTTCCACACTGATAGTTCAGTGGCTCTTAGCATCAACACTTACATCATTACTACAGCAAACACTGTAGATATAACACACACTAAAATGTATCTGATTACAAAACTTGCAAATGCCAGTGTGGCCACTCAAGGTGTGCAAATTTCTCTTACCACAAGGCCATGAGTTGAACCTCCACTTCATGACTATCTTCTCCTCAGGAACCTGTCAAACCCACAGCACATGGATTCATAAATCAAATCATAATGCAATCATTCATCACTGAATGTATTTTTAGCTGCACTGTTGATGTAAAGGACAGCGTCTCCAGTCATCAAGCTTTACGTGATTTGAAACCGAAATCTCACCAGCTCCTGAAACACTCCGTTCACGTTTCCATCCAACAGGCGAAACTTTCCACCCTTTTCAGCCTCAACCACAGCACCGCTGCGAGTGAAAGCCTGCACCATCTGTAACACCATTTGTTCATTCCTCTCAAACAAATGTAATCACTAATGAGAAATGATCCGCTCATTAAATAATAAGAGCTTAGGGAGTCAGTAGCTATGTTTCCATCCAAAGTTACGAATTAAACTCATCCGCAAAATTAAATAAAGCACTGTTTCCATCCAGCGACTTGAAGAGAACAAAATAATCACTTCCTGATTAATATCAGATAATTATCACGAAGAAAAATTTCTCTGTAAAAAAAAAGGCTCTGTATATAATATTTTTTGTATAGAGCGTGCAGATGAAACGCAGTTATGTTATCTTATTTTCCGAGCCTGCTGTTTAGGAACGCAGTTGTGGGAGTTATTTATAATGAAGCACTTTGATGAAACTTTGCTCAAGCATTTTAGAATGACAAAACTAGAATTTCAGATGCTGTAAAATGAGATTGGTCTGTTGTTTGGTCAGATTTTATACCGTCCCACCGCAAAGTCACACGTCTTTTTTGATGCGCATTAAGGAATTTATTCGGTAAAAGTGTTACAATCATAGTTTATGGGCATGTTTTCTTACAGGCTATGAAATGTATCCTACTTAGTTGAGCGCATACGTTTATTAATGCAGATTTTTAGAATTTATGCACATCTTGGCGTTTCCATCCAGCGGTTTTTTTATACAATATCCCAAAATGCACATACAAATAGGTGGATGGAAATATAGCTAGTGACTGTCAGCTGTAGTGGTGGCAGAAAACTCACATCCTGATTGAGAAAGACCCTGTAAAGATCTTCTGGTGAGGTGAGGAAGGTGTCTTTTAATGAGAACTTGCAGGTGGGGATCTTTACCCCTGTGTTAGGAGGAGGAGCAGCAGCGCTACATGAGCCAATCTGAAAACAAAACACGCAAGTTTAAACTGAAGCTGCCCAATTTTAATCACCATCTGTGGTTGAAAATAAAACTGCATGTTACTTGCAGAGTAGATCATACGTTCAGATGTTTTGAAGAATCGAAATGGTTACATTTAATCGCCACATCGGAGCAGATCTGTCATGCTAAATCAAGCTCCACTGAAACATTTGTATCAAAGCATACAGTTTATTAAGATATAACAATGGAGGGTTTATGTCTTAGCTCAATAATAAATACATTAGTAAAGTTTTAATACGATTTTTAGCATATTTAAATTATTGTTTTCAATACATCATGACATGATTTGTCCATAAACTGTGGCTTTAAAACGTATCCAGACACTTAAGCATGAATAAATGTCCTATAATACATTTTCACATTGCGTTATATAACCGAATATAACAAATATCAAAGCAAATGCCATTTATTTTAATGAAAGACAGTACACAGATAGTATTGGTAATGATAGAAATAGATTTAATGTTCAAAATTAGAGCTTACTTGCTTCATAGACTAAAAATTACATTAAAAGAGAAAAGGTCAGGATAACTTGTTTGTAGATGCTTCATGCTTTGGTTCATGTGGCATAAGTATTCAAATATTATTGGGGCCAATTGGTAACAAACAAATCAGTTTATTCATAGAAGCATAATTTATAGCTCACCTGAGTTTTGTTGGACTTGGTTGTTGCTTGCGCTGTCTGCTGTTTCGACATGCCATTGGCTGTTGGCAGGATCATGCCCTGTGTGAACTCTACAACAGAGTATAACAATCCACATCCAATAACAATGCAGTAGCAGCAATGCTTATAAAACTCATATACATGGTGCTGATTTTGGCGTCTCAGCGAGACTTACCTGTTTTGAGGAAGTCCACGTAACTGGCCAGCGCCGTGCGGATTTTTTGGACTCCCTCGCTCCTCATCAGAGAAAGCAGCTCCGTCTCGGGCTCATCTTTACAAAGACTCACACTGATCTGCAAATGACCCCCCAAAAAATACTCAATTTAATCCTTACGTAGTAGATATACTCAGCATAGCAATTGAATTCATCACCAAACAAATTACTTCTGTTTTAGATGCTTTAGATCAGTGCTTCTTAACTTTTTTTTTACTCCAAGCCAAGATTTTTTTTAAAGGCCCCATGACTTTTCCAGTTCTGTGTGATTTACAGAATAAGGATTTAAAGATAAATATTCAGAATGTCTACCTGATAAAGGCAGTACCTGGTGAAGGCACAGTGTGTTGTGTAACTTACATCAAAGTCGTCCATGTCATTTTCATCCGAAAGGTTAGGAACTTCAATATCCCCCTTGTATTTGATGCCTGATTTTGAAGTCCCTATACAAACAGACAGCCCAAATCATGTAAATAGTTTATAAAGCCACCAAACGTAAATAACTGATACAGTTAAACATTTATTTGGCCATATTCATTCTCTGATCCAAATCTCTTTCCTCACCTCCCCAGGCAGCCTTTCAGATTCCACTCATAGAAGAATATAAGCTTCCCTTTGCGGTTATTGATGGATGCTTCTCCCTCCACCTTGCTGACTTCGGTGATCTCACACTTGCCTTCTTCATTCTCCACCTGCAACCCCATGAGCAGCTCCTTCAGCTTCTCTGAAGACCAGCTTGTGGCGTCCCTCTCGGTCCTAATAATACAAGGCGTATGCATTCATATTAGTTCAACACTAAGGATTTTTCTTCCGACCCAGTGGTTTGTACTTGCACTACCAAAATTGACATTTACTCTGCTAAAAAAATAAAATACCCATATAACCTTTGTATTCTACTAAAACATTGTTAAGACACCAAAACGTTAGATACTTGTGAATTTTCAGAATCGTCTATTACAATTTTGATATCACAGTGAAAATATTAGTCAACTGTATAAATAAATCAATTATATACAGATCGTTGATGTCGATTTCCATTTGTTCTTCGAATGAACAAACTAAATTATTAGGCTATAATAATTATTAGCATACAAATGTCTCCATGAATACATAAATGTCCTGAGATTTGAATGTCATTCAATTGTACTTTGTTCGTGAAATTTAGTAAAGAAAAAATACTTTTCAAGGCCTGTATCCAAAAAAGTAATATTTATCATCTTTATTTCCAGGTTTTCCACGACTCAACCCTTGACAAACCATAGGTTTATGTGACTGTCTTGCTTAATTCTGTTTCTTAAAGAGGTCATAGTTTAAACCAGATTCTAAAGTCTTTGTTGACAACTAAACCCCTTTTCACTTATGGATGGAGATGCTGCCAAACACATATAATGGTTGAAATGCTTCAGCTTATCGTTCCTTCACTCATTATATAATTCTCCTGATATAATTACCTTCAAAAATACGCGTAAACCTAATTAACCTCCCATTTATCACGCTTCATCGCATAATTTGCTCGCAGAAATCCGAGAGTATGTAATATTCAGTGTCCATGCTGCTTTCGGGACATTCTAAAACGCTTAACGTGAAAAACGCTTAACGTGGCTTAACGTACCTAAACATCGACCAGGGAAACCCACATTTCTGTCAAACCTTACTTGTAATAAACACTAACTACTGTCAAAAGAACGAGCTCTTATTCCACAGATAAAGTGAATAATTTCACGTTAAGCGTTCTCCACCATAGAAGTCCATTATAAGGAAACAGCTTAACGTGGCTTAATGTACCTTAACAACGAATCGGATTAACGTCACGCAAATGAGGGGTTTGGAAAAATGAATCGTTGAGCGAATCGTTTGGGGGCGTTGACCCTGTTCGCGTGGCTCGCGTAGATCATTACCATAGCCTAGTGCTCTGCGGGAGGCGTGATCATTAGAGATAATGAGCTGAGACAGGAGAAAATGTACCTGTTTATTGTGTACCATGTACCATGC
This sequence comes from Ptychobarbus kaznakovi, assembly GCA_027422405.1. NCBI lineage: Eukaryota > Metazoa > Chordata > Actinopteri > Cypriniformes > Cyprinidae > Ptychobarbus > Ptychobarbus kaznakovi. The sequence continues at coordinate 6,933,887 of CM049806.1, forward strand.
TTATTACAAAATGAAACTGAACAAAATGTTCTGTTTGTCGATGCGTTCACGTTGAACTGTTTCTTAACGGACTTCCATGGGGGAGAAAATGCTTAACTGATATTATTCACTTTATACGATGAATAAGAGCTCTTTTTTGACAGCAGAAAGTGCTTATTATAAGTACAATTTGACAGAAGTTTGTTTTTCCCCGGTCATTGTTAAGGTACGTTAAACCACGTTAAGCTGTTTCCTTATAATATACTTCTATGGTGGAGAAAACGCTTAAAACCCTCTGGCCCTCTTCGTTTAGGAGTCACACTTGCCTTCTTCGCGGTCAAATGTGACCGAAGCCTTGAAATGTAACTTCTTTTTTTTCCTGTAAAGTCAATGTAATATATTTTTGTTCAATAATATTTTTTGATTAAAATTTATGATTTTGAGGGAATTTGATGATTACTATGTAATATTTATACAATTTGATGAGCTAATTTTACATTAGAATTAATATATATTTTTTATCTCTTTATATATTTACTATTTTTTAATAAATGCAATATTTCACATTAAAAGAGTGAACGCATTTTAAAAATAAATTTTCTGATAAGTGGAGAATTGGGCCATCTGAAGCATTTAAAATAATAAAAACTATGTGTAATGTTGCGTAACCTCTGTATTAGCACTTATATAGATATATACCGAGGCTTTTGGATTCCCAGTGTTTTTTTGAGAATCATTTCTTTATTATTTTTTTTTCCATATATTGACTTGGTGTCTATTTTGCACTCCTGATATTCTAGAGAGTACCCCTTGATTATGCAGGCTTTTTTCTTGACATGGCTGATTTGTAGTTTGTACTACAAAGATTCAATGAGTTTTACATTTTTTGTATTTCCCATTCATTTCCTATGTCGGTCATTTTTGACCGCGAAGAAGTCAAGTGTGACTATTTTTTTTTGACCCTTTAACATATCCGAATCATGTCCATGATTTTTTTGTGTGTTCATATTGCTAATGTGACAAAAGTCACCAAGTGTCATCTCATTCTGATGAAGCTACGATTTTTTTAATTTTAAATATAAAATTTTTCGGTCGAACGAAGAGGGCCAGAGGGTTAACGTGAAATTATTCACTTTATCTGTGGAAATAAGAGCTCGTTCTTCTGACAGTAGTTAGTGTTTATTACAAGTAAGGTTTGACAGAAATGTGGGTTTCCCTGGTCGATGTTTAGGTACGTTAAACCACGTTAAGCGTTTTTCACGTTAAGCGTTTTAGAATGTCCCCTGCTTTCCGCTGTTGAAGCTCAGACACAACGAACAGCGTAACGGATGAAAACTGTCAGACGACGACAACAACAGCTGACAACAACCCAAGTAATAAACTAACAAAAACAAGATTTTCGTCAACTAACGTTAATAGAAAAATATCGACAAGAAAGCAGTCGCGTGAAAGATGCTGTGAAAGAATGGCATGAATAAACTGACGACGCTAACAGACAACTGACTTTAGCCGGACACCACCATTTCACTTTATAGATAAAATTACCACCAAAACAACAACAACTTTAGCTATCTCGGTCGCAGCGAGCTGTCCCGTTGCCCTTATTATATTTTCTTCGGCCGAGTCTTCGTGAGTCTTCAGATTCAAAGAGGAAAGCTCGGGTCAGAGGCGACTGTGCTTTAGCATTTAACGTTAGCATCAAGATGGCTTGAGTGAGTGGATGTGCCGGTGACTCTCACCAGTGCCAGTTGTTGACATTTGTAGCATCCGCTCTCTCCTCCACGATCCAGCGAGGGTCTCCTTCTCCCCACTTCGCCATAATGACGCAATACAGCTATTCTGCTGAAAATGAACGAAGCTGTGGGTTGTGACAGATGTGTGTCCGCCACGCGTGTACTCTCGCTTCTGGAACCCTCTCGACTGCTGCCTCTGGTTTAGCTGCTCGTAGAAATTACTGGAAACGGAAGTGAATCGCGCTCAAAGCTCTCCGTGCTAAACACTGGCTGCTTGGAGAAGATTCCGCACGAACCTGTTACACGTGAGATGACAAACAATTATGTGTAGCTCCATACAAAATAAGATACATTTGGCGTATATATATAGTTCTGTTTGTTGGTATTTAACAGTTTTTGTTTGTTTTTGGACATGCACCATAGCACTGACGCTTATTCTTGGAAATGCCTTGTTGCCAGGGCCGTATGTTTGTCACTGCATACATCTATACCACTTCATATAGTTAATACATTTCACACGAAGAGTTTGTTTTTCTGCAATTCACCCGATGGTCGAAATGTGACACAGTTATATCAGTGTGCGGACATCACGATTTTTTTCATGTTTTAAATAATTGCAAATATCAGTATTCAACGTTCTATGTTTAATATATCAAAACATTATTTATGCAATTGTAATTGCATGTTAAATGCATTCATGTCTTGCATCAAATGGTGTGTAAATACATCTAAACACCTCTTCAGATGCAGCTTCGTGTTGATTTGATTTGCTTGGTAACTGCCCAAATGTCTTATGGTGGATTAATCATTACAGAAACATAAAAAAATATATATTTTTGTAATCACCAATACACCAATACTTAGTTTAGGGCAGCTGTGGCACAAACCTAGCATTGGGTGGTGGCCTAATAAATGTGTTAAGCACTGTATATGTAATTGTAAATATTACATATACAGTGTCATATTACATATATTACTCTGCCAACATCTATATACCAACCATTATATCTAAAACCACATATGTACATTTGTGTATTATGTTTGTATATTTTGTACAAATTATAAATTATTTTGATTTGTTAAACGTGTCAATTGTATTCTGCACTGTCTGGAGCACGCTCCCAAGCTTTTCACTCACCACGGCACATGGTTGGTGATGTGACAATAAAAGTGATTTGATTTGATTTGAAAACAAGACATGCACTCATTGTCACGTTTCTGAAAACACCCTTTTTACACAAGGGAGTAAAACATTAGAAAATTATTTTGTAAATTAATATAAATGAATGCAAAATTTGGACTGAGGACAGCAATGACTCTAAAAAGACTATCTATACTTTATTTTTTCCATAGAGATTGAAGTAATTAACAGATTGGATTATTATACCTGTAACAGCTGGCTTCACTAGTTATAAAATGTTTCAATTTGCTGCATACAGTTCAGATTTTATATCTTATCTTAGAACAGATTGCACCTGTAAGAGGTGGTATCACAAGTTATTAATAATTGTATAGTATTATATAATAATATAATAATTTCAGAATACAGTGTAAAAAGTGGTGACTGATTTTGTAAGGATTTTTTTAGCCTTGTTATCAGATCAGTTTACTAATATACCCCCCCCCCCCAAAAAAGTAAAAAAATAATAAATATATATATATATGTATATATTTTTTTTTGTGGCGAGGGGGGGAGTGTACTCTAGGTGTCGTTGCCTAGGGGCACCAAAGTGTCTTAATCCGCCACTGCATGTAAATCAGGAAAATCTAGATTTTCTCGGGGGAGTATTGCTCGAAACCCCTACCAATCTCCATTTTGGGACCTCTGTATTTATAAAAATCTGCGTACGGCCCTGCTTGTAGCACGTAAATTAGGAAATCATTTAGCTGGATTTTGAAATGTATTTGCAGAATGGCAATGTAAAATGTATGAGTATTCACCTGTTTCTTGCCGTAAAAATGGGCGCGGCCATTTGTAAATTCTATGGGTCTAGCTTCCGAAAACAGTTCATTTTGCTGCTTGATACTGAAAATGTCTTGCGATATTATTTGAATGTATTACAGGCATTCTATAATTAGGGGTACATGTCATATCCATGGAAACTATTATCAATTTGACAAATTTCTCATTAAAGTTTCACTTCAAACAATGATCACTTCTATATCAGGGGACATTTCTAATTAATTTAATACAAAAATCCAACAGATATTCATATTTTATCTTCCAAAAATAGCTTATTCTGTACTGGAAGTTGCTGTTTTTGTGCTGTCCGGTTTGGTAAATGTAAGGTTTTGCTCTTCAGATTAGCTCCAAAATACATGTTTCTGTATATATTTATTATATTATTTGTCCAAAATAATCATTAAATTATGAGAAAGGTGTTTTAAAAACATTTTGCTCATGTATCTATGTTAAATCATCCATTTTGTGTACGTCCGAGAAATCAGTGTCAACTGTTATTCACTATAAAACCCCCTTTAAATCAGCAATGGTTTGTTCCAAAGTCACATGTCCAATATCACTTTTTTGGAGGGAAATTTGAAGACAGTGTGGAAAGCCATAACTTCTCTTCAATATTTTATCTATATTATTGTCTGCACGTTGAGTAGTTTAATTGACCGTTAACTGTGTTATCAACATGTTCTGGTGAACTTGCGTCACATGTTATACTTATAAATATGTAGAGAAAGAATATAAAAACATAAGTTAATCAAGGTCATGTACTAACTAGTCCAAGGTCAGCAGTTTGCACAAGGCCCTAAAATGGCCGAAATGTCAACTGTGTTACCCATCAGCTGTAACACAGTTGACAAGGATTAACACGGTTGACATTGTTGGCAATTCAGGGTCAGTTTATGCAATTAATACACACTGAGGAAGGCCTTTGAGCCGAAACGTATGTGTCCTTGTCCTATTGGTGATAAAATGTAGAATAAAATGAAAAGAAAAGTGTGAGTGCGGATCATGGTTTTGTATAATAAGTGATTTAATGGATGTAAAGCATTCAGAATTCCTCATGATTGACTTAAACCTACAGTGCCCTCCACTAATATTGGCACCCTTGATAAAATATGAGCAAAGGGGCTGTGAAAATAAATCTGCATTGTTTATCCTTTTGATCTTTCACTCAAAAATTCACCAAAAATTCCAACCTATCATTGAAGTAAACAATTGAAAGTGGGGAGAAAATCTCATTGTGAAATAACTGTTTTTCTCCAATGAATGTTGGCCACAATTATGGCACCCCTAGAAATTCTTATGAGTAAAATATCTCTGAAGTATATTCCCATTCATATTTAAAAATTGTTAGCACACAGGGTGACTAGGAGCATGAAATTGTCCAGCCATGACTTTCTGTTCCCAGGATTATAAATATGAGGAGCACAAAGGCCAAATTCCCTTAATCATCCATCACAATGAGTAAACCAAAAAATATATTTCTGATGTGAAGAACAAGATTGTTGAGCTTCACAAAATAGAAAGTGGTTGTAAGAAAAAGAGTTTAAACATTGAAAATTCCCATTTCCACCATCAGGGTAATAATTAAGAGGTTCAATCAACTAAAGATGTTAAAAATCTGCCTGAAAGAGGGCCTGTGTCTATATCGTCCTAAAGCACGCTGAGGAGGAGAGTTTGAGAGGCCAAAGACTCTCCAAGGATCACAGCTGGAGAATCGCAGAGATTAGTTGAGTCTTGGGGTCAGAAACCTAAAAAAAAAAATCAAACATCCCCTAAATCCCACCACATGTTGTTCGGGAGGGTTTCAAGAAAAATTGTCCTCACTCATCCAAAAACAAACTCCAGCAAATTCAGTTGTCAGACACGACTGGAACTTCAAACGGCACTGGCTTCTATTGTCAGATGAAACTGAAAACATAGCTTTTTGGCAGCAAACCCACCAGATGAGTTTAGTACAAACAGGGATAAAAAAGAACCCCATGTCCACGGTTAAATATACTGCTGGATCTTTAATGTTGTGGGCCTGTTTTTCTGCTGGAGGTCCTGAACATCTTGTTCAGATGCATGGCATCATGGATTCTATCAAATACCAACAGATAAAAAATCAAAACCTGACTGCCTCTGTTAGAAATCTTATAATAGGCCGTGTTTGGATCTTCCACCAGGACAACAATCCAAAACAAACATCAAAATAAACACAAAAATGGGTCACTGAGCACAAAATGAATCTTTTACCATTGCTGTCTCTGTCCTCTGACCTGAACCCTGTAGAAGATGAGTGAGGTGAACTGAAGAGAAGAAGCACCGTCATGGAGCTGTGAATCTGAAGGATCTGGAGTGATTCTGTATGAAGAAAATGGTCTCTGATCTCTTATCAGGTGTTCTCCAAACTCTTCAGGCATTATAGGAGAAAACTCAGAGCTGTTGTGCTGGGAAAAGGACGTTGCAATAATTGGGTGCCAATAATTGTGGCCAACATGAAATCGTGAAAGCATTTATTTCACAATTAGATTTTCCCCCCACTTTCAATTGTTTTACTTCAATGATAGGTTGGAATTTTGTGAATGTTTTGAGTAAAAGATAAAAAGGATAAACATTGCAGATTTATTTTCACAGCTGCCTTTGCTTATTTTACCAGGGTGCCAATATTAGTGGAGGACACTGTATATAATATTATAGATTTGGCATACATCTGTTTCTGTAGGGTGACCATACATGCCATTTTTCCCAGATGCGTCCTGGCCAGGATTTCTACATTGCCTATCTAGGTTTTGGCTTTGTTTGTGTGCGGTGTATGACATTGTTTCCTTATGTTTTCGAAACGCTCTCGAGGTACTTTGAATCAAAGCAATATAGAAATCCTGGCCAGGACATGTCCGGGAAGAATGGCATGTATGGTCACCCTAATTTTCACTTAGTCATGTCTGATAAAGTGTTATGATGTTATTGAACAAGTCCTTACAACTTCAAGTATCATGATTTATTATAAAACTTAATTTGACTTTATAATAATATAATATCATTAATGTTATAATGTATATTATTATAATGTGTGTGTGTTTAAAATGCTTTATGGATACTAAGTTCATACCTGTCAACTGTTTTACTTTGTCATCTGTGTTATGTGTGGTTTTCATGTTATAAATCTTTTAGATGTGAACTAAACCATCAGACAAAAAGATGAATATCTCTGGAGATGGATGTCTTTGGTACGGATGGCGAATAACGCTAAATTCAGCATACTGTGAATTTATGTTGAAGAAAGTTTCATCCTTCATGATAGCATCTCAAAGAACGCCCTTTATGATGCCCCAAATTCATATTTTCAAATCAGTTAGACAGATGACATCAAAAACTGTGGTGAATAGACTCAAAAACCTTCAAACATATGTGTTATCAAACATGTGGTACTTCATTCATGTTTCATTTGACACAGTTTTTTCCGTAACACAGTTGACAATATAATGAATCAAACGTTAATTTTCATTAACTTATTTAAAAAGTCATTAGAGCTTAAGCTTGCCAAATAATTAATTTAGCACATTAAGGGGATATATTATTCTACCACCTGAACCAGTTGGTCTCTCGACATTACGTACGGGGAAACCCTTTTCCTCAAAATGCTGAAGCCTGATTGAATCTAGTGATGGGTCGTTCTTGAACGAGGGGGGCAAGATGGCGGCCGAGTAACATCCATGTGCTGAAGCTCTGCACTTGTTTTGTAATTCATAGGCCTAAGTAACTTGATATGTAAAAGGGAATATAACAATAATTTAGTTACCGATCTGAGTAAGTATTTTTCGTTCTTTCGTCTTTCTAACGATTTTTCAACGAGCACGATGGATGAAGATAGGCCTGTTCGAGCCGCTCTGCATTCGTACACAAAGAAATCTCTGGATGCCGCGTTCAAGTGTAATGACGCAGCAAACACCACTTGGTCCAAAATTGAAAAAATAAAAAATGGTCGACAGAGTGGCGTCGGAAAATCAGACGGTCTCCAATCTACACCTGTTGGAAGTTTTGGATCGAGTTGAAAAAATGCAAGTGGAATTTCTGACTCGCAGGGCTGGATTGGCAATCGGGCATAATCCTGGTGGGAAATTCATTTTCCAGAATTGTTTTGCCAAGGACCATCACACAGGGACAACGAGCAGCTAGTGGCCCACTGGTTTGTCTCCTGTATTGACAGCGTAAACCACCCAATCACAATGCGCTATAGATGGGGCGATTAAGTATTTTGCTCTGCCTATATAAAGATCGCTTCACCCCAACTTCTTGGCTTTTCCCACGTTTTCACACAGCTTTATCAAGAACAGGCTTGCTCTGCAGTGAGTGATGCGGGCCAAAGAGCCAGGCAGGAGGAGAAGAGGAGAGCAGATGAATCGGTAAAGTGCTTGATCGGGACTCTGAACGGAGGCAGGCATCTAACCTATCCTAATGTGCGCGTGCACCACGAGTGTAGAATACGCAAACACCTTTTAATAAAACTTAAATTCGTCCCCCGCGATTTTTTGGCCAAGTCAGGTTAAGTGTGTTCATAGAGGTTCAAGGTTTTTTTATTCGTCACATACTCAATTATACAGAATATAATCAGTAGTGAAATGTAAATCAGGTCAGGTCTGAAAAGACACGATATTGTCGGGCCTGACGTTTTATTCTTATCCAAAACAACTACAGGTACATCTCAAAAAATGTGAATATCATGAAACAGGTCAATATTTTTTGTCACTCATTTCAGAAATTGAAACCCATATAATATATAGATTCATTACACATGGAGTGATATATTTCAAGCCTTTATTTCTTGAAATGTAGATGATTATGGCTTACAGATAATGAAAACCCAGAATTCACTGTCTCACAAAATTAGAATATTACATCAGATCAATAAAAAAAGGATATTTTAAACAGAAATGTCAGGCTTCTGAAAAGTATGTTAATTTCTATGCACTCAATATTTGGTTGAGCCTCCTTTTCAAGATTCAAGAGTTTTATTCGTCACATACACAAATATACAGAATATAATCAGCAGTGAAATGTAAGTCAGCTCCGCTCCATGGAAAATGCAATTATATGTAACACAAACACAAGAGAATATACATAAATATAGGTATGGAAAAAAATAAAGTAGAATAAGTTCATAAGACTTAATAAATAATAATAATAATAATAAAAGCAGGAATGTGCAAGAAGAATGTGCAAACATGTTGTACAGGGTATATACATAGCAGCTATACGGATGGTAGAGAATAATGAATATCTTACTGATTATTAATTGGAATCATGTTGATGTTATGAGACTGGGTTTGAGTTTAGGAGTCTGATGGCCTGAGGGAAGAAGCTCATCCTAAGTCTCTCAGTTTTTGCCATCATGCTACAGAAGTGCTTGCCAGATGGCAGTAAAATGAAGAGACGGTTACCGGGTTGATTAGTGTCCTTGATGATTTTAGCAGCTCGCTTTTGCAGCGTTTGAGGTAGATGTCCTGCAGAGAGGGGAGAGCAGACCCTGAGATGCGCTCAGCTAAGCGCACAACTCTCTGCAGACCTCACCAGCAACCATCTATTTGCAGCAGACAGATCATGAGCAACTTTTACAAAAATTCACTAGACACCCTCACACACACGTCTGTTTGGACAATGAAATAAGCTGAGAACAAGTATCGTCTCTGTTCAATGGTTTTTATTTAGAAAAAGAGAGATTAGTTGTCCAGGCACATGTCCAGGCACACTTTTTCTTTCATCCCACTTGTGTTGGGGCACATGACTTTTCCCATGGGCCCCCCCTGACTGGATATTTTGTAGCTAGCTAGTATATGCTAAGCTACGCAGTGTTGGTGTAATTCTGTTCTCTGTCAGATATCTATCAAAGAAAAAAGAGAATATACTTCTATTGTAATATTTTTGGTAATATTAAACCCTATCATTACCCTATATCACTGTTCGCAGTGTTTGGGGATTGTTTGACTTGCTTGGTACGTTCGCGTACTGGTACACGTCAGTTCCTTGTGTGGGCTAAATTACCCTTAACTACTGTTTTTAGTTTGTGGGGTTTATTTTGGATCTTCAGAGTATGTTCGCTTACTAGTGAAGGTCAATTTTTCTAGTTGCATTTAATAAATTACTAATGTGGCTCCTTCGCCGGGACATCTGCACCGCAGCTGCGGGCGAGATTGGAGCTGTTGCTGGGAAAGGCGCGCTCTCCGGGCAAGGCCGTCGGAGAGGAGGGGAGTGGAACTTTGACCACGGCCCAGTCGGGAACACAGAGGCCTAGCGACTCCAAACTTGGTCGATAGCCCCCCGGAGGCCGGAGATAGCGCCCCCGGGGGGGGCAAAAGTTCAAAAGTTTGCAAAGTTCATCACGATCAGTGGAGGTTGGCATGAGCCTTCTGAGTACATTCGTGTACAGGTGAAGGTCATCTTTTTGTTGGCTTAATTTACTGCACTTGCAATAGCGACCATGCCATCTCAGTGCTGCCGGTTTTGTCAATCAGCAATGGACCCCCGTGATGGACTTCGGGATGCCCCTCATGTCTAGATTACTCCCCTGACAGAGGATAGGGATAATTATTGCAGTGCAGCTTGTGAAAGTGGTCTAGGGAGCTGGAGTTAGGCTCCAGTCTCTTCTGGGTTGTGGGTTCATATCCCACCGCTGCTTCCCTGGTAGCAGCCAGGCCCGCCAGAGACATGCGAGTCAAACAAGATGCGTCGTGCTCTCCCACAGCCGATCGCCTGTTTTCTAAGGCAGGGTTACCCAGTCCTGCTCCTGGGCCCCGTCCTGCCTAGAGAGGAATGACTCTGTTATGCGAACCAGATTTGCAGTATGGTGGCTGAGCATGGTAGAAAGTGGGAATGCTCTTTAGATGGTCATGATCATAAGTGCGCTCGCAAACATGATGTGACCACCAGTATGACTACAATTTCGAACCAACAAGTAATAAGTGTGTGGATAAACCAACCACTGCTCTACCAACAGAAAGTATAGATGTACATCTTAGGATTATGACTACTCTTCAGAGCTTATCTCAGAAAATGGACAGATTGAGGCTCATAATTCCTTTTCCTGATCCATTTATTCCCCGGCCAGGAAAGCATTCCGCCATCTGTGCCTCAGGGAGAAGAGGCCATGATGAAGATGTGCTGTCTATATTTGCCCCCAACTTACTGTTCGATAGTGGGCATCAATCAGAATCGGGAGACTCTCATTCAGATGCAGAGGTGAGGAATCACCAGGGGCCTCATGTATAAACATTTCGTATGCGCAAAATATAAATGTGCATATGCTGTTTTCCACACATGTATTTGGATTTATAAAATGCCGTTTTCCAGTAGACACTGGACTTGGGAATATGCCACCAGATGAGCAGGCGATGGCATTATGGACCGCTTTTAGGACCGGCCCCTGTCTTGGCTATTCCATATTGTCCTGGTAAGGAGTGTACTAAGGCTGACTGCCTGAGTTCTCACTGTTTATGCTGATGCACCTGATTCTCTTGGCAGCCTTCTAGAAAACAGTGTGTGTGGAAGACCAAGATTCCAAGATGTTAATTGATTCGGCTTTGGTAGCGCATTCACAACAAACATGTGACGTAAGTGAGGATATGTCATCAGCTGTCTTATGTCACAGGCAGATATGGCTGGCTCAGACGACTTTGCCATGAGGAGCAAACTGATGAATTTACCAGTACCAGGCCTTAATGTCTTTCATCCAGATTCTCAGGAAATGTTGGACAGACCTGAGCATTCCATTACATTGAGGGAGAATGTTCAATGGGCTTGCGGGAATTTCCCGGCCTTTAAACAAAGGTTTAAAACACCTCAAAGGCTGCAATGGCCTGCCTGATATTGGCATGATGTGGTGGCCCTGCTGGTGTCCAAGAACATAGCTTTCATGTCAATAGTCAGATTCTTACCTCACTTCCCCGAAGGGTTGTTCACGGTAATTCATGGGTACCAACTGCAATTTCACCTCCCTTTTCAGGGGTCCAAATGACTTTGCCAAGGAAAAATTTTAGAGCCAGTATTGGTGGAGGAAGTTCAAAGTTTTTTGAAAAAAAGGAGCCATTTCAGAGGTGCCTCCCAGCGCACCACAAAATGGGGTTACTCCACGATTGGGGGAAAAAATGGGTGGTTATTGGCCCATTCCCAACCTCATGAGTCCCAACCAATACTTAAAGGTACTCTTCAAAATGATTCGCCAAGAGTATTGCTCGAATGGTTTCAGGCCTTCGCCCCCTTCAGTTACCAAGGTTGTTATAGTTTTAATTTTTACATTCGTTTTATTTTAATATAGTTGTCAAATTTGCTTTAAAATTCAGTTTAGTTTTTATTATTTTCATTAATATTTTAGTTAGTTTTAGTTTAGTTTTTATATAGTTTAGTTTCAGTTCTAGTTTCAGTTTTAATTCAAGTTTAGCAGAACCAACACAGATACCTTCCAGAGCAAAGTCCAAAGAATTTAACCTACTCTGCTCCCCTGGAGGAACAGAGACTTTCTTCTCAGAGGAGTTCCACTGGGAGTTCTTCCTCACAGAAGAGCAGTGATCACAACAGATGCATCAATGACAGGCTGGAGAGCTGTCTGGGAGGGCTGGTCATTTAGGGGCACGTGGAAGCTCCATTGGTCTTTGGAACACACAAATGTGCTCAAACTAAAGGCCTCTTCAAACTTCTTGCCTCAAGGGGTTGCTATGTTCACTCATCACAAGCATGTGTTAGTGAGAACAAGGCAGCACCTCTATAGTGTATCATATAATTCACCAGGGTGGTACGAAGTCGCTACGCTGTGCCGTCTCCATGTGACTAAGTAGCTACTGACTTGGGCATGGCCCTGTCTAGCATTTCTGAGAACAATTCACATCCCAGTTGTGGCAGCCGATATCCTGTCCAGTGACGCTTACACCCAAAGTAGTGGGTCAAATTTTAACCAGTTATGGGACGACCAGATCAATTATTATGCATCTAGGGAAACAACTCATTGTCAGGAATGGTATTCCCCTATAGATACAGAAGGACTGCTCTGGCCAAGGTGTTCTCAAAATCTCAAGAATGGCCAACAGGATTGTTGTATGCTTTTCCCCTCTTCCATTGATTCCTCAAGTCATTCAGAGGATCAAGTAGGGTCAATACTCTGTGCTGATGGTGGCTCCATGCTGACCAGGAAGGCCATGAGTCCAGACCTGATTCGACCGATACAGGGCTGCCCATGGCAGTTGCCAGCTCAAGCAGATCTTCTGTCACAGACAGACGGACAGATTGGGCATCCAAACCCGATTGCTCTGCACTTGTGGGTATGGTCTCTGTGGAGTCTGTCTCTCAACAGTTAGATGACACACGAGACACTGAGCAATGCTAAAGTCCCATCTATTCGGGCCAATTACTCACTAAGTTGGAAAATTATTTTAAACTGGTGCGTGAACACTAAGGTGGACCCAGTTCTCTGCCACTTGTCCTTCTTTTTTTACAGTTTCAACTGGATCAAGGCAAAGCAGCCAGTACAAACAAGGGTTGTGCCTTGTTTATGTCAGCATTTTTTGAAGGGCCAATGACCAGCTATTAGGCCTACTTCCTTTGATAAGTAATTTTCCCAAGGGAGTAGACCTATGTCCAGACTGTACTCTGTGGGCACCAAGTTCGGACTTGCCTCTTGTATTGAACTCTCTTACTAAGTCCCAGTATGGGCCTATTGTTGAAACAGATTTCGATATGTCTCTCTAAATGGATTTTCTCTTGGCTCTCTGCTCTGCTAAGCAGGCAGGAGAGCTCTGTTTTCTCTCTGTTAGTGGATATTGTTAGTGGAAGAAAGCAGATGGCACGGGAGTGTCACTTAGCCTAACCCTGCATTTTGCCAAAAGTTAAGCCCAAGTTACAATTTAGGGTTCTGGAGTTGGTTCAATATTAACCATTTCCTCACATGCAGAACAGGAGCAGCTACTTGTGAACCTGTGTTCAGTGAGGGCATTGCGTACTATGTAATTGTACTCAGTCTTGAGGAAAGCTAATCTTCAGCTTTTTTTCTACTACAGTAAGGCCAGGAAAGGGTTGCCGCTGTCTAAAGAGCATTTGTCAATGGGTAGTCGATGTTATTTCTTATACCTATGCTGAACGGGGTTTTCAGTTCCTACAGGAATACGAGCTCACACCCATGATGAGCCATGATCCAACTGCACTAAAGGAGTTCTGTGAGAGATATTTGTGTGGCAACTTCATGGTCTACTACATCATGTACACTATTGAAATGTATATAATTGATGTAAACCGTGCAGCACCTGTGAGCACTGCAGTTCTGAAGTCTGTTGCCCAGCAAGATTTAAGAAATCTAATTCTTCTGTTCCTCGCGACCCTTTTGGTATAGGTCATCCTATTAAGACCGTCAAAATGGTCAAAGTGAGGTGGAAATGGATCGTAAGTTATGAATATAACTATGGATCTATGAGACCGAAGGATGACCATCACTATCCTTGTCGCTCAGAACACTAGGCGTTCAAGTTAAGAAAATGAGCCGGAAGTTCATCCCGCTTTTTATAGTGCGGGAAGCTCCGCCTCCTGGGTCATGGGCATTGCTTTGTTAACTAAGGTCTCGAGAGAAGGTGGAACGAAGGTTATCATTCTATTAAGACCGTAGTGACAGTTATCCTTCGGTCTCCTAGATCCATAGTTATATTCATAACTTACGTTTTAAGAAGAAAATACTCTGCAATGGTGTTGATTAATGGATTGGCACATGGTTTGTCTAAAAGCATATTAAAAACACCACATCGACAAATAAACAACATAAAAAAACTAGATTTTTACTACAGGAGGACTTTAATGATTTTATGATCTGATATTTATTTGCCACCGTCACCACTATGCTTCTCTGACGAGCCACTTCTTCTTCGGCTTTTGCTGTGGTACTCCAGGGTGACACAAGATGCTCGTGGACCTTGCCAACTAGTGGTCTGCATATCGACGCGGAGGGAGAATGACGCAGAAGATTTTATACTGAGCCCAATTTATACTTCTGCGTCGAACCTAGGCTGTAGCTCTGTGTAGTTCGGCGTAACCTACGCCGTAGCCTGACCTGCACCTCTCCAAATGTATAGTTTGATTGACATGCGATGTGACCAATCAGAACGCAGAGATTATGTGTCACCACTGCTATCTGCTATCTTGCCCGACAGCTACAGCCCAATTTATACTTCTAGAATTTATACTTCTATTTTAATTTGAGATAAATTATGTATGAATTTATTATGTCTTTATAGGTATTTTCTTTAGTATTAGTTTGAATAAATTGCAGTTATTTTTGTAACGTTACTTCAACATACTACATGGAAATGAAATAACACACACACATATACAAAGTATATATATTTGGGTGTTTGGCTTAGTGTCATGTTAGAATCATTTTTATACTCATACCTTTTGTTGTTTTAACATTTTGAATTGTTTTTAGCTTTATTTTTTGTTTTCATTTAAATGTTTAGTTTTGAAATGTTGTTGTATGCATTTGTCATTTTATTTAATTTCTCCATTTTCTTAAATGTGTGTATATATAGTATTAGTTACTTTTTCTTATTTGTAAGTCGCTTTGGATAAAAGCATCTGCTAAATGACTAAAAAGTAAAAGTAAAAAAGGACGTGTACCACAGCAGATCAACATTGTTTGTCGCGGACAACAACTGATGTATGTTACAACTATGTAGTATAATGAATGATAAGGCACTTATTCTTTGCTTTGTTTTATTTTAAATAAGGTGTAACTATATTACAGTGCTCATAAACAGTGTTGGGGAAAGTTACTTTTAAAAGTAATGCATTACAATATTGCGTTACTCTCTAAAAAAGTAACTAATTACGTTACTTAGTTACTTTTTATGGAAAGTAATGCATTATGTTACTTTTGCGTTACTTTGAAAAAGTGTAAAAAATAAACCTCAGGCTGAAGGAAAAGTAAATTCACGTCTGAACAGTAGAACACAGGAGAAGAAGATTCAACACTCTTCAGCAATAAAAAAGCAAACAAGCACAATTGTTAATGTAAAGTCATTTTTGCTTATGTTGAACTGGATCATCAAAGGTCAGCAGCAAACACATTGGTTAATAAAATGAGATTAGATATTTGTGTTGTTTAACATATTTAATTATTGCAGGCTTGCGTCATATTCTGAGTTTGTATTTCACTGTTTTAATTCATTTTGATGAATACTGAATCTGTTTTTGCGAGTGGGATGAATTTAATACATATTCACATTTAATCTAGAACTACAGTAAGAAAATGTTCACACAGCGCACTGTCAGTCAATAAATGGGAAAAAAAAGAAACTACCATTACTTTTCAACATTGATAATAATAAGAAATGTTTCTTGCGTCAAAATAAATTGTAATGATTTCTAAAAGATCACGTGACACTGAAAACTGATGAAGAAAATTCTGCTTTGCATGACTGGCATAACATTAAATTTTATAGTATATTAAAATTGTAAATGTTTTTTGTACCTTATTTTGATCAAATAAATTCAGCCTTGATGAGCAGAAGATATTTATTTCAAAATCATTAATTGTAATGTTTCCAAAGGAAATCAGGTACTTTAATAACAATTCTATATACTTTACTATAATATATTATAGTACTTTATTATAATATTGTATTATCATGATTATTAAATGCTGTTTTTTTTTTTTTTTACAGGGCAATAGTATGTATTATAATATAAGATATCTTTTAATATGCTAAAATATATATTTTTAATAAGTGGGGGGTGGGGTGGCTTGGGGGCGTGGTCGGAGTTTCCTTCTTTTTGTCTCGAACTGATCAGATGCCTTCTCATTCCATCCTGATGATCTGACGATAGCTGCTCGCATCTCAGCATGTCTAGCAGACATTTCTTGCTGGTATGAAGGACCAACTCACCTTGCCAAGACAGAACTGCATGTGGTTCCATCAAAACCCATCGTTTCATCACAAATTTCACCTTCCCAGTGAGGCACATTTCAAACCATAATACTTCAAAAACAGACATAAATCTTTGGCGTTTATGATTGATGATCATTGATGAATGCGGCAGCAAGATTAATTGTTACCGAGCAAAAAAGATTGCACATCACAGCTCCGTTCATCAATTTGTCTTGGCCATCTTCAAGAATCGGCTAAAAACACACTTCTTCCATCTTTATTTGACCCTCTAACTCTAGCACTCTCTATTCTAATTCTATTTTTAATATACACACTAAGACTAGCTTTTTCTAATCTTTTTCCATTCTATTTGTTTTTATTATATAATTAACACAAGCAGAAAAGGCCTCTAACCAGTAGCTTGCTCTATTCCTTTTCTATTCTATCGGTTTTCTTTTGATTTATTATATAATAAAAAACCTTGCTGCGTGTGTCGCCTTAAGCTAACTGAGACTTGTTATAGCACTTGCATATCATTGCTCTTTTATTGGTTTTGATTGCTTCCATTTTCCTCACTTCTAAGTTGCTTATGTAAATGTAATGTAAAATAAATTCATTATAATTTAAAGTAAAATAATTCAACAAATAACCAGTTCTGACAGAAAATTGCTTTTGGCAGCACTGTTAGACAACAGTTTGGCATAATTTCAGTAATGTCAAGGACAAGAACTACTAATATTGTGAAACAAAAATAAACAAGCAGAGAGTGGAAAGCACGGTTCTTTGTAACAAGTTTTAAAACAGATGAAATTCTTCAGCAATTTAATCGTAATTTTGAAGCAAGTTTTAAATTTAAATAAAACTCTTTATCGTGTGAAGTTTGTGTGTGTGTTTTAGAGAAACAAAAGACATTACATGCTGGTTAATACAAAAATTAATTATTACCAACTGATTACAATTTAAACATTGTGAGTCGGTTCAGGGTTGCGTGTTGGTTCAAGCAACTACACTGTGAGATTGGCACTTCACATGTGTGGTGGTCTCTTGAACCGTAGATGATTTTCAGCATTCATTGCATTGTGTTTGAGACACTGAGATCACTCACCCTAAGCTGTTTTCCTCTGCACAAAGCCACAATGAAGCTGCTGATTGTGGCTGCTCTTGTTGGACTGTGTTTTGCCCAGCACAACCCAAACACTAAACATAATAGGACCTCCATTGTTCATCTGTTTGAGTGGCGGTGGGCAGATATAGCTGAAGAATGTGAGCGATACCTGGCACCAAATGGCTACGGAGGAGTTCAGGTATGTTTACAATTCTTATTGATTCCAGCACAAATTCGCCTGCACTATTTTTAAGTAACAGAATGATAGATGTGATGTTTTGAAACTTCCTGAGCTTTCAGATTACAGATATTGACAGATGGTTTTGAATTATAAAGGATTATACAAATGTAAAAACCTGTAAAATAACAGTTTGTTGTTGTTTAATTTTCCAGATCTCTCCCCCCAGTGAGAGCATTGTAGTGACCAATCCTTGGCAACCTTGGTGGCAGAGGTATCAACCAATCAGCTACAACTTGTGCTCCAGATCAGGAACCGAGGCAGAGCTGAAGGACATGATCACACGCTGTAACAATGTTGGGGTAACACAAAACTAAAGTTCATAGTATCATACCTCAAAAATAGTCACGTTAACCCTGCAAACAGGCCTGTGGTGGCCCTTTACGGGCCCACTTAGGGCTACCCTAAGGGCCCTGGTGTAGGGCCCCTGAGAATTTGCTCATTGGCAAAGCGTTGGCAGCCATAACCATAATCGTGATTAGAAATTCGATTAATTGTGCAGCCCTACAGAGAGCTCCCCAATCTCACCAGAAGGAAAATAGGCCCACAGTGCCCGCACAAATTTGATTAATTAAACATTATTGGTGCCCAACGGTCCTGGAGATCTTACTTTGTTCCTGCGGAAGACCGTTTGCATCTGAATGGTACAAAATGTCACCACATACAAATGATATCTGTCTGTACCGGTTTCGAAAAGTAGAGTGTGCTACAGAGAGCATTATTTACATAGCACCAGAACACACTTTATTTTCATATCCTTTATTAACTCATTGATTATCTCTGTACTTAGTACTACGTTATGATATAGTATAAATGTAGAAAATGTAGAAATACTACAGTATAAAACAACAAACGAGTGCTCAGTATTACGGTTTACTATAGCGTAATTTTGGTGCGTGTTGTGACTAGTCACTGTTACAATTCGCTCATTACTCGTTCTGCGCGTTTTCTTTGAGTTAATGAGTACCGCTATTTTGTTCTGTAGTATAAATTAACAAACTGTTGTAAACATACTCTCATGCAATACAGAGTGTACTACAATTTACTATTTAGACTAAATGCCTTTTCTACAGTATTTTGAGTTTACAGTTAAACCCTGTAAGCACACAATAGTAAGTTAACAAAGTGAAATAAATTCTATAATATACTACAGTATACTATAATTGACTACAGTTTACTATAGTATTTTAATCGTGGCAGCTGCTGCTAATGTATCGTGATTAAAATTCGATTAACTCTGCACCCACATGACTTAAGGAAACCTAACACACCAATCTCACCCCTAGTGGTAAGGAAGAATAACAGGACAGTTTGCCCACGGTAATTAAATTTCTTGTTGCAACAGGCTCATGTCTATAACACCTCAAATTGTTGTGGCGGAGACCCACTAGAAGACCGTTTACGTTACCTTACAAAATCACCCAGTCAGATTTTCTAATGATCCTAAAGACATTGATTATCATGCTCAGGTGTGTTTGATTAAGGTTAGAACTAAACTCTGGTTAGAACTGAATCTCGTGTGCCAGATTTGAGGATCCCTGGCCTATATGAAACAGCAGGTTCTAGAAAGGTCTCTTCTGGTTTGAGTCCATTCCAGTTCAATTGAGTGGCTAAAGAATGGCCAGTCAATGTTAGAATTCTCCTAGTTGCATTAGGGCTGCCTACATCAAAGCTGCATGGGCCCAAAGGTACAACAGTTCCTCTGGGCCCGAACGGGCTAGCCAACACTGGGCCATCATTGAATTAATGTGGGCAGTCCCATAGTGTGGGCTGCTCACAGAGAGCCTGTGGTGAGCCCAAAGCTGTGGGCCTTGCCTGGGCAAGCCCGTATTGGGCCTGTTTAGATATGGTGTGGGCTGGCCAGCGTGTACAGTGTGCCCGCAAAAAGCCAGCATGGGACCCACAGGAGCATGTTTGCAGGGAAACAACTTCAGTGCAATTGATAATTAAGCAGCATCTCCTTTTGTGCTACTTTGCCGTCCTGTAGGTGAACATATATGTGGATGCAGTGATTAATCACATGTGTTCAGCCGCTGGTGGAGAGGGCACTCACTCCAGCTGTGGAACATACTTCAATGCCAACAAGGAAGACTTCCCTTCTGTTCCCTACTCCTCATGGGACTTCAATGACGACAAATGTAAAACTGCCAAAGAAGAGATTGGAAACTACAGTGATATTTCCCAGGTTCTTATTTGCAGCAGTGTTTTTAACTCTTCTGTGTAAACAATTCAAGACATGTTCTTGTTGTTGACTCAATCTTGCTGATTTGGTGTTGACAGGTCAGGGACTGTCGCTTGGTGGGTCTCCTGGATTTGGCCCTGGAGAAGGACTATGTTAGAGGAAAAATAGCTGAATATCTGAACAAACTGATTGACCTGGGTGTGGCTGGATTCAGAGTCGATGCTTGTAAGCACATGTGGCCTGGTGACCTTACTAACATCTACAGCAGACTCAAGACCCTCAATACCACTTGGTTTTCTCCAGACACCAAGCCCTTCATTTATCAAGAGGTATCAGCATCCCATCAAAACCAGAGTTACCTATAATGGTTGTTGAAAACATTAACACAAATGCCTTTTTTCAGGTGATCGACTTGGGTGGGGAGCCCATTAAAGCCAGTGAATATTTTGAACTTGGAAGAGTGACAGAATTCAAGTACAGTGCGAAACTGGGCACAGTCATTCGTAAATGGGACAAAGAAAAGCTAAGCTATCTCAAGTATGCAAGAGTAACTTATATTATGACACAGCTCTTTGGAAAACTTGGTTATGATGGGTCATATGCAGCATTGAGTAACCATATAATATTGTATATATGCTAGTTAAACTAATCTGCAATTGAGCTTAAATCATTCTCAGCAAGGTTTTGGCTTCTAAGAGTTATTGAAAGCGTTGTAAACCATGTTTTGTTTCAGGAACTGGGGAGAGGGCTGGAGTTTCATGCCATCTGATAGAGCTGTGGTGTTTGTGGACAATCATGACAATCAGAGAGGCCACGGCGCTGGTGGAGCTTCTGTTCTGACATTCTGGGACTCCAGGTAAAATATTTTGACGAAGAAATACTGTGAGAGGTATGTTTTACATTGTGAATTTTGCAGGCTTTATAAGATCGCTGCAGGACTCATGTTGGCTCATCCATACGGTGTGACCAGAGTCATGTCTAGCTACCGCTGGGGCCGACATTTTGTGAATGGAAAGGTAAACACGTTCACAAAACATAATGATACATTGAAGTCTTATAGTGGGTTAGACCCACATGCTTGACATTACATGAATGAATAGTAGGGCTAAAGGCACAGTGGGGTGAAAGGTGCATTTGTTTCCCCTGAACCACTAGATGACCCCACTGTCCTAAACATCCATGTTTCACTTTAATAGCTGTAGGTGGAAATTTGACTGATGTGATTGCGAGGAGCAATGAAAAGTTAATTCTGCACTAAATTGATCTAATAATTAATTTGATAAATTTATGTAGCAAATGAGAATAATAAAAAATACATTACCAAATATATTTTGAGACGACTTTCCTGTTAATGTTCAGTTTAGTTCAAGGTAATTAAATCAACTGTTTGTTGGTTTTGAGGAAGAATATGCGAGTATGGTATTTGGGGTAAAACACGCTGTTTTTGGAGCTAAAGGCACAATAATTGACGTGATCATAAATGGCTGACTTCCATGACTGGATGGGTCCTCCAAACGCACAAGGCTCAAATGATCGATGCTATTTAAGTTGGGATATACCTTAGAAATAATCACCATATTTATAATGAAAACTATTTTATTTGAACGTGATATTAATAATCTAAAAACATAATTTGTTAATGTAAGGCTGTATTGAATTATTATGGGATATCCTTCAAGCACAATAGTTTTTAAACTAAACTTAATGACAGTGTATTTATTAAATAAGGCTATTTTAGCTATTGAAATCAACATAATATGGTACAAACTGTGCTGAAAGTATTATTTTGAACAAGTGTTAACCATGATGGTGAGCCTTTTAGTCCGAGTGTCTCCACGTGTATTTATAGAATATTTAAACAAAACAAACTACTTTTATGGTTTATTTTCTGACAATGTGTTTTGGTCCTTTAATGTTCTGTGAAAAGATATGTATTTTACAGCAATCATGCTCAGTGGGACTAAAGAAAAACACATTTCCCTTAAGTTTCCATAACTGTGTGCTAAATGTACAGAAAACCTGAACAAATAATGTTTTGGTGAAATAAAACACAGGATCAAAATGACTGGATGGGCCCTCCAAGCAATGCTAATGGCTCCACTAAGCCTGTACCCATCAACCCAGACTCCACCTGTGGGGACAAATGGATCTGTGAGCACAGATGGCGCCAGATCAGGTGGGTGCGAGTTTTTATAGGTCTGCTGGACACATCTTCCTAAAGTCAAATACCAGCCGCTCACTTGCTTTATTCCTCACCACAGGAATATGGTGATTTTCCGTAATGTGGTCAATGGCCAGCCTCTCTCCAACTGGTGGGACAACGGCAATAATCAAATCGCCTTCAGCCGCGACAACAAAGGATTCATTGTCATCAACAATGATGATTGGTGAGAAGCATTGCAACACTAATCTACGAATAATGAACATGTTATAATACAAATGAGCTCATACCTGCTCCATAACTGTATTTGATGAATGTCCCAGGGCACTGAATGTGACGTTGAACACGGGTCTGCCCATGGGTACATACTGTGACGTGATCTCTGGAGATAAGAGTGGGAGCACTTGCACAGGAAAACAGGTGTCAGTGGCTTCTGATGGACGCGCCACCTTCAGCATCAGCAACACAGACGAGAATCCATTCATTGCCATCCATGCTGACTCCAAACTGTAGATTCAGAGAGGATATTAATATAATAAAGCAGAATCAATTAACAGTGTGGTTGAGCTTTTGTTTACAATCAAATAATAAATCACATGAAAAAGATAAACTACAGTATCTTATACAGAACCGCAATCATCCAGTGAACAAGCATCCAACCATGTCAGGGACATGTGAACTCTGTTGTTATTTCACATGTTGTGTCATCCAAATGTAGACAGCAATGCGATGTATCAACTTTTCTTTTAATTAATTTAATTTTTTATTTTGTAATACCTTTAGAAAATTCTATTGAGTAGCATACTGTATTTAAAAATAATAGTTTAGAGCAATATTGTAGGCTAAATATATCTTATAACATAACAGAAGATTAAGATTTTAATGATTTAAGCATAAGATTTTAATGATTTAATGATAATGTTTAAATATTTTGTAAAAAAAAAAGAAGAAACAAAACGATAATAATATAGTTACCACCAGCATTACCACTGATATTAGCACAAAAATCAAACTCCAAAGGTGACCCTTTATTTTCTGTCAAGATTTTGATTGATTCTGTTGAGAGTAAATCATATAAAAATATATATATAACTATATAACATACTTAAATGTTTTAAGAATGGTTAAGCAAATGTACTTTTGAACACACATAGAAGTATTCCAAAAGAAAAGTTTATTTAAGATAAATGATGATTAGGTAACTTGAGCCAAGCAGCGAAAATCCTTCAAACTTTGTTACTTTTTATGAACAAATCAGCTTCAAGGCTTTGCCTTAATACAACTTTATCCTAAACGCACTATATATAAACACATAGGGCCTACGTTTTTACCCTTAGTTTATTAAAGTAAACTAAGCATATTCTGAAGCAAAGGAGCTGAATTTGCTGCCCTAGACAATGTTTATGTGCTAAAGTATCTACATATAACCACTAGATGGCACAACAGCAAATATTGACTGCAAATTTATCATTTCAGTTCTGAATCGACCATTTAGGATTACTATAATATTTTAGAATTATAACAAGATATCTTAGAGTTATCTGTGAAATAGAAGTTCAATACCTAAGTTATATATCTCAGTGAAAAGTGTGTAGGTCTTTATTGTGAACAACACGTGTATTATCAGTGTTGGGGAGTAACTAGTTACATGTAACGGAATTACGTAATTTAATTACAAAATAAAAGTAATTGTAATTAGTTACAGTTACTAAGAAAAGATGTGTAATTAAATTACAGTTACTTATGTAATTAAATTACACAGAGGGTTACTTATGAAAATGTTAAGGATTACACAGAGGGTTACATCTGATTTTTTAACACACTCCCACATACAGATTTAACTGATTTCTTATAAATTGCAGTGACTTTAAAATATGAAACACCAATGTTTCAGAAGTTTATAATTTTCCTATTTCTATTTCTATTTCTATATATTTCCTATATGGGTTTATGTATATGCTTTTTTAAGATTAACGTTTTTTTCTAAGGCATCATTAGATTCCAGTTTTCATGTTAAGCTATGCAACGATTTGATTTCAAAATATGATTATTTGTATTTAACAATTTCTTGTTATGATTTTAAATTTGTATTTAACCTCATTTTTTAAAGTAAGTCTGATTTTGAGGTGGCTGTGCTTCAAAGGGGACATCGGATGCCCATTTTCCACAAGTTGGTATGATTCTTTAGGGTAATCTTGAAATGGTCTCGGTGGGTGTGTAAAAGAACACAGCAACTCGTTTCGGTGCATATCTCTTTACATGTTAATGAGCTCTGCTCATCCGCCCCTCTCTTCTGTGGAAGAGCAAAGGCGATTTGCAGATAATCATAAAAAAATATAAAGTGTCAAACTTACTTCTTCTGGAGGTGCAGCTGGATCATGAACAATGGTTGCTGATCCATCCTTTAGTTTTAACTTTTTAACAAAACTTGCCTTGAATTTTCCCTCATTCAGAAAGCAGAAAGAGTAAAATGATTTGTGCAGCAAGACAAACTAATTTAGTGAAAGTGAAGTGACGTGTGGCCAAGTATGGTGACCCATACTCAGAATTTGTTCTCTGCATTTAACCCATCCAAGTGCACACACACAGCAGTGAACACACACACACAAACACACACACACACACACACACACACCGTGAACACACACCCGGAGCAGTGGGCAGCCTTTTATGCTGAGGCCCCCGGGGAGCAGTTGGGGGTTCGGTGCCTTGCTCAAGGGTCTCACCTCAGTCGTGGTATTGAGGACGGAGAGAGTGCTGGTTATTCACTACAAAATCAAAATTACTTGATAATTGAGACTGTTTAGGCTTTTGGGGGATTAAAAAAGGAGTGCATTTTTACCATTGTAGGGTTGTTGTGTCCACACACTGCAAAGACACATTTATATGCAAATGAAGATATTTTGCATCCAATGTCTCCTTTAAAATTTAAATATTATCATCTTAATTGA
Organism: Ptychobarbus kaznakovi; assembly: GCA_027422405.1. NCBI lineage: Eukaryota > Metazoa > Chordata > Actinopteri > Cypriniformes > Cyprinidae > Ptychobarbus > Ptychobarbus kaznakovi. Next base: position 6,959,071 of record CM049806.1, read on the forward strand.
AGTGATGAAGGCTTTCGAAAGTCTGACTGTAATTAGTGTTAAACACTACTGTAAGTTTAACCCTGCCTGCTTTACATGTTTGAAAATAATTAACAGTGGAAAACCTTAGAAATTTAGAAAAGTAATCAAATGTAATCAGTTACTTTACTTCTATAAAGTAATTGAAAAGTTACACTACTTATTACATTTTAAGTAGGCAGTAGGGTAACTTGTAATCTGTAACCTATTACATTTCCAAAGTAACCTTCCCAACACTGTGTATTATACGCTTACTGTAGGCTACTGCAGCCTATAGTGTCTTACATTTTAGTTGTTATAATTGTATACTTCGGAATTTATTGTTTTGAGACATATTTATCAATAGACATTTCCTATTTTTGCAGTAGGCCTACTTTGTTTTGCATTATTTTATAAACCCCTGTGAAAGCAATGTATATGCTATAAACCGTTTTTATTCATTTTAATTTTGTTACACCTTATCCAATTGCATTGATTAGCATACTGTATTTTAAAATGACATTGTACGTTTCATGATAACAGATCCCCAATTTTAGTTGTGTAATGATTTAATGATTATGTTAAAAAAGGCTATTTTGAAAAAGAAAGAAACAAAAGGCTGACAGTTACTCGCATTATCACGCGAGCTTAATTTGAAGCTGATATTGGCGCGAAAATCAGGCGACCGCTCTGCTTTCTGTCAAGATTTTGATTGCTTCTGTGGTGAGTAAATGTTATTTTTTCCGTTATATAAAATTCTTAAATGTGTTACGAATGGTTGTATAATCAAATGTACCATTGAACACAAATATAAATATTCCAGTATAAAAGTGTATTCGAGGTAAATGATGACTCAGTAACAGACAAGCAGCGAGAATCCTTCCACGATACTTTTTATGAACAAATCAGCGTCAGGGCTTTGATTTAATAAAACGTTAGCATTAAAGCACTATAAATAAACATTCGTTCTTAATGTTAAACTATTAAAGTTAAACTAAGTATATTTTGACTTAAAAGAGTCGAATTTGCTGCCCTAGTGAATGTTTGTGTGCTACAGTAACCGTTATCTAACGTTACATATAACCACTAGATGGCACAAAAGCCTATATTGACTGGAAATTAGTAATTTCAGCTCCAAATCTATTACTGTTTTAGGAGTATGATAATGATATTTGAGTACTTTAAGATATTTTAGATTTATCTGTGAAATAGAAGTTAAATGCCAAAGTTGTGTATGCTACCTCAGTGAAAAGTGTATGTTGTAAAAAACGTGCATTATACTGTAATGTTATAATGTCTTACATTTGTTGTTGTTATAATTTTATACTTAGGAATTTATTATTTGTAGAAATATTTAGCAATAGTAATTTACTATTGCTTTAGCACATTTGGCTTATTTTCACAGTACTTATTGAAGGTTTACTCTTGTTATTTTCTGAAGCTCTGTGAACGCATACAGATGTTTTGTAGCAGCACTGAAGAGGTGACCCCAGGTTCGAGCTCTGAGGCCGAGCCGAGCAGCAGCACTCTAACCCCACATAACCTGACCAACTACAGACATGTAACCCGTAGACAGCAGGATCCTCCATCATCTTCTGGCCTACTGACTTCACACGGATACGATGATGTTAGGGACAGAGTGTGTCCAGGATCAAGCACTGCCATTGATACTGGTGCTCAGACAGCTGTGTTCACAGACACAACACCGATTGGAGGTGACCGAGAAAATGAAAGCTATAACACATGAAATAAATGGGTAAAATCTAGATAAAATAAACTGAGCATGATAACTAAACATGATTTGGTTCTTTAACAAAAGTTTTCTAACAGCAGCAATAATGCACACCCGAGGCGGAGAAGTCACGTAGTATAATAGATAATAAACACTTCCAGTTTTTTTTTTTTTTTTTGAGTGAATATTATTCAGCAAAAAAAATTATTTAAGCAATTTGTGATTATCTATTTTGCTAACATTAAATTGTATTATATAAAAAATATTGATGCAAAACAGCCATATTCAGTACATAATGAAGCACTATATAAAATGCATCATTCATTCGTTAATAGTCATTTTTTCTAATTTGATAAAAATTGTATTTGTATAACAATGTGAGGAAAAATTAAGATACATTTAATAACCTGTTTTCAAGGGTTTAATTTACATTCTTTAAATGGGGGGGGGGGGGGGGCAAACCGAGTCAACGCACAATGGCAGGTGCACAAACACTTTCCATTTAATAAGTCTTACTAAAACTAGATGATTAAACGGTTAATATTCTACAATATATTTTTAGGTTTTGTTCTTTGTAAATTAAATCACATTTGGATGTAAATGGTCTACATAGATGTAGAACACTGAGCCGCTAAAACGGCTGCATCCTGTGGATCACCTGATTCAATCTGATTGTCCGGGTCCGGAATCAAACCCCGGCATCAAAATCTTTATCTGACTTTTTCCGTTATCTCCAGATTTCTCTGCAGTTTGTTTATGTTGTAAAAAATGCTGAATATCCTTTTATGGCACACAGCAAGCAAGCATTATACCATAGGATTTCTGCCGAAAAATGTACGTACAATAACAATTTAAATGTATTATTAACTACTTTATATTCATATTTACTTATTAGTTGAAAATATTTAGTTATTATTATTCTTTTTAAAATATTTAGTAAAGTCCAGCCCCTTTTCAGTAACCAAATTGAAGAGAATACATTTAAAAATGATATGTATTGACTGAAAAAGTTTTTTTATTTTGCTCTCAAAACCAGATTGGGGCATTTAACTTTCGTACAATTTTTGAACAAATATACAAGATTTTATTATGGAAGACATTTCATGGGACATTTCATTTATGGAAGACAAAATCCTGTAGGAAACACAAGATATATGGATGAGAAACCCATATCAATGAACTAGTCCTGCGCTTTCTCCTTAGCTCAGCGCCTGATAAACATCAGTGGAAGAGCAGACAGGATCAGCTCTTCTGTGGGATCATCTGTCCACACCTGGAGCTCCAGCACTCCACATCTGAGGGCCACGCCTGCACTCTCACTCCATGGCCGAACCCCTCAGAGAGACCTTAACAGTATTCAGCTAACTAACCCTCTTTCTGTAGTCCCTGATTAAATCTTAAAACTGATAACTCATTGTACAACTCTTTTAACATAGTGACAACATCTTCATCTGCGTCTCATGCGGCCTCTGTGATTGTGGCTGTGGTGGAGGGACGTGGTTTAGCTCGGGGGGAGATTGGCATGGCCAGTATCAATGTGAGATGCCCAGAGCTGGTGCTCTCACAGTTCGCAGACACTGGAACTTATGCTAAGGTAAAGATCCAACCATTCTCCAAACCACTTGTCTTTTGTAGGATCAAGGGTATGGTAAAGATGAAACCTGTTATAAATTGCAAAAACAACAAACATTTTGACAGTAATATTTAATTGAGTGATCAGAGTTTAAAGAAATGTTTAATACAGCAAAACTGTGCTAATAATTTTTTTTACTATACTAAACCTTAGTGTAAGAATCTTAAGTTTACACTATCCATTACATGGCGGAATCTAATAGAATTTGCTCGCAGCATGGCTTATTTTAATTAAGAACATTTACAGGGTAAATACAAAATGTATAGATGCTTTAATAATAGGTCATAAAAAGTAAGTAAATAAAAACATGATAACCCCAAAACTCCCAATAGTGGCTGTGTATCCATTAAATAGGTGCACAATGTTTCTTCTAGATATTAAACTCATGTAAGCAATTCCCCATAACATACAAATAGTATGTTTGAAATGTTTTAAAATAGAGTTTACTAAAATGATTTGCTCTGGGCAGTTCTCCAGAGTCCTTCACACAGTGCACCACGCCAGGAAAAAGATTAAAACATTTCTGACCAGAATGTAGTGTAACTAAGAAAATGTATTTGTATTGGTCTTTATGTAAAGTCATTGCTTACGTTTTTTTTTGCTATTTAATATGTTTACAAGGTGAATAAAATGTTTTTACCCAGAGACAGCATCATGCAGTAGAGGACGTCATTCTTTGTAAAACTAACACTTACAAAATGATGCTTAATTTTAATACAGGTTATTACCAAGCTGCATAACTTGATGCCTCTGGAGATTCTAATGCCAGACACTGCTAGTGTGAGAGGACAAGGAACCAAACTCTACACCCTCATCACAGAGACTTTCCCGGTATCATACATGTTTACTGCATCTATCCTGACTATAAATCAGGACTTACAATTTACTGGCTGTAAATTAAAACTATTGTTAGAGATTGTGCACACACCTTCATCTGATTTAATCCAGAATTACAGCTGCTTATTTCCACTGAGTGCAGAATATTTGCTTTTGCTATGTGCGCAGTCAGTCACATTCACTGCCGTTCAAAGGAAGTACTTCAATGAGAAGAAGGGCCTGGAGTACACACAGCAGCTCTGTGTCCCTGAGTTCAGCACTGTCCTGATGGAGGTGCAAACCAAGTAAGTCATGGATTCCCATGGGGTTCTTTTTCAAGTTTTTGTTTTAGTTCCAGGATTCTGGATCTACATGACACGTTATTAGTAGTAGGAACTCCTCCTACATGTACTCATAACAATTCTCAAAGTAAACATGATCACATGGAGACCTTTCATTGTGTCAGTGTGAATTATTTGCTGGTTTCAATTCTGTTTCAGATTAGTGATATGAATGTGTTTTTATAAATCCAATAATGTGTAATAACCCTATGTGTAATACATATATGATACATTTGATTAAAAAATATCAAATGAAACATCATCTCTGTCTGTAGATACTACTGCCTGGCTTCTGCATCAGCCCTACTAAAATACTTTGAGTTTGTTCAGAACTCAATATATGCCCTAAGTCACTGAAAGTGATCTTCACCGGCAGTGAGCAGACAGCCATGATTGATGCAATATCAGCCAGCAACTTGGAGCTAGTAGTGAATCACAGAGATCACAGGTTAGAGGACATTACTATTCTGCAGTTTTATGTGGACCTGCACATATTTATGTTACAGAATTCGAACTGAAAGCTCCATAGAGAATTCAAACTCCTGTCATCCACAAAGATCTACAGATCTACACATCCCCTATCCCAAGCTTAGCACTGTTTCACACACTTTATCGTATTTAAGTACTTGCCAAAGAATGTAAAAAAAGCACACAGATTTATATTGGGTGTTAGAGGTGACATAGAGGTGCACAGAAAGCTGTGCCATTGTAATATGTTGTAATTATGAACTATACTCATAATTTGCTTGTGTCTGAATGTAATTAACCATATGCTGTTGTATGCAGAAGTAAAAACACTCTGTTTGGGGTCGTGAACTACACGAAGACTGCTGGTGGGGAGCGACGGTTACGCTCTAATATTCTTGAGCCCCTGCTGGATGTGGTCACCATCAACTCACGCCTGGACACCATACAGGTGATTACCTGTTATCTGTCTGCCTTTTTTCATTCTGATGTTTTGCCATTAATCAAATAATCTTCTCTTTGATCTGTTTCCAGGAGCTGCTGCAAAATGAAGAACTCTTCTTTGGTCTGAAGAATGGTAATAACACCACATTTCATATGTCTGAATTTGAGAGATATTGTTCCAGTATGTTTCTCTCCTCATTTCACCCTTTTGTTTGAGGCTCTTTTGCTTATGATTGGATGTTTATTAGGTCTGTACTGCACCACATGCATAAGAAGTTTACTAAGGTTGTGATTTCACACAGTGTTACTGGGTAACAGTTCCTCTACATATTAAAAAGTTATTTCTTGGTTACTGTATTAAGAATTTGCTTTTGTAACAGCTGTGGTTATCAGAAGATTTTATTGCAAACTTTGTGAAATATAATTTAAACAAGGAGGAATGCCACATTTACATTCAGCTGTCAGCCTAATTAGACAGATCAGAACCCAAACCCTAAAGATTTGTATTCAGTCAATTTTTTTTAAAGGGTCATATGATGCTATTTTAAAGAATCATTATTTTGTGTATTTGGTGTAACAGAATATGTTGACATGCTTTAATGTTCAAAAAACACTTTCCTCTATGCCCCGCCTCTCTCAAATGCGTCGTTTTCTACACAAGCCCCTCCTTCCGACAAGCACAGTCTGCTCTGATTGGCCAACTGACAGAGTACATTGTGATTGGCCGAATATTGCAAGCACTCGTCGTAAATGTAACGCCCCTTTCCGTAACTGCTAGCTTCAGCTTTCGAGTTAGTTTTATCAGTTCAAGCCCAAAAGGGGAACAGAGTCGCATGACAGACACAGTGATGATGCTCGTATGTATTTGCAGTACACAAGCCACGGTTAAGATGATTTCTGACGGTTCTGTATTCTCTCTGCTGTGATGTGACCCTGTTCCCCTCACACACACACACACGACGCAAAACTCCCTTATTTGAACAGTCAATAGCAAATACTTGAACCAAAAACAAAACATACTTACAGTCGCTGATTCAGAAGCACCAGATTGTCAAAGCAAAGTCAGAATTGACCCTTTTTTCTTTTTTAGAAATAGCCTTCATGCAGACAGCCTTGTATTGTCCAAGGTTCACGAAAACGGTCGTCCATAAAATGCGTAGCATAAATTTGAACATTTGGGTTGTGCTGTTCTGTTGTAAATAATCTTAAACTCTGATTCCTAAATGCATCTACTTTCGGAAGGCCAAATAAAGTGCTTTTGCTTTCGCCTAGAAACACAGCTTCTCCCTGACACGGCTGCATCAACACTACTGTGGTTACTGAAACCACGCCTTCTTTCTTTGCGTGAACATTTGGGCGGCATTACGCAAGTATTTTCACATCGTGACATAGACATGTGGGGGCGTGTTTGGGCGTGGACGAGTCTTAACTTTTATAAAGAATATCTCTTTGGTTTTGAGACTATAGTTTTTGCAACTTCAGGGATCTTATCTATGCACAATCAGCTTGTAACACTCCAAAGAGAAAGTAAAACTTGAACTCGTATCATATGACCCCTTTAATTATTTGTGAGTACTGAAACTACTGAGTAGTGAATACTTTAAACTGTCCATATGGGTGCTAAAAAAAGATGCAGAGCTTATTGCTGAAACAGGCCTTACTTGTTATTGTGTAATTTGTTGGTGATTTCAAAAGCTCTTAAGCTCCTGGATCACACCTACGTGGAACTGCACACACAATCATAATATTAATACATATATATATTAACCAAATGCCTAAATGTTTGGCTGGCACTACACCATGGCGGGGCATTATTGATGTTGTGCTTTAATTCACAGCCATTGCACACTTCCTGGATATAGATGATCTGCTGTCTGCTCTTATTCAGGTCCCAAAGCAAGAGACGGTATGCACAAGAAACACATTTACCAATTTAAGTACACCTTTAAGTTTTGACCAAAATAATGTTGCTTTCTCATTCAGAGCGATTTGGTGGGTAATTGATTTTACAAAATGTTCACTAAAATTCAGTTTAAATTAGCATTTCATTACTTTTTGATCAGGAGGTCTAGTTAAATACCAGGCAAAATCATTTAGCAAGGGAGCTTTTTGTCTTGTAAAATCAAGATTTTCATCTTTAAAATGACTTTTTAAGCCGCTATTGTTAGATTTAGTTTAGCAGGTACTCTAATTAGCAAATGTCATCTTTTTAATGGTTTAATCTTGTAGATACCAGTGGCTGAAGCAAAAATAACGCAAGTAATTCAGCTGAAGCATACTCTGGAACTCGTCCCATCATTGAAGGTAACTCGTGCCTATGCATTTTTTACAAACACTGTCAAATAGTTCTGTGAGACACAAAGTCATCCAGGCCTGTACTGAATATATCTGTGGAAAGCTCAGCAGATTTCCAAAGAATTGCGGTACCCATATTTTGACATAATTTGTAATGCTTTCAGTCACCAATAAGAGTATCTCACCTCACTGTAACACCGTGTACTAACTACACATGACCCGACACCATGACATGCGATAAAAGGTATCTTTTCCATGTTAATTGGAGCTTTTGTCCTAACTAGCCATAACGGCGACACGCAAAATTTCTAATTTAGAAATGGTTTCTATTTCTGCGACATCACGGCTGGAACAACATAGAAACTATCTGACAGTAGATAATCTCTTTATTCAAAGTTAAATGTGTCTAATTTGAGTTTAAACATAATTTTGTGTGACCTTATAACCATACTGAAAGCAACAACAGATAGTTTACCTCAGATCTTGAAAATAAATTAAAGCAAAGATGTCCATTAAAACATTTGTATTCCATGACAAAGATGTTACAAATGTTAAAAATGGTTAATATTTATGAATCAGATTATAAACGTATCCATTTCATTGCGAGTGCAGTGCGCTTCCAGAGAGGCTCCGCCCACACACACTTCTGATTGGCTGTGATATTTGATTGATTCTGTCGCGTGTGGACACCCAAATTTCTTGTCGCTGGAATTAGGGATGGGCGATACCTCTTATTTTATTTTCGATACGATACCGATATTTTCAAGCCAGTATCATCGATACCGATACCTCTAAAATAAACTGACCTTTGAAATTATTGAAATATAATCCGTAATTATACTCACTTAATATTCTATTTTAAAGCAATGTTTTTTTTTAACATTTCATAGGTTTTTTTGTTTTGTTTACACTGTCAGAAATAAAATATACTATAATTGTATTTTAGCCCTTTACATGGGTAGTAACCTCAAAGGTGCACCTAAACCCTCTAAAAGGGAGCATATAAGTACCACACACATATGCATGCTTTAAAGGTAGAGAAGTTGCAAAGGTGCACCTTTGAGGGTACCTCATGAAAAATAAACATGGTACTAAAATGTATTATTATTATTACCATGGTAAATTTGTGGTTACTACAGTTGTACTACAAATAATGTGGTAGTCTGTGGTCACTGTAATAAAACCATGGTTAATTTTGTAAAAGGCTGCCAGGCTGTTAACAGTACCCCTAAAGGGGAAACTTTAGCATATTTTTTTTCTGACGGATTTAAAGCCTATTTAAAATAAATATTATATGTATACAAAAGTTTGGGGTCAGTAAGATTTTGTATTCAAAAAAAAGTATCATGCTCACTAAGGCTGCATTTATTTGAAAATACAAAAACAGCAATATTGTGAAATATATTAAAAAGAACTATTTTAATATATTTAAAAATGTAATTAAAAATGCATCTGTGATCATTTTCAGCATCATTACTCCAGTCTTAAATGTCACATGATCCTTCAGAAATCATTCTAATATCATTTGCTGCTCAAGAAACATTTCTGATTATTATTGCTGCTTCATATTTGTGTGGAAACCGTGATGCATTTTTTCAGAATTAATTTCATATATAGTAACAATGTTTTGTAATGTAATGTAATAATTTGGGAATGGTTTCTTAAGATCTACTTATGCTTCTGATGCTTTTGGGAAATGCATATGTATTGGTTGGTTAATTGGTTCTGCTGTTTTCGCTTGCAAATCACCGTTTGCACTGTGTTTTCGCTTGCACTGAGCCAAGCGTGCGCGGAGGAAGTCATACGAAAAAAACGCTGTCATATTTATTTTGTGATTGAAGTTGCAGTTTCACAATGTTACACTTACGAGTAACAGCATGAAGTTTGCAGTGCAAATGTTTCACAATACATGAATTACACTTACGAGTAACAGCATTTACACCTTTACAAATCTTCTCTTGCGCTTGCAAATTTAATTTACGCTTACAGTCTTATGTACACTTTCACAAATCTTACCATACACTAATATAGTCTATTTTTCACTTAGAAGCTTATTTCAAGCACAGAATTTCTTGATAAATAAATAAAATGAATGGTTAAAAAATGCACTTTAGAATCGATATTTTTATGTGAGGATCGATCCATTCTATACAACATCAGTATCCAAAGTATCGATACTTAAGGATCGATCCGCCCATCCCTAGCTGGAATCTTGTCACGTCGCATGTAGTTATGACACGGTGTAAAGTTAACGTTAAATCTAATGACCTTATTTACTATCACTTGTAGCATTTTGGTAAGTGTAAGTAAGGGAAGTCATGAAACACCTGTAATTATGTAAATCTGTCTATGTCATGATTGTATGCTGAGTGTATTTTTTCTGACTTTGTTGAGAAGGCCCATTAAAATGCTCAGTTGCATATGTAATTATGCCACATAATAAGTATATTTTTCCTGATTAGGCGATGCTGTCACATTCCAAAACAGCCTTGTTAGAAGCATATTACACCTCACTTGATGACAGCAGGTAATACATTTTAGTGAACTATATTTGCATATGTGCTAACATCTTGCACTTGCCATTACTGGCCATTTTTGTTTAACATGAAATATGAGCCTGTCCTTTCATAAGAGTAGATAATGTGTTGTGCATATCATAATAGCATAGTTGAGGTTCTATGAACCGCACATGTTTTGTGGAGATCAATCAGCATCGTATATGTATTTGAAGGTTTAGTTAGAGTTCTAGCATGCAGCCCAACAGAAACTTCTATTTCCTCTTCAATGTTTTGTCATTTGTGTTGGTTTAGGTTCAACAGCATTCTGGATCAGATCAAATCACTAATTAATGATGACACCAGCTACATGAAAGGCAGCTTGACTATGCGCACGCAGAAGTGCTATGCTGTGCGGCCCAACGTCAGCGAATTCTTAGATATTGCACGGCGAGCCTACACAGAAGTGGTAGATGACATAGCAGGTGAGCTCCTTAACTTCAGTAGTGTGAAAAGGTTTGTTTGTGAATTGTCAATTACCAGTTTATTTGCCCCAACAACATCACCAGAATTGATGATCCCTTTCCATTACAGGAGTTAAATACAGTTTTATTATTACATTTTGCTCCTGAGATCCATTTATAATGTTCATTACAGTTCGTAATTTAACAAAAAAGTTTCTTAATCTCAAATAGTCCTTGTAAAAGTGGATCAGACATCTGCACACTGTATGTTTAAATGACATGCCACAGTCACTTACCAGTTACTAATCAGATATTTCCACATTCCATCCTATTTATATGTTTTGTCATGAACAACAGCATTATTGATGTGTTGTGCTGTTGCTGATCAGGATTGGTGGCCCAGCTTGGAGAAAAGTACAGCCTACCCCTCCGGACAAGTTTCAGCAACACGCGTGGCTTCTTTATTCAAATGAAGCTGGAGGGTGGGGTCTTACCTGGGGGGAAGTTACCAGAGGAGTTCATCAAAGTGAGTGAAATAAATGACCTTTTAAAACTTTACTGAACGTCTTCATAAGTGTGTTAATCATTTATTAAATACATCATATATGTTCATGTACGCCAGATGTTTATTATTATTAAAGTGTTGGTAGCAAGTGTTAGCCAATGGTTTGATTCTAAACACTATAGGTGACCAGACAGAAGAACAACTATGGGTTCACCACTGTAGACCTCATGAAAATGAATGACCACTGTGAGGAGGCTTTGAAAGACATTTTCCACATGTCTTATGTGTGAGTATATAGCGGATCAAAATAAGTTTGACTTCTGTAAGATAACTAGTGCAATCAGGATTTTAAGCACAGATGGTATTTACGCACACTGCAGGGTGGTGTCCAGGTTAATGAGTGACATCTGTGAACACATCCACTGCCTGTACAAACTGTCCGATGCTGTGTCAATGCTGGACATGCTGCTCTCTTTGGCTCACACTTGCACTGTCTCAGATTACGGTAATGTTTAATAACCAGACAAGCATAATATAGGTTATTACATTTATGTGAGCAAATTATTTTTTTCCCTCCTTTTAGCTGTTGATAGCATTGATTTCTTTTTATAATTTAAAGGTAACCCTGGGTATTAAAACTTGTATGGCTTAATATAATGTAAATAATGTTTCCTACTGAATAATGTAGTAGAAAACCCATGAAAGATTTGTTATTTAAAAAATTATTTACATTTTTTTAATACGTTTTATACATATGTTGGACTATGGGTGGGGAGGGCGCCATTATTTAGATGTAAAATGGTTGCACTCGGTGAGCTACTTGTGCTAACTGTTGCTATTTTTACCGCAACACAACTTGGAATACACAACTCGAAAAATAAAATACTGGTAAGATGGATATAAGCATAGGTTTAAACCAAATGCCGTACCATCGATTTTTCCCCACAAGGAGTATAAATGCGCACAGATTTAGAGTGAAATCTGCAATGGGAAAATCTTTGAGTGGCTGTGGCATCATGACGAGCGTTGGCATGTTTACATCCTGCCAGGATGGCATCTAACGTTTCTTGTCTCTACCGTTTGTAAGCTCTTTCAGTGTGGTCTACTAAAAACCTCAAAGGCATCAGGGCTGAAGTGGAGAGAACAAAGACGTGGGTCTTTTTTGTGGGAGTTTTGTTCTCCCACAGTCATCTTCCCATTCTTTTCTCCTTTTCGTATCACTAGGAAAGACTTGCATCACTTTTCTTGTTGTCGACAACAAAAAGCCAAAAAAGCTCACTATTTCATGTCATCAAAATAATGGCACCCCCACAGTCAGAAATATAAGACGATGTGGATTATTTAAACAACATAAATCTTTCATGTGTTTTCTATTACATATTTCAGTAATAGACATCATTTGCATATATTAAGCCATACAAGTTGTAATACCCAAGGTTCCCTTTAAAAGTATAAAAGTACCTAAAAGTATAAACAAATACAATTATTTGTTTCCTGCAGTGCGTCCTGAATTCACTGATACATTGGCAATAAAGCAGGGTCGCCACCCAATCTTGGAGCGCATTTCTGGGCAGCAACCAATCTCCAATGACATCTACATCTCTGAGGGAAGCAATTTTGTGATCATAACAGGCCCCAACATGAGTGGCAAGTCCACTTACCTTAAACAGGTGGCCCTCTGCCAGATAATGGCTCAGATAGGTACACAAAAAAATAAGATTTGTATTATGACTTGCTCACTAACTTTTTGGTCTCTACATAGTTCTCTGTAATTTCCACACTTGCAAACACCACTTATGTACAGTAAGTGGTTGGAAGTAATGATAAGTAAGTTTGGGGTTGGTTCTAGGATCTTGCATTAATATGCTTGTCTTTGTGCATGGTTTAGCACCAGCTGTCTCTTCTAGTCCTGTGGAATCAAAACAAACTTATTTAGAAAGTCGTCTTTGTCCCAGGGTCCTTTCTGCCAGCGGAGTACGCCTCTGTTCGAATTGCAGATCAGATATTCACCAGAATAGGAGTAGACGATGACTTTGAGACCAACTCCTCCACATTTATGGTTGAGATGAAAGAGGTCAGTTTTAGACACTTTGGAAGAAAAAGCTAATTTTGTTGATATTTGATTAACAAAACCTAAAAATGTAGTGTCAAGTCTTAAAATGTGTATTTACACATGTGTGTTTTTGTGTACACATGGTCTCAATATGTATCAATGTCCGGAAAGCATCCAGACATGTAAAATGAAAGATATGAGAGCTGCTATCCGACAAAAACAGCCACAGCTATGGACAACTGGTGATTGGCGGCTTCATCACAACAATGTACCTGCCTATGTATCCCGTCTCGTGTATAGTTTTTTGTGGAAACATCTAATCACCCTGGTGACTCAGCCCCCCTACAGCCCAGATTTGGTGCCCTGCGACTTCTGGCTTTTTCAAAAACTAAAATTACCTTTGAATGGGATTGAATCGTTATTGTCCTGTGTACAGTGATTCTTGTATCTTGTATATTCTTCGATAAATGTCTCTATTTTTCATATTACATGGCTGGATACTTTTCAGACAGCCCTCGTATAGAGATATATATAGATAGCCCAAGTACTCAATCAAAAAAAGTATTTTCTCATTGAAATGCTCAACTGTACTCCTAGGTTTCTTACATCATCCACAACGCAAGCTCCAAGTCACTCATCATTATTGATGAGCTGGGGCGAGGCACCAGTCCCGAGGAAGGCATTGGCATCTGCCACAGTGTCTGTGAATTCCTCATCAATCTTAAGGTGCTGTATTTATTTCATCAAGAGTATATACAGGTGCTGGTCATATAATTAGAATATCATCAAAAAGTTGATTTATTTCACAAATTCCATTCAAAAAGTGAAACTTGTATAATGTATACATTCATTCCACACAGACTGATATATTTCAAGTGTTTATTTCTTTTAATTTTCATGATTATAAGTGACAACTAATGAAAACCCCAAATTCAGTATCTCAGAAAATTAGAATATTGTGAAAAGGTTCAATATTGAAGACACCTGGTGCCACACTCTAATCAGCTAATTAACTCAAAACACCTGCAAAGGCCTTTAAATGGTCTCTCAGTCTAGTTCTGTAGGCTACACAATCATGGGGAAGACTGCTGACTTGACAGTTGTCCAAAAGACGACCATTGACACCTTGCAAAAGGAGGGCAAGACACAAAAGGTCATTGCAAAAGAGGCTGGCTGTTCACAGAGCTCTGTGTCCAAGCACATTAATAGAGAGGCGAAGGGAAAGAAAAGATGTGGTAGAAAAAAGTGTACAAGCAATAGGGATAACCGCACCCTGGAGAGGATTGTGAAACAAAACCCATTCAAAAATGTGGGGGAGATTCACAAAGAGTGGACTGCAGCTGGAGTCAGTGCTTCAAGAACCACTACGCACAGACGTATGCAAGACATGGGTTTCAGCTGTCGCATTCCTTGTGTCAAGCCACTCTTGAACAACAGACAGCGTCAGAAGCGTCTCGCCTGGGCTAAAGACAAAAAGGACTGGACTGCTGCTGAGTGGTCCAAAGTTATGTTCTCTGATGAAAGTAAATTTTGCATTTCCTTTGGAAATCAGGGTCCCAGAGTCTGAAGGAAGAGAGGAGAGGCACAGAATCCACGTTGCTTGAGGTCTAGTGTAAAGTTTCCACAGTCAGTGATGGTTTTGGGTGCCATGTCATCTGCTGGTGTTGGTCCACTGTGTTTGCTGAGGTCCAAGGTCAACACAGCCGTATACCAGGAAGTTTTAGAGCACTTCATGCTTCCTGCTGCTGACCAACTTTATGGAGATGCAGATTTAATTTTCCAACAGGACTTGGCACCTGCACACAGTGCCAAAGCTACCAGTATCTGGTTTAAGGACCATGATATCCCTGTTCTTAATTGGCCAGCAAACTCGCCTGACCTTAACCCCATAGAAAATCTATGGGGTATTGTGAAGAGGAAGATGCGATATGCCAGACCCCACAATGCAGAAGAGCTGAAGGCCACTATCAGAGCAACCTGGGCTCTCATAACACCTGAGCAGTGCCACAGACTGATCGACTCCATGCCACGCCGCATTGCTGCAGTAATTCAGGCAAAAGTAGCCCCAACTAAGTATTGAGTGCTGTACATGCTCATACTTTTCATGTTCATACTTTTCAGTTGGCCAAGATTTCTAAAAATCCTTTCTTTGTATTGGTCTTAAGTAATATTCTAATTTTCTGAGATACTGAATTTGGGGTTTTCATTAGTTGTCAGTTATAATCATGAAAATTAAAAGAAATAAACACTTGAAATATATCAGTCTGTGTGGAATGAATGTATACATTATACAAGTTTCACTTTTTGAATGGAATTAGTGAAATAAATCAACTTTTTGATGATATTCTAATTATATGACCAGCACCTGTACACTGAGCAAAATTATAAATGCAACACTTTTGTTTTTGCCCCCATTTTTCCTTCATTCATTCAAAGATCTAAGACTTTTTCTATGTACACAAAAGGCCTATTTCTCTCAAATATTGTTCACAAATCTGTCTAAATCTGTCTTAGTGAGCACTTCTCCTTTGCCGAGATAATCCATCCACCTCACAGGTGTGGCATATCAAGATGCTGATTAGACAGCATGATTAAATAAAAGGCCACACTAAAATGTGCAGTTTTATCACAGCACAATGTCACAGATGTCGCAAGTTTTGAGGCAGTGTGCAATTGGCATGCTGACTGCAGGAATGTCCACCAGAGCTGTTGCCCGTGAATTTAATGTTCATTTCTCTACCATAAGCTGTCTCCAAAGGCATTTCAGAGAATTTGGCAGTACATCCAACCAGCCTCACAACCGCAGACCACGTGTAACCACACCAGCCCAGGACCTCCACATCCAGCATCTTCACCTCCAAAATTGTCTGAGACCAGCCACCCGGACAGCTGCTGCAATAATCGGTTTTGCATAACCAAAGAATTTCTGCACAAACTGTCAGAAACCGTCTCAGGGAAGCTCATCTGCAAGTTCGTCATCCTCATCGGGGCCTCGACCTGACTGCAGTTCGTCGAGACCCCGATGGAGTGGGCTTGAGTGGGCAAATGCTCACATTCGATGGCGTCTGGCACTTTGGAGAGGTGTTCTCTTCACGGATGAATCCCGGTTTTCACTGTGCAGGGCAGATGGTAGACAGCGTGTATGGCGTCGTGTGGGTGAGCGGTTTGCTGATGTCAACGTTGTGGATTGAGTGGCCCATGGTGGTGGTGGGGTTATGGTATGGGCAGGTGTATGTTATGGACAACGAACACAGGTGCATTTTATTGATGGCATTTTGAATGCACAGAGATACCGTGACGAGATCCTGAGGCCCATTGTCATGCAATTCATCCACGGCCATCACCTCATGTTGCAGCATGATAATGCACGGCCCCATGTTGCAAGGATCTGTGCACAATTCCTGGAAGCTGAAAACATCCCAGTTCTTGCATGGCCAGCATACTCACTGGACATGTCACCCATTGAGCATGTTTGGGATGCTCTGGATATCTGGTATACGACAGCGATTTCCAGTTCCTGCCAATATCCAGCAACTTCGCACAGCCATTGAAGAGGAGTGGACCAACATTCAACAGGACAAAATCAACAACCTGATCAACTCTATGCGAAGGAGATGTGTTGCACTGCGTGAGGCAAATGGTGGTCACACCAGATACTGACTGGTTTTCAGACCCCCCCAATACAGTAAAACTGCACATTTTAGAGTGGCCTTTTATTGTGGCCAGCCTAAGACACACCTGTGCAATAATCATGCTGTCTAATCAGCATCTTGATATGCCACACCTGTGAGGTGGATGGATTATCTCGGCAAAGGAGAAGTGCTCATTAACACAGATTTAGACAGATTTGTGAACAATATTTGAGAGAAATAGGCCTTGTGTGTACATAGAAAAAGTCTTAGCATGCTGACTGCTCTTCCCTTCGATGAGTTCAGCTCATGAAAAATGGGGGCAAAAACAAAAGTGTTGCGTTTATAATTTTGTTCAGTATATTTATGGTACAATAACGAGAAATATAAACAACAAACATACTTGATCTGTTATTCTAACATCCGTACTAGCAGTATTTTTATAAGAAGCTAAACAAAACGTTGTGCTGTAGGCCTTCACACTCTTTGCCACACACTTTCTTGAGCTCTGCCAGCTGCAGACTCTTTACCCCAATGTGGAGAACCAGCACATGCAGGTTCAGCACGTCCGCACTGAAGATGGCAGAGACAGGGTTGTCTACACATACCAGCTCAGCCGAGGCCAAACAGAGGAGCGCAACTATGGTGGGTTAAGATTCTTCCAAGTTTTTCTAAACTACATTTGTTTAATTTGAATAATAAGTGAAGCTGTTTGGTTAGGTATAAGAGCAGCGGAGATGACCAATTTCCCATCAAAAATTATTCAGGAAGCCAAAACTGTCGCAGCTAAAATTAACCAAAAGCTGTGGGTATGTTTCTTCTTGTTTATGACTCATATTGTAGAGGTACAGGAGAAAATCTGATACAAACCGTCTACAAGGTTATTGACCCTGTGTCTTCATTGTGTTGTCCATAGGCCAAGCATTACAGTGATCCTGACACGGTCAAACAGAGGGCAGTCTATCGTCTGGCCACCAGACTGCTGCAGACGGCCCGTAACTCACGACTGGATCCAGAGAGCCTGCGTCAGTACCTGAAGGGGTTGAAGAGACAGTATGAGGCTGAACTTCAAAGAGCTACAGAGTCGGTAGAGAATGAGGAATAAGGAACGGGATGGAGGGGTTGGAATATAAGGGATGGATTTCACCTGTTTGAGAAAAACTGACAAAATACACTTGTTGAACAAAGCCAGGGAGATAGTTACTAATGTAAACCATACATGGATAAAATTATTTTTTATTTTTATTTTATAAAAGTAACTTATTTTCACAGATTATCGTTTATTGTTTGTTTAGTTTAGTAAAACCAAAACCATATGAGGTTCATGTGTTCCACTTTAGTTAGAAACTGTTAACCAAATAAACACTTGGAATGGTTAAGTTTCATTGTGGTTCATTCATTGGACCAATGTTTTTAATGCAAATTTTCAGTTTCACAATCAGCCGGACACTGCGCATGTATTAGTCTATGAGATTTTGAGTTGTTGTATTTGTAGATTGTATTAGAAACAACAAACACATAAGAAAGTGCTGATGTTCCAAATATTGCCAGACCTCTGACTTGGCTGCAGGTAATCACAGACCTGCTGATATCTGGAACAACAACACTAGAAGATCTTTTAGAGTGAGTCATTGAATCATTCCCCCAACCAACTGGTTAAGAACACTGATTCGTTTAAGAGCAACACAAGTTATGAGTGAAACAGTGAATTACTCGCACAAATCATTTGTTTAGAACTGACACTGACTCAATTTATGTTTCATTGATGGATTAAGGTTTTTTGAGTCAATGATTCTATGATTCTTGTATACAGACTGCTGCTTAACACCACCTACTGCCATAACAATGTAGCTTGCATAAAGAGTCATCAATTGTACTTCATATCTAATGCGTAGACTATCTGAAACACTCACAGACAAGCGGAGAGAGCCAAGAACACAACCCAGCTTTTACTACTAAAGTCTAATCATGTGTTATATTTAGTTTGAGTCAGAATGTGTTCTTTCAGTATCAGTAATAGGTTCAAGGTTTCTTTATTTGTCACATAATAAATTATACAGGGTATAATCAGAAGTGAAATGTAGATCAAATCAGGTCCGCTCAGTGGACAGTGCAAAAGAATAAAAATTGAATAAAAGTAACACAACACAAGAGCATATATACAGTATATATATATATAGGTAAAAGGGAGAAATAAAGAGTAAAATGTGCAATGGAATAAAAAGTGCAAAACAAATAAGATGTGCAAAAACAGTATATTGGGACTTAATAAATAGTAATATGAACAAGAGGGATGTGCAAACGGGTTGTACCAGGTATGTACACATAGCAGCAATACAGAAGATGGTAAATGTAAATGAGTCTTGTAAATGTTTATGAAACTGAGTTTGTGTTAAGGAGCCTGATGGAAGAAGCTCCTCCTCAGTCTCAGTTTTTGCCATCATGCTCCTGAAGCGCTTGCCAGATGGCAGTAAACAGAAAAGATGGTTGCCGGGGTGGTTTGAGTCCTTGATTATTTTAGCAGCTCTGCTTTTGCAGCGTTTGAGGTAGATGACCTGCAGAGAGGGGAGAGCAGACCCTGAGATGCGCTCAGCCAGGCGCACGACTCTCTGTAGAGAGACTCTCTGGTTTGAGGAATTACCATACCACACTGAGATGCACTCAGTACACTTTCTATGGCCCCTGAGTAGAAGGTTTTCAGGATTGCTGGTGAGACCCTCATCCAAGTATGCGGCCTCATCATTGTTGTTAATGAGGCCCAGAACCACAGTATCATCAGCAAATTTAATGATGGAAGTGGAACTGTGAGAGGACACGCAGTCGTGGGTGTATAGAGAGTATAGCAAGGGACTCAGGACACAGCCCTGTGGGGCTCCTATGTTCAGGGTGATGGAGTTGGAGGTGAACTGGCCGACTTTCACCACTTGTGGTCTGGCGGTGAGGAAATCTTGAATCCAGTCACAAAGTGAAGAGGTTATGCTGAGGTCTGAGAGTTTAACTGCCAGCTTGGTGGGGACTATAGTATTAAAAGCGGAGCTATAGTCAATGAATAGCAGCCTTACATAGTTGCCATTTTTACTGTCAATGTGTGTGAGGGACGAATGCAGGACCTGGGAGATGGCATCATCAGTAGACCTATTTGGCCGATAGGCAATCTGAAGAGGGTCCAAAGTAGCGGGGATGGAGGAGCAAATGTGTTTCTTTAAAAGTCTCTCAAAAACCTTCATGACTGTTGATGTGAGGGCAACTGGATGATAGTCATTCAGGCAAGAGGGTTTACTGTTCTTAGGCACAGGGATTATGACAGATTTGTTAAATGGGGTGGGAACAACAGAGGTAGCGAGGGACTCATTAAATATGGATGTAAACAAACCAGCAAGCTGATCAGCACAGGACCTCAGAACGCGGCCAGTAATCCCATCGGGTCCTGCTGCTTTCCTGACATTCACTCCCTTTAGTTCCCTTCGAACCTCGTCCTCCGACAGAGTGAATACATGATCATCGCTGCTCTGTCTGCTGCTTCCTGACGTGCTGATCGGCAGAGTCGCGCCGCCATTTCCTTCAAAGCGGCCGTAGAAAGTGTTTAGCTCTTCGGCCAGCAACGGATCCGCTCTCACCTCTGCAGAGGAGTTGTTTCCAGAGGAACAGATGGTCTTCAGTCCCTGCCACATGCGTCGAGAGTCATTGAGCTGGAAATGTGGTGTCATTCTAGCTCGCCCGGCCAGTGAGACTTGAACAGGCAAATGTACTCTTATTTTTAGAGTAGATTCATATCTGTACTTAAGCCGTCTTTGATAGGTGGATTTCCGAGGCCTCTAAATTACCAACATAATCTAATCTACTACATGCCTTCTGTCATCTGGCTTATAGTTCATACTTTTTTTAGCTCGTAAAAGGCCTTTTAGTTCAATTATAAAAATGTCCACATTCAGGTTGTGGTGCATGCGTCTTTATGCTGTGAAATCTGAACTTATTTTTATAAAGTTAACAAAATAATGAGTGTTATACTGTTATTAATAGTGCAATATGAACATTTACTGGACTGAAGCAACTTAGTTTGACCTTATTAATTATTTTTTAATTATTAATTATACGGACTAATATACGAGGAACGTTTATTTGTACATCTCTCAGACAATGTATTATAATCTTCTTACTAAGACATTATTGGGAAGAAGTATTGCATTGTATTATCCAGTTGCATTTTAGGATTTAGAAATGATATTTCTATCCATTGTATTCACCTCATATCTAATGCACAGACTATCTGAAACACTCACAGACAAGCGGAGAGACAAACTCAAGCTCTGAAATCAAGTAAACTATATTTATAAAGTTAACAAAACAATGATCTTTATACTGTTATTAATAGTTACAGATAAACTTTTACTGAACTGAAGCAACAGCAACTTGGCTTTACCTTATTTATTATTTTTTAACTAATTATCAGCTAATTATTTTTATCAAGTTAAAATGTAATATATGAGGAACGTTTATTTGTACAACTCTCAGACAATGTGTCCCCCCAAATTACTACTACTAGTACAATAATAATAAATAATTATTTATCATAATCTACTCACTAAGACATTATTGGGAAGAACTGTTGCATTTTATTATTCAGTTGCATCTTAGTATTCAGAAGTGATATTTCCATGCATTTTATTTAAGTATTTTGTAACACTGTAATACAAATCTTATTGATTTACATGACAAGCTATTAGAATGTCGCCGAGTTTTTGGTAAATAAAATTTGCATGAAATTGCATATTTCTGGTCAGTTTAGGCCACTGAATTTTTCTTTGAGTAAGAGCTCCATATTCTCACTAAAGCATAATATTTGGGCCTTAAAAGCAAACTTTTTTGATTTCCTTTTATATTTTGTCTAAATATTCAATAAGTTATTACATTTTTAATTTAAGTCTGACTAATATTTCATATATCAGGCTTTACAGGGTAAAAAAAACAGTGTGTAAAAACAACCCATAAAGTTCTGTTCTTCTGAGCTCCTAAAGCCCAAGCGCCACGTCTCGCGAGAGTTCGCGGCTCGTCATCCCCGGTCTCCCCGGCAGAGTTCCGTCTCCCTCTCTCTCTGAGCGATTCAGAATCAGCCTACACTGACCTGACCCTGCCAAAGCGAAACAAGTCGACGTGCCGCCTACAACCGGGCCGGAGCCGCAGTCTACAGCGCTTCCACTTCAGGAACGCCTTTACACACCGACAATAACAGTAATTGCGAGGACTCTACCGCAGGTACGTTATCCCGCTTTATATCCAGACCGGGGCAATGAAGTGACGCGTGAGTGGATGGAGCGGATCACACGGGGCCTAGCGCACTGTCTGCTCCGCTGATCCCTCTCCGTGCCATGCCACTGGAACACAGGCAGCCTTTTAACTGGGCCTAAACGATAAAGACCTGCGATCCAGGCCGTCGGTAGACCGAGAAAACACGAGCTCACGATCTCTGTGGGTATGTGCTGCTTCGTATGCGGGTTTGACGATGTCCGATCAATCCACGCCTCTCTTTAAAGCTAAAGCTAAGCTAGTGATACTAATGAGTGCGGTAGAGCTGACGACTCGCGTTTTCGTTTCCTTGCGGTGATATTTTCACCTCCTTTCGCTGTCAGGTTGAGAAACATGCTTGACTTGGCACACGCTGTGCTGCTGGTTAGCTGGTCAGTCAAATTTGGTGGCCAGTGAAGTGCCAGTCAGTTCCTATTAAACGTCTCTCGACCTACTTTAAATCTCGACTGTCATGCAGTCATGTCGGTGAGGGACAGTCGTTCTCTAAGGACTTTGCTCCTTGTCCTAACTCACTGTTATCTTATCGTAAAGGCGTGAGCTTTATTGTAGACCTGCCGGTGTAAATATCCACCTCACAATGAAAAAACAAATATTGTTTGGTCTTGTTTTCATTGAGACGCTCATCGCTGCCATTATAGCCAGTTTTGACTTAACTAGCCATATTTCTCTTGATGTAGCTAACGTAGGCTTATCTGTCATTAGTAGCTGGGTGTCTTTTAATAGTCCCTTTAAGTTTGCGCATGCGCACTGGCGTGTAATTCAAAGAATGTCTCTCTCCAGGTCTTATTTAAAGACTTCATGGAATCAGGATTGTGTTGTGGCTTTTAATCCAAGTCTGTTGTCTAGCAAACTTCTAAGATTTTACTACTTCCAGCAGGCATTTTTTAAATATACAGTAATTTCTAATGGGAAAATAAATCTAAAATGTCCATGACTCCTATATAGAGTGCAACAGTCAGGTTTCAGAGAGTAAAAATGGCTGTCATGTTCTCCATGAGAAATAGTTTTAACAATAATTTACCTAAACCTTTAAAGACAGACCTGCTGTGAGCTCCAAGGATGTTAATTGATGGTATATGCTTTTGTGGAAAGAAACCATCAGCTGGCATTATTTCAAATAATTTTGAATGGAGTTTAGTACTTTGCCTTATTTATTTTTTTTTAGCTTCAAATCAAAGTTTGTAATGTTGTGATTCACTTTGCAACATCAAATAGCTAATCATGGTCCTCCGATTTGATGTAAATTCAAACATTGGCTTTTTAATAAAACAGTAAGGATATATCCAGTCCCAAAAACATATTATAATAGAAAGTGTTATTACAGAAATTTGTGTTATTGAAGCATTTTGTGACGTCTAAGATTGTTTGTATTGGTGTGGAGCTGCTCTTTTCACACCGTGCCGCCTTTGCACCAATGTGTACCCTTATTTTCCTCTTTTTGTCTGAACCATTGTTCTGAGTAGTGTGTATTTAAATAAACACAGAGAGAAGTTTACGTAATTAAGACAAGTATATGACTTCATTTTCACTTCCTGTGCAACACAACTCGCATACAAAGAAAGGTTTTCTTATATCTTTATCCTCCATGGTTCTGAGGGACCGTTTGATTGTTTTGAACTGTTCTGTACAAATTATAGTTTAAAACTGAATCTATTTCTGCTAATTTCCTAGTTCAGGGACTCAATGCATTTGGGTATTAGTCAACTATGGCAATGATTGGCTGTTTGGATTGGAATATGCTGTGTGTAAACTGCCTCCAATTTTATAAAAAAAAAGCTGAAACTGTTTGCGATGTTTATTGATAAACATTTAGTGTGCCCTGTAGTATGAAATATCACAGCATTTTTTATTTAGCAAGTGAAATTCAGTTAACGTCTTGGAAAAAAATGGAAACTACTGCATTGTTAATACATTTTAAATTAATACAAATATTTTTTTATAAATTTTAAAAGTATATAAATTATTTTTTAGAAATTCTCTAAATTAAATATTTTAAATTCTGAATTAATTTGTAAAATTTTATTCACAAAATGAAATGATTAATAAATTCTGACAAATTTTGGTAGTCTAATTAACGTAATTAGTGCTGTCAAACAATGAATCGTGATTAATCGCATCCAGAATAAAAGTTTTTGTTTACAAAATGTATGTGTACTGTGTATATTTATTATGTATATAAATACACACACATACAGTATCGCACAGAAGTGAGCACACCCCTCACATGTTTGTAAATATTTTATTATATATTTTCATGTGACAATACTGAAGAAAAGTAGTGAGTGTACAGTTTGTATAACAGTGTAAATTTGCTGTCCCCTCAAAATAACTCAAAATACAGCCATTAATGTCTAAACCGTTGGCCACAAAAGTTAGCACAACCCTAAGTGAAAATGTCCAAATTGGGCCCAATTAACCATTTTCTCTCCCCGTTGTCATGTGACTCATTCTTGTTACAAGGTCTCAGGTGTGAATGGAAACCAGGTGTGTTAAATCTGGTGTTATCGCTCTCACTCTCTCATTATGGTCACTGGAAGTTCAACATGGCACCTCATGGCAAATAACTCTCTGATGATCTGAAAAAAGAATTGTTGCTCTACATAAAGATGGCGTAGGCTATAAGAAGATTGCCAGTACCCTGAAACTGAGCTACAGCACGGTGGCCAAGACATACAGCGGTTTGACAGGACAGGTTCCACTCAGAAGTCAGAACAGGCCTCGCCATGGCCGACCAAAAAAGTTGAGTGCACGTGCTCAGTGTCATATCCAGAGGTTGTGTTTGGGAAATAGAGGAATGAGTGCTGCCAGTATTGCTGCAGAGGTTGAAGGGGTGGGGGGTCAGCCTGTCAGTGCTCAGGTCATATGCCGCACACTGCATCAAATTGGTCTGCATGGCTGTCGTCCCAGAAGCAAGCCTGTTCAAAAGATGATGCACAAGAAAGCCCGCAAACATTTTGCTGAAGACAAGCAGACTAAGGACATGGATTACTGGAAGCATGTACTGTGGTCTGATGAGACAGATGGGAGTGTCATGGTCTGGGGCTGCATGAGAGCTGCCGGCACTGGGGAGCTACAGTTAATTGAGGCAACCATGAATGCCAACATGTAATGTGACATACTGAAGCAGAGCATGATCCCCTCCCTTTGGAGACTGGGCCGCAGGGTAGTATTACAGCATGATAACGACCACTGCCTTGCTAAAGAAGCTGAGGGTAAAGGTGATGGACTGGCCAAGTATGTCTCCAGACCTAAACCCTATTCAGCATCTGTGGGGAATCATCAAACAGAAGGTGGAGGAGCGCAAGGTCTCTAACATCCACCAGCTCTGTGATGTCATCATGGAGGAGTGGAAGAAGACTCAAGTGGCAACCTGTGAAGCTCTGGTGAACTTCATGCCCAAGAGGGTTGAGGCAGTACTGTAAAATAATGGTGGCCACACAAAATATTGACACTTTGGGCCCAATTTGGACATTTTCACTTAGGGGTGTACTCACTTTTGTGGCCAGCGGTTTAGACATTAATGGCTGTGTGTTGAGTTATTTTGAGGGGACAGCAAATTTACACTGTTATACAAGCTGTTCACTCACTACTTTACATTGTAGCAAAGTGTCATTTCTTCAGTGTTGTCACATGAAAAGATATAATAAAATATTTATAAAACTGTGAGAGGTGTACTCACTTCTGTGATATACTGTGTGTGTGTGTGTGTGTGTATATATGTATACAGGTGATGGTCATATAATTAGAATATCATCAAAAAGTTTATTTATTTCACTAATTCCATTCAAAAAGTGAAACTTGTATAATGTATACATTCATTCCACACAGACTGATATATTTCAAGTGTTTATTTCTTTTAATTTTGATGATTATAAGTGACAACTAATGAAAACCCCAAATTCAGTATTCACTTTTTGAATGGAATTAGTGAAATAAATCAACTTTTTGATGATATTCTAATTATATGACCAGCACCTGTGTGTATATATATATATATATATATATATATATATATATATATATATATATAGTACACACATTATGGAAACAAAAACTTATTTTGGATGCGGTTTATCATTTGACGGCACTAAATGAGATGTTAAAAATAAGGGTTGGTATTACATTTGTTTTATTTATCATATTGGAGATGGTTGACCACATTGAATTGTGCGATACAGTACCCATCCCAGTAAGCTCTCTTATACATATTGGTAAATATATAGGCCAGATGGGTGTTCATGCAGACAGTTCGCATACTATGCATGCTACAACAAATAAATAAAAGAGTATAGCAGTATGGTATTCTGAACATAGCCAGCAAAGTGTTTATTAATCCAGATGGAAGCGAGGCATAGTTTTGTTGAGCAGATAGGTCCACTTTTCTTGGGACCAGCTACATAAAACAATAGATTTGCCAGAGCTAAAGACCTTCTGTGGCATTGCTTACAGATACACCGCTTCAAAGTGATTCATATCTTTGTTTTTCGGTTTCCTCTTAGCAGGGCAAAGAAAAGTACATGCAGTTCAGAGCAAGTGAGCGCACCACACCCATCTCCGCTTTGTTCTCTGTGCACAGGGCTGTTTCCACTTTCTTAACAGGGAATATGCAAGTAAGGGCAATGAGCAGATTGTTTACACCTCAACAGCTTCTTGTCCTGTCTTGTATGTTTTCAAAATTCCTTTTCTTTATTTGCAATAGCCCAGTATGCTTTCACATAAGTATTTTCACACAAGTATTATATTTTAATACATATATTATTTGTTTACATTTACATAAAAATTTTAACTGACTAATTAGGGCTGCAATGACTAGCTGATAATCAAACCAAGTGTAGTAGTTTTAAATAAAACTACTAAATTCATTGTTAAACATTAAATTAATTTCAACATTCAAAAGTTTGTGGTCGAAAGCCTCTTATGTTCTCAAGGGGTGTATTTATTTTATCAAAAGTACAATAAACCAGTAATCATATTACAATTTACAATAAATGCTTTATATATATATATATATATGTGTAAGCAGATATGATTGCATATTAAATGAGAATTTAATTATACTTAAAGTACAGGTACATATAAAAAATGTGAATATCATGAAAAATGCCAATATATTTTGTCACTCATTTCAGAAAGTGAAACTCATATATTATATAGATTCATTACACATAGAATGAAATATTTCAAGCCTTTATTTCTTGAAATTTTGATGATTATGGCTTACAGATAATGAAAACCCAAAATTCAGTGTTTCAGAAAATTATAATATTACATAAGATCAATAAAAAAGGATATTTCAAATAGAAATGTAAGGCTTCTGAAAAGTATGTTTATTTCTATGCACTCAATACATGGTTGGGCCTCCTTTTGCATGAATTACTGCAGCAATGCGGCGTGGCATGGAGGCAATCAGCCTGTGGCACTGCTCAGGTGTAAAGGAAGCCCAGGTTACTTTGATAGCGGCCTTCAGGTCCATCTGCATTGTTGGGTCTGGTGTCTCTCATCTTCCTCTTGACAATACCCCATAGATTCTCTATTGGGTTCAGGTCAGGCGAGTTTGCTGGCCAATCAAGCACAGTAACACCATGGTCATTAAACCAGCTTTTGGTACCTTTGGCAGTGTTAGCAGGTGCCAAGTCCTGCTGGAAAATGAAATCAGCATCTCCATAAAGCTTGTCAGCAGAAGGAAGCATGAAGTGCTCTAAAATGTCCTGGTAGATGGCTGCGTTGACTGTGGACTTCAGAAAACACAGTGGACCAACACCAGCAGATGACATGGCAGCCCAAATCATCACTGACTGTGGAAACTTAACATTGGACTTCAAGCAAAATGGATTCTGTACCTCTCCACTCTTCCTCCAGACTCTGGGACCTTGATTTCCAAATGAAATGCAACATTTACTTTGATCTGAAAAGAGCACTTTGGACCACTGAGCAACAGTCCAGTTCTTTTTCTCCTTAGCCCAGGTAAGAGAC
Organism: Ptychobarbus kaznakovi; assembly: GCA_027422405.1. Lineage (NCBI taxonomy): Eukaryota > Metazoa > Chordata > Actinopteri > Cypriniformes > Cyprinidae > Ptychobarbus > Ptychobarbus kaznakovi. The sequence goes on from CM049806.1 coordinate 6,987,217, forward strand.
TTCGGACGATGTTTCTGTTTCAGAAGTGGCTTGGTAGCCCTTTTCCTGAAGATGTCTGAGCGTGGTGACTTGATGCACTGACTCCAGCTTCAGTTCACTGCTTGTGAAGCTCTCCCAAGTGTTTGAATTGGCTTTGCTAGACAGTATTCTCAAGCTTGCGGTCATCCCTGTTGCTTGTGCACATTTTCTAACCAATTTCTTCCTTCCAGTCAACTTTGCATTTAATATGCTTTGATACAGCACTCCTTGAACTGCCAGCCCTTTCAGTAATGACCCTCTGTGACTTACCCTCTTTGTGGAGGGTGTCAATGATCGTCTTCTGGACCATTGCCAAGTCAGCAGTGTTCCCCATTGTTGTGGTTTCAAAGAACAAGAAATACCCGGAATTTATACTGTATGGACGGTCATTTATTGAAACTCAAATGTAAATATTCTAATATTTTGAGATACTGGTTTTTGACTTTCATTCGCTGTAAGATCTAATCGTCAAAATTAAAACAAAAAAAAACGTTTGAAGTGTTTTACTTTACATGTAATGAGTCTAAAATATATGAAAGTTTCACTTTTTGAAATAAGTTGCAAGAAAAAAATAACTTTTTCACCATATTCTATTTTTTTAGATGTACCTGTATAGATTTTAATACAAGGGCCCATACAGCATCTGCATTATTATATTTTTATGAACAAAACTAATTTAAGTGTCTTGATATTGGTTATGGATTTTTTTGTTTTAATTCTCTCTTTTTACATAATACTTGCTTTTTAGACTACAGCAATAAAACATGAATTATGTATGGTTTGCTATTAATTTAATTATTAATAAAAAACATATTGGGTACTTGCCACATGGTACCATTTATTGGTAGACCCTATAATCAATAACCAATTTTATATATATATATATATATATATATTTCCACCCTGATTCTATCTCGGGCCGTCATTGGACTAATTGCTTGTATGAACATGACATACTATAAATTAGGAGTTCATATGCATCTTTCTTGGAAATGGTGTCTTTTGGCTAAGTAACGTTGTAAGATGTGACCGGAAAATGGAGAATGTTAGATTGATGACCTCTTTAAGGGCTCCTGGGAAATTGCAGTAGAATGGTGCTCCTAAATGTATTCTTAATGTAATCGGCTTATCCATATTCCCAACACAGTAAATCTCTCGGACACGCTGAACCGAACAGACTCCAGTCAGACAGAGCAAACGGCCGTTCCAGGACCTGGTGCTTCTTGTCACTGGTTTTCCTCACTGTCCTGAAGGCAGAATTCAGCCAGGCATGTCATCCAGCACAACAGCGCACTGTTTCTGTGTGCTTCGCATTTTGTACGAAAGCACTCAACCAAACGTCCACTTTTATGGCTTCCATCAAGAGCCTGTCTTTTCCTTGTTGCCTCATCGTAATTAAACATCAGACGAGACATTGATTTTTTTTTTCCTTCTCTTTTTCTTTGGTAGTAAACAGTTTTGTTCTGTCAGACTCAGGGTTTTTCGTTATCACCAAATTATTGTTAAAGGGGATAGTTTATTCAAAAATAAATTGTCATTACTCACCCTCATTTCGTTCCAGACCCGTAAGACTTTTGTTCATCTTAAGAACACAAATTAAGATATTTTTGATGCAATCTGAGAGCTTTCAGCCCCTGCATAGATGGTAATGCAACTGAAACGTTCAAGGCCCAAAAAGGTAACAAGGACATTTTTTAAATAATCCATGTGACATCAGTGGTTCAAAATAAGTATTTGTTGAATTAAGTTATTATTTTAGTTTTCTTTGCAAACAAAACATGTTCTCGTAGCTTCATAGAATTACGGTTGAACCACTGGTGAACTCACATGGACTATTTTAATGATGTCCATACTACGTTTCTGGGCCTTGAACATTTCAGTTGCTTTTCTGTCTATGCAGGGTCAGAAAGCTCTCGGATTTCATCAAAAATATCTTAATTTGGGTTCCGACGATGAACGAAGGTCGGGTTTGGAACTATATGAGGGTGAGTAATTAATGACAGAATATTTATTATTGGGTGAGCTATCCCTTAAACTAAAATGTTAACTAAAACTTAAACTGAAACCAAAAAGTTGCATTGCTTTAAACAACAACAAAAAAACCTTTACCTTATAAAATAAAAAATTCAGTTAATTCCATAGGCATCATTTTTCTTTTAGTTTCTGTTGAAGTACTACAATTACTAAAACAAAATAAAAACTAAATCTTGATAACTGTATTAACATATTTTTTAAAAGTGAACTAAAATGACAAATTACTGAAACTTTAACTAAAATTTAAATGAAAACAGAAAATATAAAAATTTAAATCTAATTCAAAATATTAGCAAAAACTATAAAAGTCTATCAATGCTAAAATAACACTTATCATGGACATGTTTTATTTTTTTGGACACTTTGGCTTTAATATCAACCAGACGCAGACTGACATTGATCCTGTAAATATTTTTTTCATGTAAGGCCACACTGAGGCCTTTAATAGCTAAGCTTTGGATAGATTAGCATTGAAGGGGAAGTCAGTGCTGTTTTCAGATCTGCGACTACTCGGCGTCAGCGTACTGACATTTTCCCGGCTGGATATTTTTGTTCCTTGCAAAGCCCCTCTGCACTTGAGTTTAGGATGTCAATTGAGTTAGCGAAGGTTGTCTTGAATGACCGCTCTGGCTTTGCATAGCTCCACAGAGTCGTCTGTTCAACAAACATAGTAATTTTTTATAATTGTGGTGGTTTAGGCTTTATTATTTAGCTCAGTGATCACATTACTTGTATACTGTCTCTGAAAAAAAAGTGAATGTGAGAGATTGAGTGTCACCCGCTCACGTACTTAGCTTGATGTGAATAAGTAAAGCCAGATTGCTGCCCTCAGCACACATACTAATTGGATCATACCACTGCGAGAGGGTGGAGGTGGAACGGACAAGCCGGAGATGGTGATGAGGTGTGATTTTTAGAGTAAGATAAGCAAGTAGAAGTCAACCACAGAGGAGGCAGCGTTCCAGGGGAGTTGTTGAATAACCGTTGGTTGGCCATATTAGAACATCTTATGCAATTTACTGAATAAGTGTGCCAAGGTGTAATTATTTTGCTTTGCCTGAAGCATTGTTATGCTCTGCCTTTAAACAGCACCTGGTGAAAGTACAAATGCCTTTGGAAGCAATATATTCTGATAACAGCACAATACACAACTTTATCTTGTGTTATTTAAGGTAATTATTATGGTAAACTGATGTGGTTTAACTGAGTCTGTTGCTTTGAACTAGACCTCATAAAAGCAAATATAATATCCACAGAGAGTTATCTAGTAGCTGCATGAAAAGGACACCATATTGTACACACTGCTGCTAAATACAGGTCTCACTCTTATAGTGCTTTCTGCTTAGGCTTATTTTACATCAATTTGTTGGCAAAATGTTTCTGGATTTTCAGCTGCAAGATTGTAATGCGGTTGCAACTAGGGGTGTGCGATATTGACAAAGTAAAATTTTGATTAGTGGTTTGACGGATCATAATCCTCGCGGTTCGAATCATATTATTGTTTTTGAGTCATTAATCAGATCGTTTTTTTGGATCAGCAAGATATGTTTTTTTTTCTCAATATAATTAGTACTTCAATACCACAGCAAAAACTTCTAACCTAAGAAAGTTCTAACATGACTCAAGACAAGTGAACAGCGAGTACAAATAAGAATAAATTCACAAATTACAAGCATAGATAAATACAAAAGAACAAAGTTACAAATAAAATAAGGTTGGTAGTATTCAGGTACAGAAATGTAATAAAAAGTGTAAAATAACACTGCATAGTGTTCACTGTATAAATTAAAAATAGATTCATATTTTTCAAAGCTGTGTTCTGTTGTTTGATTCACATTAATGACAGCAGCAGGTATTTATTGGCTGCTGTCCTTTCAAGACCTTGATGCACCGATCCAATACAATGATACATATCCGGTTTCTTTCTCAGCTGTTTTCATTCACTGAAGACATAACCTACTGCATTTACCAGAATGAGATGGGAATTTATTTAGTCATAATTTTGTGTGTATGTCTCTGTTCAAAAGCAAGGAGAAGCATCACGGATAAACTATGATCCGGTCAACCTAATCTTGATATTTTGTGATAAAAAATGTTTTGTTGATAACAAGAATTATGCACTATTTTGTGTGAGTGTGTTTTTTTTGCAGGTCCCATGGCTTGTTTAGCCCTGTCTAAAACCAAGTAGCCCAACCCTTAATTGATGAGTGATTCAACAATTAATTTAGAAACAAAGCAAATGACTGTCTTTATGAATGGGTTATTGAATAATTGACTCAAAGGATTAGTTTAGAGACACAAATTCATTAAAAAGCTAAACATTGCAGTGCTGCTCTGAAATGCACAACTGTTTTGCTCTGGCTTTTTTAACTTATTTTCATTGGTGAAACAGAGCAAAAATCAACGACACATTTGCGATCATTCTAATGTGCTGATATTTGGGAAAAGCACTCTTACTTGTGTGATATTACTTAACTATATCATATCTTACAAATATAAAAAAAAACTAAAACTCATACAGGAATATTTTTGCCTTTATAACTTTCAGTTATAGTGTCATCCAGTAGGATTAATGAATGGTTTTGGACTGTAAGGATGTGTTTTTGTTTGTTTTTTGCAAAGTGTGAGTGACATTCGATAATGTCAGCTTCCATATCAGTAAAACAACAAATTACAGTATTATTGTAGACTATAAATATCGCATAACCCCTAGTTGCCATCCCCATTCTTTTGCAGCGTGTCAGGGACTATTGGGTTTGGTTAAGTAGATATTATGCCTTTTTCATGTTAGTATTTTGGCCGAAAGACCCTGAAGTAGGTCCGTATACACACTTTTGATTCTTAGTAGTTTGCATTTGTGAAGTAGCCCTATTGTCACGCATCCTGCTGAATATTTGTGCTCACTTCTGTCCTTCTGCTCTTTTTTGCGTTATTCAAGAATGGCGCTGGACATGGCTGACTCACAGTACCTGCTCATCCTGGCACCATCGCTGGTCATCGCTGTCATGTTCCTATTTTTCTGGATCTTCATGAAAGAGACTTCTTACGATGAGGTTCTGGCCCGCCAGAAACGAGACCTTAAATTGCCTCCAGCCAAGCCCGATACTCGAAAAAAGAACGAGAAAAAGAAGAACAAGAAGAAGGAGTCCGGCGGAGTGGGAGGAGGTGAGTCAGAGGAAGACCTGAGGGATTTCGATACATCTGATGCCACTAACCCTGCCTCGAATGATGAGGACTCTGAGGCGGTGCCCGTGAGTCCACCGGTTGCTGCTCCGGTCCTGGTAGAACCTCCATCTGGGATAAGAGAGAGAAAAAAGAAAGAGAAAAAGCCAAAAGCTTCTCCAGCTGCTGCTCCAGCTGCTGCCCTAACGGTTGTACCCCTTTCCCGTACAACCCCAGCTACCCCTCCTTCCTCAGAAAAAACGGAAGTTAATGGCTCCAAACCTGTTGTCCGTAAGGAGCAGCCCCTCCCCCTGACCAAGCAGTCCAGCCTACCGCAGCCTCAGGCCACGCCCCCTGCACCAACTGAGACTACCAGCAAAAAGAAAGCCAAGAAGCAGAAGAGTGCATCTGGTGAGTGGTCTATAGTGTTGGGCGATATGGTCATTTTTCATATCGTCATTACGCCAGATCGCCGATACACGATATTATCATGCATGGGTGGGTGGGAGCAAGAGAGAGACTCTCTGTACTTGTCATCGGCTAGTTCATAACTATTTGGTGATTTTAAACCGTGCCTGCATGAGAGAGAGCCTGGAAGTACCAATAACCAAAGTAATATACTTTCAAACACACTGAAAAACTAACATGTTAAATATAAAAATATTTAAAACAGATAGTTCATATTCGGATACAGCAGTCAGTCATACATATTATACATTAGGACCGCACGTCTACTGTGACAAGTTTGCCGCATCAGCGCGGAAGTTATCAGTCTAAAAATCAGTCAAGGTGAAAATCAAAAGTAGATTTATTTTAAAGAGCAACATTTAGCACTAAATATTGGACATAAACGAACACGTTAAAGATAAAAGTATTTTCAAGTAAGTTCATATTTTTGGAGTAAAGTTAAATTAAACTGATAGGCTACATCAGTCGTACAGCGCTCCGTACCGCGCGCCCCATGACCAGCCCTGTTTTAGACTGATAACTTATTAACTGCATATTGTTTTTATAATAACCATGATGAAGAATAAGCATCAATGTTTTTTTGTTGATGTGCTGTAAAGAAAACAAAATGCTGCCGGTGCAGTTTTGTCATGTTCATTCATTGCTCGAAGCTGTTCAAGAAGATGTCTAAAAGATATCTCTTTTTGCTCTCTTGTCCTAATTTGTAAATAAAGATTTTGACCCTGCAGTTCAATTTTGACGTGGGCTTAGATTTAGAGTCAGTTTTTAAAACATTTCCAATGAGGAGGAAAAGCCTAAAGGCCCGGGTATACTTCACTTTCCGCGTTCCGTCTCGCAGCTTTCAAAGTATACTCAGACCGCAGAAGAGTGCGGACGGACGCCTGTACGCTGAACCGTCTTCATGATGAAAATTACGTAATGCGAACGGTGTGCGGATGCGGACGGCCGAAGTATACTTTGGCCTTAATCCTGATTTGCGCGTGTGTGTGTGAAGTGCAGCACTGAGGTGAAATAGTGGGGTAATTTGATAGCCCAATAATAATAGGCCGCCTAATAATAATAATAGTTTTATACATTTAATAGGAGAATGAGCCTAATATCGTCTTGACTATCGACAAAGACATTTGCTATCGTCGATATCTCTGACTATCGTCGATACACGATACTACCGTCTATCGGCACAACCCTAGTGGACGACCTACAAATAGGAACATCCGTTATGCAAATGCAATGTAAGTTGTGTTGAAAATGTTTAATGCTCTCTTGCATGAGGGCAATCCAATGTACAATTTTCAACTTGTACATAGTAAAGGCCAAAGTATACCAACACTTAGCATATATGTACAGCTAGTTTTTGCTGTACCACTACTAAAAATCATTCAAAACCAGAACGATTCATAAACCATCCAGTACACCCTTACAAGCACCATCATTACCCTAACAGCCACCCAGAACACCTTCTCATGCTCCTCTGAAGATTTCTGGCTCTCATTTCTCACAGAAGAGCATCCACCTGAGGTCAAGCCTGATCGGTCTCCTCCTGTGGTGAAGAAGGAGGAGCCTGTGATCATCGAGGTGGAGATAAAGGCAAAGGACGGAGCCGCCCCTGTTGCCACAGCAACACCACCAACTGCCTCCAGCGGCAGTGGGCGTAGGAAGAAGAAACAGAAGGTGGAACCTGTCGTCACAGGTAAGAATAAACCAAAATCAGACAAACTAGAGAGGTTAAAATTCTCAGTTGAGTCAGTGAATCAATAAAGTAGGCATCTGGTCTGTGAGATCTATGGCAAGATTTTATAAACTAAAGCCAATGTTGCCCTATATAAAAGGGCTAGTTCAAAACTATCATCATGTGCTCACTGTCATGTTGTTCCAAACCAGATGACTGGCTTGCACAAATGGCGATTTTCTGAAGATGTTCTATATGCTGCTCTTTTCTCTGTTAGAAGATTATGCCATGAACGGGGGTTGTGATGCGCCAAAACGCACCATAGCTGTATACCAAAAAAAGCACCATAGACATGGTCTATATGCTTTCTTATCTCACTTAGGCAAATTCAAACTGCATATTTGAGAAATAGTATAATATTGATAGTTCTATGGTCTACTTAGAGCAGTTTTAACTTTAGCTTGGTAATGTCCTTTCTCATTCACTGTTATTGTATGGAAAAGAGCAGCATGAACATTCTTTTAAACTTCTCCTTTTGTGTTCCATAGAAGAAACAAAGTTAAACCGGATTGGAACAACATAATGATGAGTAAGTGATGTTAGTTTTGTGTAAAGTATTGCTTTAATAATTGCTGTGTTCATGTGTTTCAGTGGATGAGGCACATGTCCAGTCCTCAGCCCCGGTCACTGACTCCACCACCTCGACAAACCACCAGAGCAACCAAAACAATGAGGCTCCGCCCCCTGCTCCTGCACCCACCAAACATGGCAAGAAACAAAAGAGCGAAACCAACAAAGGTACTTTGCATCTTTCATACACTTTTTTGGGGGTATTCAATAATTAGAATTATAAAAAAAAGAATGTATATTTTCCATGTTTAATGAGTTATAAATATATTTATAATCTGCATTCTCCACCATTTTGGAATATTTGTTCCACTGAGCTTGTCATGATGCATAACCTATGATCCCATAAAGAACTGCCTATGTTTGAAATGGTGTTTTTTGTTATTTTTTTCTGATGGCCTGCGGTTTGAACAGGTCGCTGATACGTGTCTGTTTTTGTGCAGAGAACTCTGAGGTGAAGCTCAAGGAGCTGCTGGCCAGTCTGAGTGGACTTGTGCTGTCAGATTCGGATGTGGTCAGTCTCGTCTCGCTGCTCCGAGACAAGAGTCCCAACGCTCTGGACAACTGGTATAAGGTTAGAAGATTAGGTTGAATTTTGTTTTTCATTTAATGTTGTTTGCTATCATGCATTAATGAAATGTGTTCTATAGCAAAAGCTTGATTTCATTAGATTTCTGATGATTTTTCTGGTTTCGCTTTCTCAGTCTGCAGCTAAGTTTGAGCCCTCGGCCCAGCAGCTCGCAGAGAAAGATCGTCTTCTGAGCACGCTACAGGAGGAGGTGTCTATCGCTAAGGGCAAAGTCAAACAGTTAAGCCAGGTTAGTCATTTATTTCACTTCTATTTCCTGATGTGAGTACCAGGCTTCCGGTTTTGAAATGTGTGGCACTTTCCATGAATAAGCTACAAATTGGTTACTCCCTATAGTTTTTAAGTTTTAAAAATGCATAAATACATAAAATTTGTGCACCCAAACATTTTATTCATTTGGACCCTTATGGGGAAAGACAAGGAAATAATCTCATTAATTTTGTTATGAATGAAGTTTTACCAGTTACCAGAAGTTTTCATTTGGTTTATTTGTTAATTCATTAAATGATTGTTTACTTAATGTTTATTACTAAAAATAATAATTTCAGGTTTATTAACACTATTCAGACATGTTACCAAAATGTGCAAGCCTCATATAAAATAAACCTGCATATAATATTTAAATTAATTTGAGAAAGTTCTGAATAATTTAAATATTTCTAATTTTTTCTGGCAAAAAAATTAAAATGGTCTTTTTATGACTTTTTATTAATTTCAAGCCCTTTTTTTGCAAAGTGCCACATAAACATGCTCTAGTTATGACACAATATAGAAAATAAGTACCATAAATATAAGTGTAAAAATAAGAATATAACTGAGCTTGGTAGTAATTTATTGACTGGGACTTCAGGAACTGCAGGCTGAGAAGCAGAAGACGGGCCGTGTTGAGTCTGTGCTTCATGAACATCGTGTTGCCAGAGAGAAAGACATCATGCAGGTGAAAGCTCAGAGCTACCAGGAGATGCAGATTAAGGTAATCAATCTCTTTGACCGATGAGACTGTCATGCAGAGGGTCTAGATCTGACTATGCAAGTCATAATAGACTATAAGAAAGCATGCTTGATGTGTTATGTTTGTGTAAGAACATCTAATGACAGGTTACCTTTCTCTCTGCAGTTCCAACAAATAAGAGAACAGCTGGAAGGACAGATTGCACGACTGCAGCAGGAAAACGGCATCCTGAGGGATGCTGTGGAGCGATGCTCCACCACCAACCAGATGGAGAACAAGTGAGTCCCACCAACTCCCAAATTCCTCTCCTTTGATCCACTTATAGTGTCAAGATTCATAATATATCATTTGATGCATCCATTCAATGGGCTGTGTTTTTGTAATAAAAAAACAGGCAGTCATCTGAGCTGAATAAACTGCGTTCGGAATGCAACGGCCTGATGAAAGAGCTGGCAGAGACCAAAAACAAGCTGCAGCAGGAAGAGTTGCAACGGAAGAGTCTAGAAGTCAACTACAAGCAGAATATGTCCCAGCTGGAGGTGCCTACGAAGCCCTGCACAATACATGTCCATTAACGTGTCTTTTTTAACATATTTTTGAATCCCACTTTTATTATAACACCACTCAAGGCATTTAAGTTTCTAAAAGGAACCATTTTAAAGTTTTATGATTTATATACTATATATATATATATATATATATATATAAAATTCAGATCAAAGTAAAATAAAATAAATTAAACACACACACACATATATATATATATAATAATAATAATAATTCATTCATTTTTTTGTAGATGTAGTTATATAGATGTAGGTCAAACATATTTTTTTTTGCTTTTGTAAAAAAATATAAAATAAAATAATTGTATTTTTACATTAAATTAATATTGAAGTCTTTTAAATAATTATCAGATTTTAGAATAAAAAACTGTTTTGGCTCTAACAACAGTGAATATCTCAATCAGGTTGCCTTTATAAAAATGAAATAATTGAATACGTTTCACACTTTTAAATATCAGATATTAACTAAATAAAAGTGAACCACTGGGAAAAAAAACCTGTGATTTGGAATAGCATTGCTTAATCAGATTTCAAATTAAATGACTTTTGTGACCACTGATAAATGAGGATTGGCAAATGTATTTATTTATTTACATAAGTACTCTTTTACTTTTTAACATTTTACCTGGTCATTAAAATGAATTAATTTGATTAAACAAGCCATTCACACTAACCAATTTGATTAAATGAATAGGATTTTCCTGTATTTAAAACAGACCGAAATCTCTAGGAGAGTGTTTGATTATCACCTCTGCTCACTTTTACAAGCATTGCTTGTTGGCAGAATTAGATTGTTCCTGGGAAAGCTACTCTTGAAAACAGCTGAGCTTTCGATTAGCGTCTCTTTAAAATGTAGCATCACTTGCAGCATCACTACATTTAGCTACTTAATCCCCACCCCATTGAGCTGAAACTGTTTCGTGTTTTTGTCGCAGGATGCAAAACATCGTTGGGAAGATCTGCAGAATTATTTGCACAACATGAATGCAGAGAGAGAAAAGCTCCAGGCCGCTAAACAAGGTAGAAACCCACACACACCATCTTACAGCCATCAAGTGTTCTGCACACACCACTTAAGCAGTGTCTCCTGTGTCTTCTCAGAGCTGCAAAGTCAGCTGATGGTTGTGGAGAGCGAGATGACCAGTAAAAACAAGGAGATCCAGACTCTCCACAGCAACCTGACGGACACGCACATCTTTAAAGAGCAGGAGCAGCAGAAGGCCAAGCAGCTGGAGCAGCAGGTCAGGCAGCTGTTGGAGGCGTCGCAGCACACCATGCAGCCTGATAACCAACTGCAGGAACAAGTCCAGGTACCTGAGGAGTCACAGTACTCCTTAAACTCTAAAGAAGCATGTATGCATGTTATATGGCTGCTGCTGATCATCACACGACGCTGTCTTTTACAGGATGTTCTTAATGAAAACAAAATGCTGAAAGTTCAGATTGATAATCTTCAGACTCAGCTCAACACTCAGGTATGTGTGTGGACTGCTGGATGAGGGGGGATCTGTCTCTGCTTGTTGGTGGACAGTCATGTTTAAGAGTCATTTCTTTGTTCTTCCTCTTAGGCCACAGCAGTATCCCATTTCGACGAGCTTCAAAAACTGTAAGTGGTCGCTTCAAAGCTTCCTTGTTGTATGGTTTTACACTGCACGTGAGCGGTGCAAATATTTTGACACCCGTATTAACAGGTTAGATTACAGTATTCACATTGACAGTGCACAGAAGAAACTTAACAGCAGAAAATATTGAAAATGCGTTTTAAACCTGTTTATCAATAGCCATGTGTTATAGTCATTTCTGATTCAAACTACTCATACGTTGTTTGGAAAAAGATTGATGGAGTTTCACACGCAAACAGCAATTATTCAATGTGAATTCAAATGATTTAAGCAGGTCTGACAGCAGAATGTGTAGTAATGCGTAGCTGACTAGCTGCACCAGTTTAGAAATGTGACTTGTTAGCTGAATGTTGTTGATCAGATGCTGTGCTAATTGACTTTCTCTTGTGAAAGCTACTTTGAAACTAGCTTAGCTTGCCAAACTAACTGAACTAAATGATTTTATTACTATTAAAAAAAATGTAAATGACGGTGAGGGACGGCGCCGCGGTGGGCAAGTGACGTAACCGGTGTAGTGGCTTAATATTACAGCCAACACGTCTATCGCAGCAAGCCTAATATACAGCTATGTAAAAGGAAATTTCGTCTGATAAGACCTTCTTTCAGCCAAAAGTCCTAAGATGGAACGGATTTATCACTTCCCACTTTATCACATGGTGGGACTCCGCTTAAGGCAGTCGGCTGTCTTAAACCTCATTATACGTTATCTTGCGTGTGTCTCTCATTAGGCTGGCTGAAAAAGAGATAGGGAGGAAGAGTCTAGAAGATTCTCTTAATGCAGAGAGGAGCTGCAGCGCCGGCAGGGAGACAAAAATGCAGGCAAGTGTCAGCACCATCGTTCCAGCTCACACCAGTTAAACTGAAGTGTGTAATAAACACACGGCTCTCTCTACCGTCTGTAGGCCATACACAATGAGAACCTGACAATGAAGACCGACCTCCAGAATCTGCAGGCACATATTTCTGAGCAGGTTAGACTTCAGTTGCTTTTCTTTCCACTAATCGATTAATACATGTTTACACTGATGCACGAGTCGTGTCTTCTCTTCCCCAGGCTGTATCTGTGGATCAGCTGAAGCAGAGGTGAGTGCATTGAAATTGGTTAGAAATATAAACAAAATACAGATGCACTAGTGCTATACTGATATAAAAAATCTGGCCAATACCAATTATTTTCGTGTTATAGTAGATATTAAAAATCAATATCAATAAAAAATGTCTAAACTTATGAAGTAGCTAGCCAAGCTACTCGTGATGTTTTGCTTGTTTAAAATGTTTTATAAATAAAATGGATGATGCTTTTTAATATTTATAGAAAAAATTATGCATTGAACTACCCACAAATTAGTTTGGGGTTGGTAGGTTTTTTATTATTATAATAGTAGTAATAGTATTATTATTATTTTTCTCTCTCTCTCTCTGATCACCAATGCTGCATTTATTAGATCAAAATTACAGTAAACATTATGAAATATTATTGAAATTGAAAATAACTTCATATATTGGAAAATTTAATTTATTCCTATGATGATAAAGCTGAATTTTCAGCATAATTATTCCAGTCTTCTGTCACATGATTCTTAAGAAATCATTGTAATATGCTGATGTTATGCTCGAGGCATTTCTTATCATCAATATTGAACAGTTACGCTCCCTAATATTTTTGCGGAAACCATATTTTATATTTTTGATAATAGAAATTTCAAAATAGCAATATTTATCACACTAGTGCTGTACTAATATTACAAAAACTGTCCAATACCGGTAACCTGATTATTTTTGTGTTATAGCAGGTATTAAAAATCAATGTTTATAATAGATAAAAAAATTATGAATTGAATGAAACCGTTTGCCTGCAATTTTCATGTTATGGCCAGTATAATATATCATTAACAATTATATTTAAAAGAAGAGTTTTAGCAAAACAAATAATAAGTTAAACCCAAAAAAGTTATTTAAACTTAATTACTAAGTATACTATATTATATTCCATAAATAATATTGAAAATATGAACAAAAAGATAACTAAACTTAAACAGTAGTTTTACATATTACAAATGGATGTACAACATTACAATCATGCATTTACATCAGAAACTATCATTTTGATCTCAAACAATAAAAAAATGCTTGAATTAAAACATAATGATTATAATATATACATGTTTGTTTGTGTTTTATTAGATGTGTATCTAAAGTAAAATTTAATTTAGACACTTGTGAAATTAATAAGTATGAATACTAAATGAAGTATGATTTTAGAGCTATAATTTAGCATTTCTAAGTAACATTTGGAAAGTGTGTAATGTTTATTCATGAGCACTCACAGCTTATGTGGAGAAAGTTTGTTTCTCCAACCAATAATTTTTCAGGATAAATGCATTGGCACATTTTGTTTATTAAAGTTCATTAATTAATGTGTGTTGTATTATTTATCCTTAGCCTTCAGCAACGTGATGACAAAGTTAGAGTGGTGGAGAACTTGCTGGAGTCCAGCCTCATTCAGGTGGCCAATAAGGAAGCCGAACTGAAGGTGAACAAGAATATATATATATATATATATAATTAATTAGGGCTGTCAAAGTTAACGCAAATTCATTTTTAACGGCACTAATTTTATTAACGCAGCGTGCGTTTTCTGTTTGACCCGTGGCAAAGCCCGTAGTTGGAGAAATGGAGATGCACAGTGTTGCCAACTTAGTGACTTTGCAAACCCCTTTAGTGCCTTTTTTTCCCTTCAAAAAGTGTCAAGAGACAAATTTTTGGGGTTTTCCCAAACCTTGTTTAGTTTCGCCGGTTCTCTCTCTCTCTCTCTCTCTCTCTTTCACTGTGCCTCTTCTCTGTTCAGCGAGTGGTGGAGAGGAACAGCGCTTTCAGTTAAACACAGATATTATGTTGCTTCTCTAATTTTACATGCAAGTATAGCTGAAATTACAGCACAGCTATTGTCTTTATATGTATTTGGTTTCATCAGACTACGGCTCAATTATCTGGATTTTTGTGCCGATTAACATCTTGGAAAAGTTATGTAGTCTTAATGGGTCGCGTTTCAATCACTATTTCATATTCATTCCGTTGTCTGACAACAGAAACAGTAAAATATTCCTATGAAAACTGTTTTATTGAGAATGTAGCTGCTCTGGCACAGACAGGGATACAAATGTAATAATAAATAATAAATGTACATTTTGCATGTTCAGAAGAAGAGCTGCCCTGTCCTGCAAAAATGTAAACAGGTTTGTGCAAGTAAATTGCTCCGAGCAAAGAAAGAGAAGTAATAGGAACCTGGTATTTCTTTTTTCATGTGTCTAATAGACATGAACAAGTTCTTTGAAAATACAACATTTTTGGTAACATCTATTACCTTTAAAAAATGTATATTCTTCATACTCTGTTGACTATGGTTTCAAGAATAATAAACATACATTTGCATAAAGCATCCATGTTTGTTCCATGCCCATGTTGATTAGAGTATTAAAAACTTGAAAAATATTAATTTAAGGTATATTTAGAACGTATAAAAATGTGCGATTTAAATTGAGTTCACTTATGACAATCATGTGATTAATCCCGATTAAATATTTGTATCTATTGACAGCCCTAAATATTTTATATATTATATATATATATAACTGCAGTTAAATAATAAGTTTACATTTGTTGTGTTGAATGCCTCTTTTAACATGTTTTATTTTTAAACAGGCAGTCAAAAAGGAGTATGAAGGTTTGAAACAGCAACTGGAGGCAGTACAGAAACAGACCTCAGAACAGGTAGCGAGCCACTACAACACACAGGCATTGTTTGGTGGAGAAGAGAGAGCGGTATTGTGATTAACGCCTGCCAAAGCTGCCCACTCACATTCTTCCTGTTTCTTTCCACCACATTTTTCCAGACAATATCAGAAAAGACACTAGAAGAGCTACAGCAAAAGTAAGTTACATAGTCACACCCAGGGCCAGAGTGGGGCCCATTCTCAGCCGGACAGTTTACTGCCCTCCATATGTTTCAACCAGAACAAATGACTTCTTAAACTTCTTAAAGGGGTCATCGGATGCCCATTTTCCACAAGTTGATAGGATTATTTAGGGTCTTGATGATACGTCTATAACAAATACACCACATCCAAATTAATAAGTCAATAAATTAATATCAGACAACAATATGGATTATGCTTTTCTATAAAATATTCCACCACTATATAAAAATAACATTATTTGGAAGGGGGGATTCATTGACAGGTAGGGGCAGAAATTGTTACACATAATATCTCATGATTTCCTGATTTAAACAAAAAGTGAAGGATTATAACTTTTTTCCATCATTGTGACTGACAAAAACAAACAAGAAAGAGCATTTAAACCTAGCACCTAAACTTTTATTTTATAATGGTTGTCTGTACTTTACATCGTACATATGCATGTGTGGATTCACTTTGTCATGCGTATGTGTGTGTGTCATGTGTGTGCATTGCATGCTTCTTCTGTGTTTGTGTGCACAGTGTGTGTGGTGGCAAATAACACTTATAGTGTGAGTAACTGATGTGCTGCTTTAAATACAAAGTAAAGATGTGTGATGAGTTACATTTTAGTTATCTGTCACACATAATGCAACGCATGCTTTTTCCATGTATGTGTGTGCAAACAAATGGAGAGAAGGCAAGGAAGAAGCTGGGAATTTATATACGCCATATATAAATATTTAAACAACGCAACAAAGAGATGTGCACATGCAACAAGCAGGATGCATGCTTCTACAGCCAAAATCCTGCTGTTTGCATGTGCACCTCTCTTCTAGGCGGCTATAAATATTATTTATTTTATAATACAGTATAGCACACGTCTTTGCCACTACGATAACTGCCTGCGGTTTGCCTCTTTCTGTGTGCCTCATTTAAAATGAACTAGACACTTGCTCTTTCTGTGTCCTGTGTGAAACTGTGGTTTTGTTTAAGTGGCCCAGTTCATGAGCGGCCCACTGGGAATTTTCCCGAATCTCCCAGTGACCGCTCCAGGCCTATAAATTAGAGTTTGTAAAGTTTTACAATGCCAGTTGTTATTGTTTGAAAACACGCTTATAAACGGCATACAATGTGAGTTTATAAAGGCAGAAACTATTTCTTGAGTGCTAAAATATTTTAACTTTCGGATTTTATCAGGATTCAGGAGAAGGATGAGAAAATTCAGTCAGTTGAGGAAAGTTTGCAGTCTGCCATGGACAAAGAATCAGAGAGAAAGAAGGCAATGGAGGTAAGTGTGTAATATTCATTGCTCTAGAACGGTCTGTGCTCATCCATTTGCATGATGTATTAAAGGCTTATATGTTTGTGTGCTCGTAGGATCTCCAACAGCAGGTCGAGACTCTAAACACTGAACTAGCCCAGCTGAGGAGTCAGACTCAGTCAAACTCAGACTTAAACGCTAAACTCCAGGAGCTTCATGCTCAGTATGTATCACTTCTGTCACGTGGATGTTTGCTTGTCATTAAAACTTAATAGAATGAATCAAGTAACATTTCACATATACTGTCAGTACTTGTATGTAACAATAAGTAATACTTATTATTTTTGTTGAAAATCTTTTTTTCCGCTTTGAAATTATCTCATTACTATGGAAGCCAGTTTCTGCCACTGAATTTAAAAATAAAAAGGTAATTGCCACTTTTATCCACTTTTTTTCTCATTGCGTGATATAAACTCGCTATTGTGAGTAAAAAAGTTATAATTGTGAGAGATAAAGTCGCAATTGCGAGACATAAAGTCGCAATTCTGAGAAATAGTCAGAACTGCGAGATATAAACTCACAATTCTGACTTTTTTCTCAGAATTGCGTGATATAAACGTACAATTGCGAGTTATATAGTCACAATTACGATTTCTAAAGTCACAATTGCGAGATAAAAAAAGTCTGAATTGTGAGTTATCTCGCAATTGTGACTTTATAACTCGCAGTTATGAATTTATATTTCACAATTCTCAAAAAAAAAAAAAGTTTGAATTGTGAGAGAAAAGGTCGCAATAACCTTTTTTTATTTATTTATATTCAGTGGCAGAAACGGCCTTCCATACATTACAGAAGTAAAGTTGGATTTATGTAAAATAATAAAATTGCATTGTTTTATTGTAAATTAAGTCAAAAATCTAATTTTATTTGATTTACGTTTTAAAAGATTAAAGCAAGTGTTATGAATTCAATTGAATTCTACACCATTATTGATGATGCATTTGTATTAAACCACACAAAAAACTAACGTAAAGCACAAGATTTGGGTTTGATGATTTTATGGGGCCCAAATTAGAATTTACTTCTAAACAAACAATGTTATGTTTTACATTTGTTTTCAAGGTCTAACAAACATATGGAATGCATTTCCTTCTGTTAATGGTATGAAACAAAAATGTGGAGGATACTTAAAAATGACTGGTTTAATATTTTTAGCCACATCACCCAGCCTTTCCCAAAGTTGTTCTCAAATTCAGTTCCATTATTTAGTTCCTGAAATTAAATTAAATTGCAGTTCTGAAAACATAATTTAAATATGTAAAAATATTACTTTTACAAAACTTTTTGTGACGCCAATTATAGCTTTTACCAAATTGCATATTTTTCTCTAATCTTTTGGCCACAATACAGTTATTACATTGTACAAAATTCCTTTGGAGCTTCCCAGAAAAAATGAATGCTGGGTACAGATCAATAATGCTTGTGTATATTGTAGGTTAACGGCCAAGGATCAGGATGTTGAGAGACTGCAGAGAGAACTTGAGAAGGAAGTTCAGCAGCAGCAGGTGAGAGAGCTGGGAAATTCATATCAGATGCAATAAACAACTACAACAAACTATCAATGTAAAATATTAGATTTACTTCAGGTGAATGTTTCGACATTCAGTTTGTGTTTTGCATTGATGTAATAATTTGTCTCTTTTTTCCCAAAGCAAACTGTTTCAACAGTTCCCAGCCCGGAATTATTAACAGCGTAAGATTCATATTCATTGTTTTACATGTTGATCATCTTTAACAGTATAATAAAGGCTTATCACACCAACATAATACACACATTCTGCTATGTGTCTTTCTTCAGGCTGGCAGAGAAGGACCAGCGGCTGTCTGAACTTCAGGAAGAGCTGCTTGAGTTGAGGGAATCAGTGGAGCTTCATCGTAAGAAGAACAATGTAAGTTAAGCGAGATTGAGCCTTTAGCAGCTCTTTACCTGTAGAAGAGGGAGCAGAAGCCAAGCTTTAGCTTTTCTCGCCTTATGCACATGCGAATGAGCATGTAAAGCAGGTGACTTGAATTTGAATGTCAGCTCTATAATCTTGACCAGATGCTGTGCATCCCTGAACCTTTGAGAAATATTTCTCGATGTTTTAAGTGTGTTCGTAATAATCTAAAAGGGTACTAGTGACTGCAAAGGTGCACTAAATTAAAAACACTTTTTAAATGATTTAAAGTATATTAAATATAATATTTAAATTTGTGCATTAAGTTTTTATTTGACTTAGTGCCCCTTATATTCATGTGAGACTAACTTTTTTTCCTTTACATACGTGTGGTCCCCCATCATGGAGGAAGCATTTTGAGATATCTTGATAACTCTACATTGTGGAACAATTTTTGTTGAAAAAAAAGCATCCTGCTGATAGGGAATTCCTACAATGGTAACGTTTGCTTTTTGTGCATCCATAGGTGTCAGTATAAAGTTTGAGATCAATGATTGTATCGGCCACAAATACACCTTTAAGAAATATAATTGTTTGATTTAACAACACATTGCATACAAAACTCTGAATCACAGCTGATATGAAAGAAAAACGTAGAGAAGCAATGGAAAATGTTTTGATCACTGGATCTCAAGCAAGGGGGTGCAGAAAACTTCTTATGATCTGTGTGTGTGTGTGCGTTTATACTTAAAATGCTTTCAAATTAAAACATTAAAATACGTTTTAAAAAACTTAGATATTTCATATTTACCCCAACAACTTTTTTTTTTTCTTTTGAAGAACCAGGATTCCCACCGTCTTGAATAACCTGAAAAAAACTGTAAATTAATACAATCTCATGTGCATTTTTAATACATTTTTAGAAAATATATTTGTCTTGTTATGCCATAGTCTAAAATATGTTTTGTAGTAGAAATTGGAATTTAAAAATACGTATCCTTAATGCAGATCCAGAAAATCATGACCACTGGAAAGTTCTGGGTTCTTCAAATATCGTTTACAGTGGTTTAGATGGTCTAGGGGCACTTCTGTACATTAGCTCAGTCATTTGTTTAGTTCTTTTTTTATTTTAGTTATTCTTTTTTTTTTTTATATGCTATGATGTTTAAATATCTTGCATTTGTTCCACCAATTTTTAGCTGAACATTCTACATGGTACATTTTTATTTTTTCTTCTTGTATTTCTTGAGTTGCAGGGTGATTTTTGTCATTGTTAGGGAATTTAAACTTTCCATTTTTGAACATTTATTAACCCTTCAAATGATAAGGTTATTGCTTCTAGTCTAGAAATGATTTTGTGAAGCTTCAATGTCAGTGCAAAACAATGGTACAGGGAAGTGCCCAGGTTGTGCTTTGGAATGCATACTTGGTTCTATAAATGGCAAAATGAATGGGACAATGAAGAGTGTAGGCTGAACTGAAAGTGGTGTTTCTCTGAAACTGACTAGGAGCTCCGGGAGAAAAACTGGAGCGCTGTGGAGGCGCTGTCAGCCACCGAGACCATACTTCAGGGAAAACTCGCCAAGAGCGCCAAGGTTCGCACCACAACTCCCAAACTACTTCACTCTAGAGTCAAATCAAAGCATCTCCAATATGCCTCTGCCATTTATTGACCAGTGAAGTTCTCATTCCTTATTAACTTCCTTATGAATGGCTGCATACTCGTTTCATTACTCTGACCTGCTCAGCTGCATGCTACTAATGCACTATGCTGAATGCTGAGAGCTGTAAAAAGCTTCAAACTTGCTTAAAAACATTTGGCTGAATCTTGCTGTGTTTTTTAATTCTCCTTTGTGTGATTTTTTTTCAAAATTGTTTTAAACAAGTCACCTGAAATGAGTGTGCAGCTATTTCTTTTTATGTTTTTTTCTTCTTCTTTAGAAAAAAATTAGATTAGGAATCATTTCATGTCCATTTGTGTCATTGTGTTATTTGACCTCCCCTGATTTCCTCTTTCCCAGCAAGCTGATCAATGCCTGATTTCCACTATTCAGTCAGCACCAATTTCAATCTTATCACAATCATTCCAAAGAATTATCATGAAAAAAGCTGATCGGGGAGAAAATGACCCAATCTGAAGGCACACAGAATGACTTTTTTTTTTTTTTTTGAAGATGTACATCTTGTTCTCTATTTATGGGTTTGATCCTTCCCGTTTTTCCCTTTCCCAGTCTCACCATCTCTTCCTCCTGCCAGGTGTGTAGACCTGTCAGTAATCAGAAACTCCTGCCCCTTCATGGGGTTGAGCGGTCATTCTAAATGTAGTGAGGCATAACGGCATAGAGTAACCAGTGACTCTATAAACGGTCCTGAAGCTATAACTAACTCTGCTTACATCATGAGTAATTCTGCTGTGGCTCGGCCTGCGGTCACTAGTCGAGTGTGTGGACATCTGCTCTGTCATCTCCAGCTGTAGGAATCCCAGCCTGCACCTGCCGGACAAACTCAGCATTCCGCCAGAGTTCTGTTATGTTCTAATGCTCCTACTCTTCTGTGGATCTACTCGATTAATACGTTCCAAAAAGTTTTATATTGGCCTTTAAAGCCAACCTGAAATCAAAATGAACCCTTTTTTGTTATTTTTTAGCCCTTTTATTATTGCACATTCAAGGCCTTATTGTGAAGAGAAATTTCCAAATAAATTCTAATCTTTTTCTAATCAAAATGTGATCACTTGGGAGGAATGGCTTTAGTTAATTTGTAGGCCATCTGGACCCATTCTGGTGTAACAGTTGACTAATCACAGTCCAGCCAGTTGCCAATTGGTATAAACTCCTTTTCTCCTTTATTAAAGGGTTAATTCAAAGAAAAATGAAAATCGTCATAATTTAGGCCACCTATGTTGTTCCCAAACGTTATGACTTTGTTTTGTGGAACATAAAAGATATGTTTATGAAATAAACTGGTCTTCAACATATCTACTCTTTTGTTCTGCAGAAGAATGAACAACATGAGGGTAAATAAATGATGACCGTTTTCATTTTTAAAGGAACACTCCACTTTTTTTGAAAATAGGCTCATTTTCCAACTCCCCAAGAGTTAAACAGTTGAGTTTTACCGTTTTTGAATCCATTCAGCCGATCTCCGGGTCTGGCGGGAGCACATTTAGCTTAGCTTAGCATAGATCATTGAATCTGATTAGACCGTTAGCATCACGCTCAAAAATGACCAAAGAGTTTCGATATTTTTACTATTTAAAGCTTGACTCTTCTGTAGTTACATCGTGTACTAAGACTGATGGAAAATGAAAAGTTTCGATTTTCTAGGCCGATTTGGCTAGGAACTATACTCTCATTCCGGCGTAATAATCAAGGAACTTTGCTGCCGTACCATGAGTGCAGCAGGGGCAATGATATACATCATTATATACAAAATAGACATTACGCAGCGCCTGAAAGTAGTCCTCAGCTAGGTAACTAGTTATGAAATAGCAGGGGACTACTTTCAGGCGCTGCGTAATGTCTATTTTTAAAAAAAAAAACTCAAAAAAAAAAAAAGTGACATGTCAATATCCATGGAAAGCTGAGATCTTGTGATTTCAACTTTAAACATTTTAAGATACAATAAACACAGGTAAATCAGTGTCTTTAACCCTTTAAATATTTTATTTACTTGACTATACTTAAAGTCCAGTATTTTTATAATGTGTTTATGCAGCATTTTTATTGACTTCTTGAAAATGTCTCTAAGTGTAACCTTTCATTAGAGCCCAAAATCAATAATAAAGCATGATGATTGTATGTGTCTTGGTTACAAAGGGTCGTTGAGTCTCCCAAGTTTTTTTTGGAAGCGTTAGACATAAAATTTTGTTTGTTTATCAAATGTTTTGGCTTGGTAAGGCTTCATTCTGTGATCCCAATGTATTTTCCAGATGCTATAATCATCTACAGGTTCTATTTAAAAAAAAATGCAGGCGGAATTTTTTTCTTTGTTTGTCAAAGTGCTTTTTTCAGTAAACTTTTTCTGTTGATTTTTTCAAAGGAGACCAACACATTTTGTATTTATTTACTTAGGCATGCTTCTTTTAAAAAAAAGTATGTTCCTTTATTCATATTTTATTTACTTGACTATACTTAAAGTGTTTTTTCACATTTTTCTTCTTGATTGTCTTAAAACTGTTTTCTTTTGTTTAAAAATGATATAAATGTTTTGTTTTTCTTTTTTAAACTTTTATTTTTAATTTTGTATTTATTTACTTATGCTTCTTTTTATATTCATGGTGTTTTTCAATTGTCTGAAATGTCCTGATCTATGATTTAGATGTTTTCTTATTTGTTTGTGTTGATGAGTAAAGGTTTGAAAAGTTTTGCGCTGAAAAGAACAGTAAGATTAACTTAAGTCAGTCAGGGATTGGTGCTGAATGTTATTCAAAACAGTTGAATATGTCATTTGTGTGCATATATGCAACAGTACATTTGGCTTAGAGTAGAAATTAGTGAAATTTATAAAAACAGGGATTTTTAGGTGAATTGTCCCTTATTTTTTTGGTGGTTTTTCAGTGGCTTGATACAAATCTAGGCACAGTTTTTGTGGTGTGGATTATGGAGTGGTTTTCAACTGAACTATGAAATATGATTGGAGCACCTTTTAAGCAGTTTGATTGGAGTGTTTGATCTGTTTTTCCACAGGAGCATCAGACAGTGCTGGAGTCAGCGGAGGCCGAAAGCCGAGCATTGCTGCACAGATTCCTGCCGCATGTGCCACTGCCCACCGACCAGGTGCACAATACACACACACATGCAAAGCAAAAACAACTAACAAACGTGTGCAAGCAAAGCACAGATAATGTATTTCACATCCCCATCCTAATAAACTGAATCAGGATTCACATCTGTGCATGTTTGCATAGTCCTCTAATGTAAATGTACATTCTGGTTGTGCAGAACCACCAGCAGTGGCTACAGAACTTTGAGACGTCTGTGAGAGAGAGCTCGGCTGGAGAAGTGACCTCTGCCCCTGCGTCAGGAGCTGGAGATGCCCAGGTACAGAAACATTGACTAATGAACCAATTCCAGTACTTTATGAATCAAGTGAGTGCATAAACATTTCAGAAGACTTCAAGATTATTTTTTTTGGGCAGGCTTTAGGAGAAAAGTTGAAAGAGGCTGAGGCGGCCCAGAAAGTTCTACAGAAAGATTGTGAGACGTACAAGAAAGTGCTAGCAGAGACGGTGAGTTGTTCATGGCGTCTGTCTGCGATTTTAAAGAGCTAAATGTGTGACAGTGACAGTATGTTAGCAGCAGTGCGGTGATGGTGTTGGTGTTGGGTGCACAGGAAGGAATCCTGCAGCGGCTACAGAGCAGTGTGGAGCAGGAGGAGACGTGCTGGAAGGAGAAGTTGGAGCGGTCACAGGCTGATCTCAGAGAGGTTGGTAAAACAAACACACTACATCGGTTTTACTCGTATCTACACCACTCCTTTCACATGGTAGACAATTAATAGTTAGGTTTAATGCTAAATTGTTTGCTCTGACAATGATTCGGTGTGATTATGATTCTCTACTAAATCCTGCATTGCGTCATTAGAGGTATTATTTTATTAAATCAATTATTACATTCTGCAGTTGATGCACTGAATCACTGTCAGATTCATCGCAATGCCATGTGTGTTTAACACTCCTATATTATTATTATTATATAACCAATACAAGTAAAACATTTCTTATTTTATTTGTAATATCACATTTATTTTTTTAATGTTTGTGGTTGACAAGTTAACTCAGTGTCACGTGATCCTTCAGAAATCATTCTAATATACTGATTTGGTACTCAGTAAATATTTTTTATTACTAACCATGTTTGTGGAAACTGATACTTTTTTATCTGGATTCTTTGAATATAGTTTAAAAAAAAACATTGTTTGAAATATAAATATTTGCAACATTTATAAACGTCTTTGTCACTTTTGATTAATTTTAGTGCATCATCATTGCTGAATAAAAATATGAATTTCTTAAAAAAAAAAAACTTTCAGACCACAAACCTTTGAATGCTAGCATATTGCATATAAATTTGATATCATTTTATGATTTCTTATATAAAATATTATTATATAATGTATGCTATATTGTTATAGCATACATTATGTATATGTATGCTATATTGCATCGTAAAAAGCGCTATAAAAATAATCTTGAATTATATAATATTAGTAATAGTAAAATATATAATAGTAGTACAATAAGAGGTAAATAACATTTAGTGTGAGCTAAAAATCATCTAGGCACATAATGGTAATGAAAATATGCTTAATTATCATGCATATAATATTCATATCACCAATTTTCATAATGCGAAATGCCTTTTTCTTATTTATTTTGGAGTTTAAGACCTGTGTTAGGCTGCAATATAAAAATGGTATGCTTTCGTGTTTAGATGACTCCGAGGGTAATTGCACTGGAACAGGAAGTGGACAGACTGAGCTCAGATGGAGATGTGGAGAGTGTGAGTTTGCTTTCAGTTTGAACAGCTCTGAAACAAAGCACCACTTACTCCTTAAATTTGAAAAACAAAACAGCACTGGGCTGAAGAGTATCACTTTGAATACTGCTTTGCAATTTATATATCGCAGCTAAGGAGAGACAAACAGCACCTGGAGGCTGAACTGGAGAGAGCGGAGCGTGAGAGCACCACCTATGTGTCCGAGGTCCGAGAGGTAAGCACAAACACCTTACTGCATGCTGCTTATACCTCTGTCTCTCGCTCTTTTATGTTTTAGTTGCTTGTGGTTGTCGTTTTTAAATGTCTAACATGTTAGATTGTAGCAGCTAAACTAAAACCTGTTGAAGGGTTGGCATCTACGTGTCTATCCTCAGTCCGAACTATCAGTGATGAGTGAATTTATGCTCTCTTTAACCTGCAGATCTTTGTAGAAAGCTTTTATTGTCTGGACTGGGGATAGAACTTCTTCATGGAATGTTCCGGGTTCAAACGCTTTATGCATTTGCAGCATGCTGTCGACTACCAGAGAAAGACATTTTGACTCGTTCCTTCCTTTGAAGTAGAGGGTTTAAATATTGCCACAGTTACTTCCAATGTAAGGGAGTCAAAATAATTTCTGTGGTGATCACTAATGCTAAACTTGCCTGGATGTTTCTCAGAGAATTTTTCCTATATTATAAATCTCATAAACCCCTTGCATAGACTAGGGATGGGCATTTCATACAAAAGTAATATTCGAAAATCGCTTGGAAATATTTGATTATTATTCAAAAATAGCACCCCTTCCCTGTATGCATCCACGCACATCACGTTATTAGGCTAGTGTTACACACCCATAAACCGAGAGAGAGAGACCATTCACGCTTTTAATCTGTATGATGATAAACTGTTTAATTGATTTAACTCAAGCCATATAATGATTGTAACCTGCTGAAACATATTAATATAATAAACTTAACAGAACAGAATGACAGCACTTATTAACATAGCAGTCCATTCGTTAGCATAAATCAACTGCTCATAAGGTATTAAACTGCTCAAAAAATATATTCCAATACTTTCTCTCGCAATTATATCGTTGGGTAATTACACTGTATATTAACTGCGGGCATCAGTGAGCCGTTATTAATATGCGGGGCATTGAAAATGCTTTTGAGTGCGCGTGACCGTTTGACTTTCACTTTGGAGATTCGCGATCACGTGTTTATACTATGGAGCGACAGTACTTACCAGTGTTAATTTTGGCAGAAATTTTTCGTGTTTAGTCTTTATCTTGAGACGAAAATGCTTAATAGTCTTAGTCACATTTTAGTCATTTGAGTCTTTCATAGTTTTAGTCTAGTTTTAGTCGACGAAAAGTCATTGCATTTTAGTCAAATTTTAGTCAAACTGCAGTTACCAACATTTATTTTGGTAGATATTTTATATGTAGTCTTCAAAAATAGTCATTAATTCTTCTCTCTTTAGACCAAATCAATTAAGCTTATGAGAAATTTGAATCCTGGATTGAATTTGGAAAAACTGGAATTAATTAGAATTTTTTGGTAGAGATACAAATTAAACTCATTTTTTAAAAACAGTATGTTTACTTAAGTATACATTTATTTAACATCTTTTGTTGGTTAACATTGATGACACAGATAATTAGGAATGCTTTCTCTTTAAGACGGAAGTTATGCATGTAATACTGACACACATTCAGTTTTCACCCACCTGTTTACGCTCACTTAAGCCATAACCGACTCTATTTACGTGAGATACTCTGACTCTACACGATAGACATTTGGACTGCTGTGTGTGTATTTGAGAGCTGATCGCGCGCTACAGTATGAGAACTGAAGAAGTGAAGCGTGCGCGAGAGAGAGCACTTCTATCAGCGTGTTTACGCCTATCCCGCCTTCACTAACTTTAAGTTAATCGACAACAAATTGTGACTCCCGGGAAAAACGGTACGTCTGTCATCCAGTCCCTAACACTTCGGGTGCTGAGGCCGTGTTTTGGTAGCCAATCCGTCCAGTGCAGCTGCTATACTGAGACTAGATATAAAGCCCCTCATCTAATGACAGAGACGCACATTTTGAAAGACAAGACAGTTAACTTGGCCTATAGGATGTATTTTGAATGTCCGGTAGTCCTCAAATAACATTTTAGTCCCGCCTCGTCTTGTTAATGAAGACGCGGCATAAATTTCGTCATAGTTTTTATCATCAGATATTAATTTTAGCTATTTTTCGTCATAGTCTAGTCTTAGTCTACGAAATTAACACGGGTACTTGGTTACCCCACATTTTACAAGATTAGATGTTTGTCAGTGGTGCTCAGGATCTGTAAATCACTCGCCATCGTCCTACTCTGTTGCTGGTAAGTGAAACTACATGTACTGTAATGTAACAGGCTATCGCTAGCATGCGGCTAACCGTTTGGCTCCGTGGAACGCGTTATTTGTTTTCCGTGTCTTTCCCAGTACGGATTCTGCACACCTCTAACCCAGTATGGGATATTTGTAGTCCGCACAGAACTTATTTGACATTGTTCTTAGCTGCAAGTCTACAGCGTTCACGTGAGAGAGTGTGTTCTTCTGTTGTCTTTGACAGCTTTTAGGTGCGTTATTGGCAACGTTTACCTCTGCTTGCGCGTCACCACCGCATCAGCACCGAAAACATGGGGAATATTTAGACAAGTATAATCGCACAACCTATTCGATATTCTATGAATAAATCGAATCTTCGAAAATCGTGACCCATCTCTAGCATAGACCTGGATGACTTTCACCAAACCCAACAAGGTTGATCTTCCATGGACGTGTTGGAAATTACACTAGACGTCCCTTATATACTGTATTAAACTAAGACACCATCCTCCAGCACTGGTTTCTCAGCCCCACTCGTTCCTGAAACATCTCAAACTTCATTTCAGCTCAAAGATCTCTTGACCGAGTTGCAAAGCAAACTCAACGGCTCGTACACCGAGGCCGTCAGACAGAATGAGGAGTTGAATTTGGTAAGACGTCCCCCTGGTTAAACTGAAGTAGCTTTCTCTTTCTCCTCTTGAGCTCACATGGGTGGGGGCGCTCGCTTCAAGGGCCTGGACTTTTACGGCAAGGGCTTGTTATCTGTTATCTCTGATTTCTAAACATTTATTCGGCTGTAGTGAATTCATTTTCCAATAATAACAATGTCGTGCTCCAGCGAAGACAAAACGGCATCACGAATTGCAGTTAATTTTACAACAAATGCTGTTCTTGACAAGAGATTTGAATGTCCTGATCATATGAAACATTAGAGATGACAGATACACCTTGCCAAAGTTATGATGTGTTAATCTGGCATCTAATATCTTACGCTGATTACTCTGCGGTCACGGTTTCACTTACTGCCACCTTTGCTTAAAAACTTGAAACTGCAGGCACAAGCACACACGCATTCCTAACGCTCGGCTTTTGTCTGTTACATACACTACTGTTTAAAAGTTTGGGCACAGTAAGATTGTATCTTGTTTGACAAGGATGCATTCATTTTTATATATATATATATATACAGTATATATTTGCATCGATAGAATCAATAACTAAGGATCATGGTGTTAATTTCTGAAGGATCATTTGACACTGAAGACTAGATAAATTAGTGTACAAAATATTAAAATGAGATTTATTTTAAACTAAACCTCACAATAATATTATTGTACTGTTTTTTTTCTATCAGTTAAATGCAACCTTGGTGCGCATACGACAATTCTTTCAAAACATTAAAATCTCTTATCAACTTTAAACTTATGATCAGTAGTGTGTTTTTATTATTCTAGTGTAAAATGTTGTCCATTGTCTGTTCTATAACCTTTTATTCTCTGAACTAGTGTCAAATCCTCAGTGTTTGTGACCCCTTTTGTGAAGGAAACATACATTTCCACAATTTAAATGTCCATTTCCATGCTTTTGAAGTAGCTATTATCGTATCCAAAACTTTACTGCAAACATGTATGTGTTAGAGAAAAATAAAATCACTTTTTTCAAGTATTCAGCAGAGTAAACTAGATTCCTTAAATGGATAGTTCTGTCAGTATTTACTCGTGTCATTCCAATCCTGTATGATTGTCTTTCTTCTGTGGAAGTCCAAAGAAGATGTTTAACAGCGTGTCCGAGCTGTTCTCTTCCATACAACGACAGGGAATGGCCACCAGATGGTTTTCAGCTCTTAAATGCCAAACAAAGCATCACCAATTAGTCTGTTCTATTCATTAAGTCACCATTTACTAAAACTCCTGAAGTACAGCTTGGACATTCTGCTCTAAATAAATATCTCCTTTTGTGTTCCACATAAGAACGTAAGTCATACAGGTTTTGAAAGAGTTGGAGGTGAGTAAATGAACTCTCCGTTTAAGAGCCCAGCGCTGACTTGTCAGTAAAGTGATATTTGACTTGGCTTTTTCTTCAGCTTAAGACTCGGCTGACTGAGACGTTGTGTAAGCTTGAGACGGAGGAGAGGGAGCGGCAGAAAGTTGCTGGAGACCTTTATAAGGTAAAGCTTGCGATGCAGGAGGATCTTAAACCGTCTGCATTTTAAAACGGTTAAGTGATTAAGAAAGTTGTTTGTTATAAAGTTATTTTCTTTCCCTCATTGTATGTCGTGTCACCTGATCAGGCCCAGCAGTCTCTGGAGTTGATTCAGGCAGAGATCGTTAAAGAAGCAGGCCAAGCTGACCTGATAGAGACCAGCAGCCTCACGCAAACGGTGAGAAGTTTGTTATTCAAAACATTATACTGTTTAACACATGTGGATAGTGCTGGGCGGTATGACCAAAAATGTATATCACGGTATTTTTCTAAATTATACCGGTTTCACGGTATATGACGGTATTTATTTTTTCCATGCATGCCGGGTGTTAACCACATTTTCTATTACTGACTGAGGAAAAACTGCAGTAGATTGACTTACAATGCCATATTTTAGTGTCATGATGAGTGTAACAATATTCCACACTAAATATGTGGACATTAACGTCTATTAAATATAAATTAGCTTATTTGAGATGCACAACGGCTCAGCTGTTACTTTATTTGGAATATTTTCATTGATGATAAAATAGAGCAAACATCATGCATTACTTGTTTATTGATCTGTTAGTACGTATAAATTCAATATAGATCACATTATGCAAACTCCCTTATAATAATTAAAAGCTGTCACTCTCCTTATCGCGATCTGTGGGCGCACAGAAATTAAGAGCACGTGAGTGAGTTCTCAAGACTCAAAAGCACGTGCAAATGTGATACATTCGGTCGGGTAACCTGCGGGAATGAGTATAATTATTATATAATAGCCACAATCCCACGCCGAAATTCAAGTTCTGCTCTGTGTTCTCTGCTAAAAACCCGACTGTGAATGATGCGAATGGCGTTACTATGTTGTCAGTGAGAAGCTGCAGCCGAGGCGGGGATGAACAACAACAGTGTCAGCGTTTCTACATTTGTCTTGTCACCTCATGTTTTATCAAATCCTCAGTACCCCTTTGTGAAGGAAACACGGAGCAATTTTTCCGTGAGCGGTAATGTAAAACGGAGTGGATCTTTTTTCCAGCGGAGTGATTAAATGGATCCAGAACGTGATTAGTAGATGGAGAGAGGAACGTGCTTTAATCCACTCCAGGCTTTGATCACATCCCCCAGATCAGCAGACTGAATGCACCTCGTCTTTCCTTAATTTAAGACCTATTCAAGCTAAAATCAAGACAGTTATAACACTATTTCAGAAGTGTAAGCGTATTTACGGTCTTAAAATTATGAAAAGTGAATTTAAGAAGGCGGGAACCCTGCAATTGACGGGAATCCGTCGTCTCGACGAGAACTGTTGTGTGTGAGAGACGCGGGAGCTGATGGCAGCGGATATCTTTGGTTTTGTGGCAGTCGATGTGGATATTGTGGATGACTTCTCTCTCATCACATTCTACTAGTGCTTCAGTTTCACGCTTAGTAACACATGCAGCTGTATCCTCGCCAAAATGCAATAGTGAAAAGAGACCCCTCTCTAACATTGTCGCGTTCCGAACGTTATTTAAATGACACCGGTATTGCGGTATTTAAAAAGATTTTGTATTTTTTTATTTTACTAGAACACCTGACTTAATACACTTTATAATTATCATAAGTTTAAATACCACTGTTTTATAGGGTTGCATTAATGTTATATAGAGAGAGAGAGACTGTGCAAAAGTATTAGACCATTAGTATTTAGTACCTCCTCCCGTTCATCTGGGATTACATGAAGAATCAGAAAACAAACTGAGACAGACTCAATCCAGAAGAACTGTGGCAAGATGCTTCAAGAAACCTTCCTGCGAAGATACAGTACTGTGAAAGGGTTTAGGCACTTATATAAAAATGCTGTAAAATTAGGATGCGTTTTATTTTCTTGAAGCATCTTGGAGACGTTCTTCTGGATTGAGTCTGTCTCAGTTTGATCTGTTTCTTCATGTCATGACTGGATGATGATCAGATCTCGGTGTGGAGCACTGGCTGTTGTCAGACATAATCTTACTAGATTATTACAATTAATTGCAAAATGAATGTTTGGAAATGTAAACTGATATTTCCTACTGACACACTACAGCAAAAGATAGAAATAACTGACTTAAAACCATATTTTTGTTGGTGAAAATACTAATGGCTTAACTTTTGCACAGTAGTGTCAGTGTTTATATACTATATGTGAACCCTGGACCACAAAACCAGTCATAAGGGTCAATTTTTCGAAATTGAGATTGATTTATACATCATCTGAAAGCTGATTAAATTATCTTTATATTGATGTATCGTTTGTTAGGATCGGACAACAATATTTGGCCGAGATACAACTATTTGAAAATCTGGAATCGGGGGGGTGGAAAGAAAATCGCCTTTAAAGTTGTCAAAATGAAGTTCTTATCAATGCATATTACTGATCAAAAATTAAGTTTTGATATATTTACGTTAAGAAAATTTACAAAACATCTTCATGGAACATGATCTTTACTTAATATCCTAATGATTTTTAGCATAAAATAAAAATAGATAATGTTGACCCATACAGTGTATTTTTGGCTATTGCTACAAATACACCCCAAAAACTTAAGACTGGTTTTGTGCTCCAGGGTTACATATGAGCACTCTAAATTAAATAAATATTGTTTTCTTAAATATCAGTGACTCTGGCTGAACTCTACATTAATGAAAATGACAGTTTGAAGTTTATTGCAAAAATGGCCGAGAAAAGCAAGCTGGTATTGTTCTGGGTTTTGAAGTGAAACTATAATGAAAACTGTAAAGACATTTAATTTAATACAAAATTTCCAAGGCAGCATTTATCATTTTAATCAAGTGTAACTTTATGTAACCACTTAGTTAAAACTAAAACTGAAATCAATATTAATAAAAAATATACAGACTATATAAAATATATAACTAAATACAATATATAATAAAACTAAACATACTATACAGCTATATAAAACAACTATTAACAGGAATGAAAATGAAAATATAAATATTAGTATAAACTCTATAAAATAACTCTACAAGCGTGATTATTGGGTTAGTCTTCTGAAAATGGTGAGATGACTTCTGCAATCCTTCGACTCGTGTTGTCAGGAGGAGATTGACCGTAAGGAGAAGATGACTGCAGGCTTGAATCAGACGGTACAGGAACTACAAGAACTGCTTCAGTCTGTCAACAGACAGCTTACTAAGGGAAATGAAAGGGTACGCTTCCCTTTTTTGTTTCGATTTTTCATGTATTCTAGTGTTTCTTAGATCGAATCACTGCAGTTAAACAGCATTTAAAAAATACTACCAATGTTACACATTTTACTCTTGGCTTTTTAGCCAACATTGCTTATATATGCGTTTTCTTACATAATATAAATATTTAAATGTAAATGAATTTCCAATGAATCTGATTGCTGTAAATTCATGAAGCTTTCTGTTGGCTGCTCTATTTGCTAATGTTAGTTCCCAGTTAAGATAAACAAGTGCCTTATTGTCTTTGTGTTTCAGGATGATGGAGATAAATTATACTCTAATTATAAACTGTAATGAAACGGAGGAAGTGTGCTCTCGTAAAGCCACATGACGTCATACCAGAATAACCCACCGTCAGATCCCAGCCCTGTTTACTGCACCTGATCTACCATGTGATCTCCAGTTAAACCAATCCTCAATCCCAGCACACTCCAGCCTGGGGTCCTGACGACGTGCACTCGGTGAACCGGATCCTTTCTAAAGCGGTGTCATTCCTCATACTCACTAGACGTGCAGAGCAAAGGCATCCGATAGACGAGGCGGTTATACTCGCTGACGTTTCATTTCACCCTTTTTCAGTCCGAATACTACTTTTTGTTAGCTCTCTTTGACCAGAGAGGTTTTTATCCTTTCTTATAAAGAGCGTTGAGGATATTTGTGTTGTTTTAAAAAATTAAATAACTTAAGATCTACTGACACTCACTTTGTGTTTTCTGCTCTTGTCTTGAACCCCTTAAACTCAGAGGCACATGCAAGTGATCCATTTTAAACCAATAAATGCTTTTCCTGACTAATTATGCTCAATCTAGTATTTGTTTTCCTGGGGGCCTGTTGTAATGAGGGACATATTACGGTATCGTGGGTGAAAGACGGGTTAAATCTGTGCTTTAAGTGCTGCTCCGACAGAGACGTCCTCCTCATCTGTTGTTATCACACTCTATACTGTTGCTAATTTCATTAACACTGAGATTTCATTTTTTGTAAAACAGGTGACCGGTAATAAAAGGGATGCTTGATTAAAAATGCAGCCTGTCCCTTTTTTTACTAAGTGTTTTCTTTCTTTCTTTTTCCTATCTTGAAATTGTAAAGCATAACAATAACTGATTGTGCTTTACTTTTGTGAACCGATCTATTTTCAGAGCTATTTGGTGGCAATGTAACTAATGTGTTGCACACAGGAATAGTTGGCTGGCAAAATATTAATAGGCTACAGTTTTAGGAGGAAAAAGTTATAAAACAAAATAACATCACTTACACATTCGGCAGATATAATTTTAATGAATAATATTTGTTAAGTCTATGGTTCAATTTATGTTTTTTAAATATTTAATTACAGAGAGAGTATTTTAGGTTATATAGTAGTAAAAGGAAATAGAAATTAAATTATTATGCATTATATAATCTAAAACATTTTGTTTTGTTTATTTATTTTTTGGAAATAAATCTTATTTTCTTCCAGGCTGCAATTATTTGATTTGAATTATTCAGTTATATGCACTAAGAACAGTAATATTGTAAAATATTAGTGCAATTTAAAAAGTGTCATTTATTCCTGATGGCAAAGCATCATTACTCCAGTCTTCAGTGTCAACGATCCTTCAGAAATCATGATAATTTGCTTCTCCAAAAATATTTCTTACTGATTGCAATGTTGAAAATGCTGATTAATATTTTTTTGGAAACTGTTATTTTAATCTGGCTTTTAATCAGGAGTCTTTAATAAGTAGAAAGTGCAGAAGAACAGCATTGATTTGAAAAAAAAAACGTTTAGCTTTGAATGGGATGTTTTTATTTTGAGATTTGATTTTCTGGTTATAGTTTTCAGAAAGTGCGTATGTAATGAGTCGTACACTACAGCAGGGGGCAGTCATAATTTAATAAATGTCTTTCTAGCAGTCATCTGGATGGGAATCTAGGTGGAAAGAACTCGTTAAGGCGGTTAACTTTCATTATATGTGATTGCAAAATACACATTCCCATCGTTTCTCATGATGACGCTCATCTCTATGAAAGACCAAAGCACACAAATAGTTGTAATACCAGACTTCATTACTTTTTTTTAAATGATTTTTTTTTATAATTAGCATCTACTTAATCAGCCTCATAGGACAAACCAAGTAGGTCTGTAATGTTATTTAGTAGAATGTTCCAAGCTGCTCTTCACAATTAAGAACCTGGGAAACCGAATGCAGCATTTTTCAGGTGAACTGTCTCTTTAAACGAGTCACTTGTGCGGTTCACACAGTAGCCTACACTTACTTTAGTTTTTCTCCACAAGGCTGTAATAATTTAGACTTTAATTTGAATAAGTAGAGGGTGATGTGGTGGAATAGTTGGGCGTTTTAGAAGGTTTTTCTCATTTAGTGCGGAAGAGTTTGAATGTATGCTTTAATTTCCTTGTTTTTATTGTTGTGATTATTTTTAATGACTATTTCACTTCCTTTTATGTAAAGCACTGAATTGCCACTGTGTCATGAAACGTGCAATATAAATAAACTTGCCTTGCCTTTAATAAAGGGTGAAGAACAAGTTAAAGGATAACAACAAGACTTGTGTGCGGCTCGGAGGTCAGCAGACACATTCCAGCCATTCTCTCTTGTGTCATACTACAATCAGCTGATCCCAGACCTGCCTCTCACTGTGACATTGTCACTGTGAACATTTTACCATTGTACACATAGAGGTTAAATAGTGACAGGGTAGTGTAGATAAACCCCATATACTGTAAATCCAAAACGTGATGTGTGGATTTCCCCTTCTTATTGGTGTCTTTCTGCTATTCCTGTCATTGTTGTGTGGACATCTTAATGCTACAGCTACAACATGACACTCCAGAGCAGTGGTTTTCAAAATGTGGCCGCAGAGTGCAAATAGCTGTGCACTGCAAATATTAGAATGGTGGTGCACATAAATTCAATTAAGTTTGTTGGTGGGCATAACTTTACATGGTGGACATAATACTTACATATTTCTGACATGACACACCACATGTTTCCTGGTGCTCTTGGTGTTATGTAAAAAAATATATATATATATATATATATATATAAGCCTATCTGAAAATGCAAAAGCAAAGAAAACGTGCTTATTAAAAGATTCCTCGTGGGCATTTATTCATGTTATTTTTTCATCATTACTGTTATTATACTGTTACCTAAATTCATTACTTCAGACTTATATGCCCTCTGGAAGCTTGCGTTCTGCAAGTGAACGACGCATTACTGTACCATCCCAAAGAGGCACAAAATCCCTTTCACAGACTTTTTCATTAACTGTTCCCATCTGGTGGAATGACCTCCCTAACTCAATCCGAGCAGCTGAATCCTTACCCATCTTCAAGAAACGGCTAAAAACACATCCCTTCCATCTTTATTTGACCCTCTAACTCTCTATTCTAATTCAATTTTATCTGTCTTTTTATTTAAAAACAACACACACATTTGACCCTCTATCAAATGCATATATGTGACCCTCTCTGTGAAATCCAGGCTAAAATCTCAAAATCTAATTATGAGATAACAAGCATCAAAGTTGGATTTCAACCATTAATTTCACTATAATTTCAATATTTGACATGGCCTTACTTAGTCAATTTTTGAAGATATGAAGGTAACATTATCACAGAATGTTCTTTACCTTATGAAGTTTGATTTTATGTAGAAAACAGTAAATCGACTTTAGCTGGGTTTTCACAGAGGATCACATTTATTCTCTAACTGATAGCTTTTCTTGAAAAACTAACACTAGCTTTCTTTTTTATATTCCATCTACTTGTTTCATATATATATATATATATATATATATATATATATATATATATATATAATATATAACACAGTATTTTGTATAGGATATATATATATGTATACAGTAGGCTTTTGAGGATAAGAGCTATGATAAGATGCTAGGTTTTGTAAGGGTTTTGTCACAGCAGTTTACTAGAGAGAGAGACCCAGATGCAGAATGATCAAGGGAGTGAGGTTTATTGACTAGACTAGAATAAACAGGGCTGATGTGAGAGTCCAAACAGTAGGAAAGGGCAGTCTGCTGGATAACAGGAGGATAGCTGAAGTCAGACCTGGACAAAGTTTGGCTGGAGAACAAAGGAGATAGAGCAGCAGCAGTCAATGAGATCACTGGAGATCAGACAGCAGCTTGAGCAACTAGGGCTTGATACTTTGAGCTGTAGTGAACCCAGTCCAGTCAGATAGCCAGGTCTTGATACTTTGAGCTGTAGTGAACCCAGTCCAGTCAGATAGCCAGGTCTTGATACTTTGAGCTGTAGTGAACCCAGTCCAGTCAGATAGCCAGGTCTTGATACTTTGAGCTGTAGTGAACCCAGTCCAGTCAGATAGCCAGGTCTTGATACTTTGAGCTGTAGTGAACACAGTCCAGTCAATAGGAATCTGTAGGAACAGTCCAGTCAGATAGCAGGAACAAGTGACACAGTCGTCAGACAAGAACAAGACAGACGACAAAAAAATTCAAGCAGAAACAAAACAAAATAAGACACTAACTACACGATATGACTAGAAAAAAACAAACAAAAAAAGTCTTACAAAATTAAGACAGGAACTAGACAAGAACAAAATGACAAAAGCAAAGAAATCCTAATAAACTTCAAGAGAACTGAATGCAAAGCAAGAAGAGTAAAATACAACACTAGTAATACGACTACCGACAAGAAATTCTCTTACACACAAGGAACTAACGCAATGAACCAGCAGAGACATGAGGGAAAGGGACACAATACAAAGGAGCAGAGCACATGAGGATCAGGTGGACACAATCAGTAAATGAGGACTAGACTAGGGCTGTATCTGAAATTGCCCCCTATACCCTCAAATAGTGCACTATAGTGGACGTTCTGGAGTGCACTCATTCAATCCCACAATGCACCGCAAAAACGAGTGTACAACCGATGTACACTCAACAGCTAGAGATAACCCATAATGCACTGTGAGATTCACGCGCGAATGAATTCCCGGGTCTTGCCAGAAGATGACACCCGCAGCTGAATCATCCATTCATTTATTTTAGAAGCACTCGTCCGTGGCTTAATACAGCGTAATACAACACAGGTACAAATAATTGTGAATTTACTATTAGATACTAAATTAGTATTAAAATTACTATACATCATTTCTGTGACAGAGTTCAAGATAAATCCTTTCATTACTGGAGATGCCCGTTTCAAATGATTATTAAACAGCAAGCAAATATTCAAAAGCGGCAGTCCTTCTGGTGCACTAAATGTCAGAATTCACTCACTCGTTTTCATTCACTCCTTCAAGTGAACTAAATGAGTGGACTAATGTTTGGGAATAGTGAAGGAGGGTATAGGGGGCGATTTCGGATACAGCCTAGGACTAAACAAAGGGGGCAGGGTAACAAGGGGACGGGGTAACTGGAAACCAGCAGGCAGGGCAAGAGGAGCACATGGCCAGGACCCTGACTGACAGGTTTCTTTTTTCTATATTCTATCTACTCGTTTTCTTTAAAATAAAATAAGATTGATTATCTTTGTAGGTGGGTGCTAGTATTAAAAAATAATTCCCCCTCGAATTGAGCTTTCCAATTCATTACAAGAAGTCAGTACCATCCATGATATAGGCCTACAGTAGTACAGTTTCCTCCGTTGCATATATTGCACTCTTTTTCAAATGTTTTACCATATTATGCACAGTATGCTTGTGTAAAAGAAGTGTGCTTAATTGTTCTTAATTATAATTAAATGTGCACTTTTATAGCGTTAAACCTTATGACTATTAAAAAACACTTGGAGTTTTTATATTATTGAAATAAAAGGCCACTTAAAGGGATACTCCACCCAAAATGAAAATTTTGTCATTTTTCACTTACCCTCATGTCGTTCCGAACCCACAAAGGCTTCGTTCGTCTTTGGAACACAATTTAAGATATTTTCGATGAGAACTGGGAGGTGTGTGACCGTCCCATTGACTGCCAAGTAAGTAACAATGTCAAGGTCCAGAAAAGTATGAAAAGTATCGCCAGGTACTTCATCTGCCGTCAGTGGTTCAATCTGACTGTTATGAAGCTTCGAGAATACTTTTTATACGCAAATAAAACAAAAATAACGACTTTTATTCAACAATTAGGCACTGTAACATCTCCTCTGTGTCAGCGTATGCAATTTTGGAGATTATCTCCTGGACGCAAAATGCGTACGCTCTTCTGTATCAGCCGGGCCACAAGGGTGCGTTGTTTGCGTTAAAATCAGAGCACAAATCGACGAAGAAGACGCATCCCAGTGTCGAGGCTGATACAGACAACTGTGTGCATTTTGCGTCCAGGGTATCATCTCCAAAATGGCACTACGCTGACACAGAGGAGATGTTATGGTGCCTAATTGTTGAATAAAAGTCGTTATTTTTTGTTTTATTTGGATACAAAAAGTATTCTCGTCGCTTCATAACAGTCAGATTGAACCACTGATGGCAGATGGAGTATCCCGGCGATGCTTTTCATTCTTTTCTGGACCTTGACAGTGTTTCTTACTTGGCAGTCAATGAGACAGTCACAATCCTCCCGGTTTTTATCTAAAATATCTTAAATTGTGTTCCAAAGACGAAACAAAGCTATTTATGGGGTCGGAACGACATGAGGGTAAGTAAAAAATGACAACATTTTCATTTTAGGGAGGATTATCCCTTTAAGTATGCTTTCTTAACACACGTAGGTAGATGTTTTAAAAAGTAATAATGTCCAAATTAAAGTTTTACTCTAATGTTTTTTCTTGTTTTTAAAGAAGTACACTTATTTTGATGTGTTGACTAATATTAAAGCACACGTACTTCATTATCAATTTTAATTGTTTTTAATGCACTAAATTGCAACATCATGTGTAATTAATTACAAATAGATTTAAATACAGGCATACACATTTCTATAGAAAATGCATAAACCTTTAGTTTAAATGCTTTTCAGTACATTCAAAATACACTTTAGCCATATTTTAAAGACAACAGAATTATGAAATTACACATCAATTATATATAAGTCATATAAGTGGGTCAAAAATCACTCTGAAGTTGAACTAATTGCATTTATTTTCAATTCAAACTATAATACAGTTTAATTTAATTCTAAATAACATGCATAAGTGTCCGAAAACATTATATTCAATTCACAATTTTAAAGTGTCTATGTACTTCTTTTTCACAAGGGTTCATAGTCCATTCTGCAGATATAGTAAGGAGAGTTTGGATATATCCATTTCCTAACCATTGCTTATCGGAGGAGGCTAACCAGGGTTTTCCTACTTTAGGTGTCCATTTTGGAAGTGGTGTTAAATATCACATGAACATTCCTCCTCTGACCTGAAGCAATAACTTACATGAGTCAACATCCTCAAAGATCTTCTTGAAGCGCTCACAGTCTGATAGACTTACACAGGTTGAGTAATAACAACATCATTTACTGACTCTGCTGTCGTGGAAACAGTCACTGTGAGTTCGAACTGTTAGTCATACAAATTCTTTTGAGACTGGTGACAATGAGTTCTTCAGCGCTAGGGATCTTTGTCTTAGGCCACTAAGAACCACCCAAAAGAAAGCATAACAGCTCCCTGACAACCACCCACAAAATAAACTAGCTTTGCAACATTTTCTTCAGATCAATCAACAGATCTGTTTATGCATTATGAAAGAAAACGAATTCTTGATTTGGTCCAGAAGTTGCGCAATCATTCTCTCATTCGTCATGCCTACTAATTTCTCTTTTGTACATGCAGTTATTTTCTCATAGTACAAAGATCTAAACCAGACAGGAACAGCAGCTCTTTGCATCTGCTATTCATCAAGATGGAATGAGCGACCGAGTCTTTGATCCTTCATCCAGGCTCGTGTGTGGAGGGAGAGGGGTTGACTGATTCATAAAAACTCTGCTCATACGCAGCACATGTGCTCATGGGATGCTGTCAGCATGTTGGTGAAATTGAGAAATATTTAAGTCATTGACACGGCATTGTTTTTCATCAACGTGCTAAGCAAAAAAACGAAGTGTTTACTCAGAAGTGGCATAATGTGAGAACAATAGAAGCAGATTTTTGGACGCACCTACTGTGCAACTAACTGATTAAAACAGATTCGTTTTGCAGTAATTAATTACAAGATCTGGGATGTTCTATAGATGTTTCATTCAAAATTCTCTCAAAATGAATGTATTTTTAAAAAGAGCCTCTGTATAAAGATGGACATACATCTGATTTATTAGTTTGTTTATTAGTGGGAGGTAAGCAGAAGTTTAATTCATAGAGGACATTTTAAAATATGACTCTACTGTTCAAACGATCAAATACATTTTGGCTTTATTGAGCAGAAGCTATTTCTTTCAAAAACAATAAAAAGTCTAACTGACCCAAAACTTCTGAACGAGTCATAGAGACGCTCTTAATTTTCTTTTTTACTATTCCTTCTATTTTATTTTCATTTTACTTTATTGTCAATTTGTTATTATTTTATGGCTTTTATTATTGTTGTACTTCAGTCAGCTCATGTTGTTTTAAATATTGCTTATTTGAATAAATTTGAGAGTGGCATTTTAGAAAATCAGTATGGGGTGAAATTTGTATCCAAATTATATTTCAAAACCTGTCCAATTAAAGTAAGTAAATAAATAAGCTATTGTAAAATCAAAATGAATTGATATTTCTAGCCTATGTTTTGCTTTTGTGAGATTATTTTCATGACAATTAAGCACATTGTCCTCATTCACAACTTTGCATTACTGGACATGCTATCTTCCCTGCTAAAAAAACAATAGAGGCCCAATAGAAACCATCACAGAAATTCCAATGTTGCCATTAAAATACCATTATGAACCATTAGCCTTTTCCAGTAAAACCATTACAAAATTCCTTTTATAGTGTGTTTTGGGCATTTTTCCAATATGATTTAACATACCACCAATAGTATCCATCACATACCAGTAGACACCATTATAGTTTCCATTAAACCCAATACAATTCCTATTAAAACCATTAAATCCATTACATTTTCTATTGTGTTTTGGGCACGGTTTTAATGTTTTTTTTTTCTTTTTTGTAATTCCCATTATTCAGTCACCATTATGGCAGTAAATAATGTCAAAGGGTGTGTGTGTGTGTGTGTGTGTGTGTGTGTGTGTGTGTGTGTGTGTGTGTGTGTGTGTGTGTGTGTGTGTGTGTGTGTGTGTGTGTGTGTGTGTGTGTGTGTGTGTGTGTGTGTGTGTGTGTGTGTGTGTGTGTGTGTGTGTGTGTGTTTAAATAATATATGTAGGTTTCATTTTCTTTAAACAAAATATAATTCCTAATTCTGTTATTATTTCTGTAATTTTTGTGAAATTTACCCTTATAATGACTCCAGAACAAATAAAGGATTTGCAGCTGTGGCGAAGCATGATGAGTTAAAGAAACATTCCACTTTTTTTTAAAAAAATTTTTTGTCATTTTACAACTCCCCAAGAGTTAAACAGTTGAGTTTCACCGTTTTTGAATCCATTCAGCCGATCTCCGGGTCTGGCCGTAGCACTTTTAGTGTAGCTTAGCATAGATCATTGAATCGGATTAGACCGTTAGCATCTCGCTCAAAAATGACCACGGAAGAGTCAAGCTTTAAATAGGAAAATTATCAAAACTCCTTGGTAATTTCTGAGCGAGATGCTAAATAATAAAGCTCTGGAGCCCTGTTGATTTATTTGTTTATTACAAATTTTTTGAGGCGAAACACCTACCAAAAAAATCGAACTGCTCTGGATAGAGTGTGGATGGAGTGTGGGCTAATTACAAGACTTCACAAAAATGAGGAGGTAACACATTCAGCAGGAACGTGTGAATGACTGAACAGCCGTCAAAGTACATGGAGGAGTAGTGGAGTTTAACAGCCGATCGGGAGGTTTGGCCAAAAGTACACAGGAGGTCTTACTACCTGTGATCAATTACAACACTATTTTAGAATTCAGTTATTTAGAGAAAGTGAACTGACAACAAGCACTCAATTGAGAATTCCAACTTGAGATACACTCCAGTGTTGTCAAAGGAAGAACGAATGGCAAGAGAGACATTTTCATCCATCCAATAGGCCAAATTGATTTTCCCCACAAATTTATATTCAGTCATCATTTACTCCACCCTCACAACTCATTTGCTGTTTCATGCAGGAAATAAAGTAAATGGTGGCAGAATTGTCCTTTTCGGTGAACAAATCTGTGTAAATGTTAGGATTTTGGGCTATTTTACTTCCATAACACGTCTTCAGACAAGTGGAAAGAAAACGATACACATGTACACATGTATACACACAAGTGTTTATTATATTACACTTTATCAATAAAAAAAAAAAACGCACTCTGAAATTGACTTTTTTTCTCACGTATTGAGCCAGAAATCTCCACCTCACAGCAGCACTTGCTCCAAACTTTACAGTTTTATTCCCATATTATGAATGTTTTAACAGAGGGGTTCATACACTCTTAAAAATAAACATGAAGAATCTATCATGTCGAACATTTCTATTCGAA
Organism: Ptychobarbus kaznakovi; assembly: GCA_027422405.1. NCBI lineage: Eukaryota > Metazoa > Chordata > Actinopteri > Cypriniformes > Cyprinidae > Ptychobarbus > Ptychobarbus kaznakovi. Next base: position 7,030,870 of record CM049806.1, read on the forward strand.
AAGGTTCTTTAGATGAATAAAATGCTCTTAAAAAAGCAATATAAAATATATCAACTGCTCACTGAATGGTTCTTTGGGGAACCCAAAAATGGTTGCAAGTGTACATAATTTACCGGATTTATGTAATATTTTGTTCTTAAACTATTTGGAATATTTTATGGCTGTTGACAGTATTTTGAGATTCATGCAGATATCTAATAAAAAGAGATCTGATAAAAAGATCTGCTCTTTCTGATAGAAAAGGGAAATCCAAAATACCCATCTGTCAAAACTAACTCCAATATATCTAAATAAATAAAGAAATGTAACCATTATTATGAAATTTTTAGATTGATGTTCTTTAAATGTATCCACATTAGGACATATTTAATTACATAATGCCACATTTGCATATTTAAACATAACATTTTAGAAAACTTGTAATACAAAACAGTTGGCTGATTGTACCATGATTAATGAATTGGGGAAGTATTGATATATATTAGTTAAAACATTTACTATTCACTCATGGTGTCTTGCCTTCAGCAGAAAAATACACATTTTTAGTGTCTCAAAATGTTTAAAATACAGGTGTGATAAACCTATAACCCTAATTATCAAGCCATCAAACTTAAAACCGAATCTCAATGCTTCTGTGAAGGCATGGATGGATGAAAAGCAAATGGCTCATTCATGTGGACTGAGCTGTTAGAACAGCATGATGTCTGTGATGGAACTGACACATTTAACACAGTGATGATTTACAACAGAGCGGGTCAGCAGTTTCAATTCTCAGACCCTATTACCTCATTTACATATGTTATGGCAGCACATTCTGAATATTACACCAAAAAATGATAGCTGCAATTAAAGTGATAGTTTTAAAGATAGATTAAGATGTACAATGAAAGTCAAAGGGGTCTAATATTGATTGGATCACAATGTTCTGCTAAATATATTATTTTGTGTTCTGCGGGAAAAAAAGGAAAAGTCATATAGCTGAGTAAATGATGACAGAACTTTTATTTTGGGCGAACGTGCCTGTATGATACACTAATACATTTCTGGTGTGTTGTTTTAAATCAGTGGAAACGCAAACACATTTATTGATGATTGCTGATACGTGGTTTACTGTTATTGCACTATATGAGTGACACTTACAAATAAATAAAAAATATATATTTTTTCAAAATTATTATTATTATTATTTACGTAATGTGTATCCAAATCGATTAAACCAAGTGTATCGCTTTAAATATATCTAAGTTTTAGCTTTTGTTTACATAATTGAAGGTGCCGCCTCAGACCACCGTTGTGTTGGATTGTGCCGTTAGAGGGGGTGCATGTTGGTTTAGCTTAAAAGGTGAAATATCACAGGATCAAACTGTCCATTACAGATTTTGCAGAGGCAACACATTCTTCAAAAGTTTCCAAGTATACACCAACCAATGATAAACCTATGAGAATATTCACTATAATATTTAGAAAGTTTCTTCGTACGCTTCCCCGCGTAAAGTCGTTCTAAGTGAATGGTACGGTCCATCCCTTCTAGTACTGTTTTTCTTACAGCGGATGGAAGCATTAAAGTTACTCGCTCTTCCTATAATGAAATATGCCCGAGACTTAAGGCTTTATTATTATCATAATTATGTCTTAAATCTCTCTCGGATGTAGGATTTCCCCTACTTCTTTCTTTTCTGAAAAGTACAACTCCAGATCGGGAGCAGGTAACGTTAAATGGGAAATATGGCAGTAAGGAGCGTCCTTTGAAGTCTTTCCCGTTTCGTCGCTGGATTGATCGTGTAATCGAGAGTGTGTTGTTTGAAAAGCCTCATGTTTTCGCCGGGTCAAGAGGAGCACTGTGTGCCCACCAAAGAGCCAGTAAAGTACGGCGAACTGGTGGTTTTGGGGTGAGTCCATACGCGCAGCTATTTTTCCTCCTTGTGTGTCCAATAATTGATGATTTCACGCGACTTCGGTTCTATTATTTACTGTTTCCACATTTCCTTTCATAATCTCACAATAGGGTTCATTAGAAACTATCTAGCATATTTTCGAACCGCTGTTTAGTTTATAACTGCGTTTTTGGAGAGTACGGAAATAGTTTGTTTACACACTTGATATTGTGTGCCAGACCTCCCAGCTCTTAAAATTCACGCGCTCACGTTACTGCACAAATTAAACACGTGCGCTTTAGCGAGCGCTTCCTGTAAGCTAGCACGAGCCAGTCAAATAACTACATTTAGGCACCTTTTATTTTTTGCACGAAAAATCATCGTCTAAAGAGATTTCTCTATGTTTTAGAATCACTGTTTTTATGTGTGATGTGCATTTTGCTCCATCAGGGGGGTGGATGGTTGGGCTGCGAATTGGTTTAATCCTCAACGCTCGTATTTTGGTCCCAGCGTTTGGGTTTTGATGGGACCTTCTCATCGGGATCGTTCATCATATGTACGGGAAGTCATAACAAGATGAAGGGCGGTGGAGGAATGTTGAAGCAGCCCACTAAAGTTTATTTGTTGTTCCTCCTTTTCTGTGACTGAGCAAAGAGGCTGTCTCCTTTTAACATTAATGCCCCCCCCCCTGGCTGGGTTGTAAATCTGCTGGGTTGTAAATCACAATAGTTCAGTGATTTTAGAGCAGGGCTTTTCAAACCATTCCCGGGCACTGCATATGTTGGACGTCTACCTCATTAACGTTAGTTAAAAGATGCTTTGGATGTCAGATAAGGGCAATCAAAAATTTGCAGAACCTTGAACTCATTTTGATAGCATTACAACCAAAATCATCCCATCCTAAGAGCTGTTTAACGTCAAGCATCTAAAATGTGCTATAGACCTTCATATTTTTTAACCTATTAGAGCCTACTGTTTCATGTTTAATACATACATTTGTTAAGCTTTTAAATTATGATTTTAAAATACAGATTTGCTAGATTTGCAGACACTATCTGCTACATGCTTCTGTCATGTGATTGACAGTTTATAATTTTTATTACTGGCAGTATAAATGTAAAAATGTCCAGCTTTAGGTTGTGGTACATCTTTTTTTGTGATTTTTATTTTTTAAAGTAAGCATAAAAACTTGTATATTGTTAGTAGTAATTCAAGATGAGCATTTACTGGTCTGAAGCAACTTGAATGTCCGTATATAATATTTTAGAAAAGTCATGTTAAAATATACCATACATGATAATTAAGGCTTTTGAGGATCGTTTATTTCTCTCAGACATCATTGTGTTGCATTTTATGTTTTGCCCTCCATGAAAAATACATAGCTTTGAAGAATAAAACGAAACATTTAAACACATCTTACTTCGACATATCATTGGGAGATACAAAGTGAAAACTGATATTTATGTGCATTTTATGTTATAAAGATCTTCTTGTTTTACATTATGCACTATCAAAATTTATATTAGTATCTGGACCAAATTACATGTTTTTGGTCAGTTTGGGCGTCTGAATATAATTGGCGTTTCTTCCTCCTTAAATGTGAGCTCCATATTCCCATACTACTGTATGAGCCATAAAAAATGTTATGTTTCAAAAAATTAGATTTCTGATTATTCCATATGTCAGTCTTTACAGGGCTAAAACGGCAATGAGATGAATTTCAAGGGGTTGGAGGTATGCTTGTTTTTGTTGGAGCAGCTTGTCTAAGAGCACAGAAAGCTTTGTTTCGGTCTCCAATTTGCAGGCGCCCTGGGTTCCCTCTAGAATTTCCTGTTTTGTTTTTTATAAGAGTGGTGTTTGATTTGAGCAAATTAAGAAGGGTCTGTGGTTAACATCCTTCTAGTGGTTGTAGGTTCTTGTTTAGCAACTTGTGTTTTAAAAAACACAACAGGTTCATAATACATTTAAAATACATAGGCATGTAACTTTTGCAGAATAAAACCAAGTTTCTTGGGAGTAATACTTTTCAAGAAAATGCTTATTCTTATTTTATGCAGAGTATAATTGTAAATATGACAGACACATGACAGCCTTTGTAAGACCAATGTCAAAAGTATTGTAATTATGAGTTCTGAGCACATGAATGACTGGGCAGTTATAGCATATCATCTCGAGTTTACAAGTATGATGATGTTGCTCCTGGTGTGTCGATTTAAACCCAGGTGATTTCACCCAGGCAGATTTGCTGAAAATTTGACACATTTTGAGTTTAGATGTAGTTTATTATTCACAATATAATTAATTTGTTTTGTTTGGTTACATCTGCATTATTTTCCTGAATTAAATGCATGACAAATGTCAGATTCAGGGTATAAGTTTCACACTTAAAAGGAAACATAATTTCAGTATCTCATAAAAGTTAACACCTCATATTATGACCCTACCATCAGATGTAGCTGAAAAATTTATGAGAAGTTTATAGTTGAGTGGATTGTCTTTATATGTGAAGTGAATAAGCTTTTATTATGCACCTATCATTGTACAGAATTAATCAGATGATTTATGGAATTTGAAACTCTGCATGAGACAAACAGACCTATTGTAGCATATTCATTGTATGCGTGTTTAAAAAAAAATAAAAATCATGGTACCAACTTTCCGCTGGCCTGATTCAGTGGGGTTGCCTGGCATTGGCTGCTGGCACACAGAGAGCACAGGCTGAAAGAGGGTATTATTGATCTGGGCACAGGCACATCTGAGCCTCCAGTCCTCCTCTCTCTGTTCATTGTTCTCATTAGACTGATAAGGCTTTGTGGGACACTACCACCCTCGAAAATGCACCTTTTGTAATGGTGTCTTTCCTCTGTGACTGATGGGGAGCTGTGGGGAGATGGATCTTGCTGACTCTAAAGTTTCTGCCAACTCACTGAGATGGCCTTACAATCGGTGTCATTCAAACTCTGACCTCTGAACGGAAGAGACGATAAACCTAGAGCATCTCAGATGTACTGTGATTTGTATAACTAAAATCTTAATTTAAAATGGATTTCATATTTATTTTTATTTCTCGCACATGACCTGTAGTTGTTCGTTGTATCATCCACTTCAGATAAATCTGTCCTTAAAGGGATAGTTCACCCAAAAATGATAGTTCTGTCATTTACTTACTATCAAGTATTTCCAAACCTTTATGAATGTCTTTGTTCTGCTGAACACAAAGGAAGATATTCTGAATGTGGGATACAGAGCAGTTCTGGGGCACCATTGACTTCCATAGTATTTTTTTCCTACTATGGAAGTCAATGGTGCCCCAAAACAGCCTTTCTTCAAAATATCTTCCTTTGTGTTTGGCAGAACAAAGACATTCATACATGTTTAGAACTTTTTGATATTGAGTAAATGACAGCATATTTATTTTTGTTGAACCATCCTTTTAAATGGCACGTCAAACTGTAATTGGTCACTTTTCATACCACTTGGACATCATGCTGGCTGAATCGGAAAGCTAAAAGCAGCTGCCTATGAGTGCGCCTTCTAAGGAAACGTTTCAGATAGATTCCAAGGCACCATGTCTTATGATCTAAAACCATTCAAACGAGCTTTAGTCACATAAAAGCAAGCATTTAAGGACTTGTTCTTGGAGTCATGCATCAACTTTCAACTGAGATGCCATTGTTTTCATAAACTGCTTGTACAGGATTGTGGGATCTTAAAGACTGAAGGGTGCATCTTCAAAATCTGACCAGACAATGACATCCAAGTAGACAGGATGTTGTGTATTTAATGGTTCGGACATGCCTTGATACTTTCCCTAATTGTTGCATGTCTAGTGATAGGCATCAATAGACAGGATGTTGGGACGTCTCATAAGTGCTGACATCATGCACACTGTAGGGAGCTGAGTGTGGATTAGCATTTTACTCTGAATCCTTGTTTTCATGAATGCTATATGAAAAAGAATCCAGGGAAATCTGATGGAGCAGAACAAAACTGCTGACTGTTTGTACCAGGATGACATTAAGAGCTGGAGTCAATTAAAAGTCATCTCTGTATTAACATAACTTAGTCTAAAGTTTCTTGAGCACCATGGTGTGTTTAACTATGAGTAGCTTGATTAAATAATGTAATGGGTTTAATTAAAATGAGTGTCCTTTTATGATGCACAGTTCTCTGTGCTATGAATCAGTGATAGAATTACGTTTTCAGTTTAGGTTTGCATGCAACATTAAAAGGAACCGGCCCAAGGGAAGTAACTTTGAGAACTACACATGCTGTTATACAAGAGAACATTTACATGTGGATTACGTTCCTTGTCACTGATGTGTTGCAGCAATTACATATATTTCTATTTAAATTCAACCACACCACATCTAATTATGAACTTAGTAATGTGGGTGGTTGTTGTTTTGTTGTTATTAGATACACTAACTCTTAATTAATGATTCTTTTATACGCTGATAGGGGCTGTTCACAAAGAACACATCTTTGCATCTAAAACGCGCGACTCATCTCTCACGAATGGTTTTAAATGCAGCGCAGAATGCCTCTGCCATATTGCCGTCAAATAAAAAACAAAATAAAACCTTGCAACGTATGCCCCGCCTCAAAAGTTGTCTGATTGGTATCTGATATTGACTCTTTCGTAACTGACATTGATGAGTGGCGCTCCGTGTAAATTGGAAATTCTTTTAACTTGACACGGCCTCTTAAAAACGCTCTGATCTACCTCTTCCAAGCGAGCCAGGGATGGCTAAACGAACATGGAGCGATCACACTAGTCAAACGAACTGGGCTTTGGGGGTCAAACGCGCTCTGGCTAGGGCTGTGCATCACCAGCATAGTCACGATACGATATGTATCACGATACAGGACTGCACTGAATTTCACCTCCGAAGAATTTAGAAAAACAGTTGTTTGTTAAACACCGCACACCGAGCAGGCAGTTGACCTCTGCATTATGAAAGGCCTCCATAACTGTACCACAGAACAATATAGGTAATGGCATGTGCTTAATGTTTACATTGGGCACTCCCCACTAGGTCAAATATTCTGATTGCTTGCATCTTGTTATTAAGCCCATAAATAATAATGCATTTGTTCTAATAAATTTATATTGTAATGTACTCGAACGAACCGCACCAAGAGGGAAAACAAACTCTAGTGCGATTCAACCGAACTAAATGAGGCAGGTGTGAAAGCACTCTTAAATATATACATTTTCTGCCCCATATCTTGAATTTTGTGATCATTCTCAATGCATTTTAATCGACTGAATCATGCAGTGAAAGAACACACTCTAAATGCGCATGTGCACAGTTTAACCTGCTTCATCACCACATAGGCTAATGTCTGCGTGCGCTCCGTAATGTAGGTGTTTTGTTGGGTTTTTGCAAAATACTCTATATTGTCAAATTGCACATCGTTAAAACAACAATTACAATATTATCGCAGACGATAAATATAGCACACCCCTGTTTCTGAGATTAGAATATTGAAGTGGAGATTGCTAACCGGTGTTTTCAGAAAGCAAGCGTGCTTTTTCCACAGTGGAAAGAGAGCCCGTGCACATGGTTGCCAGGTTGATAAAGATAAGTAACACACTTAGCAGATATTTCCGTATTGCGCAAGTGGGAAGCTCTGTTTTGGGGATTACGTCTCTTTATATCAGGCAACCCAGTTGTGTTCCTCTGCGGCCAGATTAAACCTTGTTGTAGCATATATATATATATATATGCTCTCTTCATTATTTTTTAGAAACCTTGCACTTTTCTACTCCATTTTAAACTGTTCTTGTATTCAAATTAAGCACGATCCACTGCTGCACACGTGCCACAGTATCGAAACATGGCCAGCTGTATCGATACCAGACAATGTGAGCGGATCGGGAGCGGACCTTCAGTGCCGCTCGCTCAACCCAAAATGCCCTTTGGTAATTTGCTAGTTCGAGAATCTGTGGAATAGGCTAAGCAATAGTTTGTCTAAACTAATGTTTCTAAAAGCAAATTCTAAAATCCTGTGAAGATTGACAGGTAGTTTATTAGACCGCATTTCCTCGCAGTTTTGGTCTATTTTAATTTTAGAAAGTTTCTTTTATTTACGCCACAAAATAATTAAGTGAATTTCATCCTGTGTGTGCTTTCATGGGCCTGATAAGCAAGATGTATTTTGTGAAAATCTATATGTGCATTTCATCTTGTGTGCGTGTTTTAATGGAAAAGTATACTTTTTCAGTTATTAAATTTTTACGAAAGTTTGCTAAGTGGCTTCAAAAACAAGACACATTTTTTATTTAATACATTTAAATGAATAAAGTCACCCTGAAACATAACCGTTACTTATCGGACTACTGCTTTAATTGAGACATTTATTCAATAATTTCATTATAAACAGGGGGAAAAAAATGTCTCCTGCTGGAGACATTTAATGTCAGAGCGTGATCTGAGCTGGATTTGGAGCATGAGCGAAACATTAGCCTCACATGCTCTGATCGATACTCGTTTAGTCAAATCCCTGGACGATACATCGTCGTATCGAACACCGCACTAGCTCTGGCACGGTTCAGATTGCCGATAGTGTGAGTACACTCTTAGACTGCTGGAAACACTGTATCACAAGCCCCTGTGTGCGAAGTATGTGTAGTAGATGACACCGAATGCATCGCGACTCTTTACATGGTGTGTACTGTCTGAACAGGTTTTCTATGCGGTTTGATAATTGTCCAATGGCGTGGTTAATTATGAAGCACATTTTGAATGATGAGCATTCGAGTGCTACAGAAATCTGTGTAGCTTTCTGGATTCTGTGTTGGTCTGCTCATGCGGCAGGGATCTGTAGAGCTGTGAAACGCCATATATTTTGCATTTGACTTATTAAAACGATTCTTAATTTCCCTCATCTAACGTGATCTAATTTTGGAATTTCTCTTCTTGAACAGGTACAATGGTTCACTCCCCAATGGAGACAGAGGGCGAAGGAAAAGCCGGTTTGCCCTTTTCAAGAGAGCCAAAGCCAATGGTGTCAAACCCAGCACTGTACACATCCTTAACACACCACAAGCCAGCAAGGTAATCTCATATCAGAAATCATAATTGTGAGACCTAATCATCTGTGTGATTTGCTTTTCACCACTTCTCCGTGCTGTGTGCTGCTGCCTTTTTTAGTTTGTTTTGATTGTTACTATTATGACTTGAATTTATTTCACAGCCAGAATTCCACTTCACATTATCTTTAAAAAATAGTTTCTAGTTTCTCAGAAGATCAGAACTTTGGAGTAAACTTGAATGATGTACAGCTCATTGTGGGAATGGAGATCGTCTGAAGGCCTGAGTTTTGGGGGCCTACCTTCACTCTCCATCCGAGTTACCAGCAGCTATGCTGTAATATTATATTATTATAAATAATCTGACATTAATGGCTCAACCAAATGCCTTTACCCTTTTTAAGAGATTGCTTTTAATTTAGCTGCAGGGGTGTGTCAACTCTTTTTAGGTTGTGTGCCATGTAGAAAGGCTAACTTAAGGATCTGATTTTTGTTTGTTAAACCATGCCGTTCCCATGCAAGCGCATGATCTTCTGAAGCTTGTCACATCTAGAATCAACTTTCTGCAACAGCAATACATGGAATTTAAAAAAATTTCACCCGACTTTCCAACTCAACATAGCAGAGAGTAGTAGAAGAGTATGTTGGTTTCTTGCCAAGTTGTAAACGGTGCAATGCAGTGTTTGGTTAAGAAAGAGTGTGACTTTTTAGTTCCTCCACAGCACTGGCTGCGATAACATGCCTAACCCCACCTTTCAAAGGTCTGCTTGCTACTGGGACATTCTTCTGGGATTTACAGGGTGGTACTAAACATAATGGGTAGGGTTGAGTTGTAAAAAGTTTATTGTCATTCAGAGCAGCCACAGCCAATAAACTAATCTGTGCTGATACTCTGAGCCTCCAGATTTGATTAAAATTCGCAGAGACGGTCTTTCCCTCTGATACTTGAGAAGTTTAATGTGTGCTGGAGATCTGTTTCAACACATTTGCGCAGTCAGCCACAACTTTAAAGTAGGGCTGCTCGATTATGACAAAAATCATAATCACGATTATTTTGGTCAATATTGTAATCATGGTTATTTAAAACGATTATTAGTGGGCCGTATAACCAAAAAACTATTTAAAGTATTCGGTTTACAGCTATAGAAATTGAATAATCAAATGTAAAATAAAACCGCATAGTCTTCACTGTAAGTATTAAACTTCCTTTGTTTCTTGTTAAAGCTACAAAAGACCTTCTGTGAAGAGCAGTGAGTGATTTTCTCTGCCTTTTGTTATTTGATTTAATATTAAGCACCCAGTCGGAGCAGGAATATAGCCCGCTGTCACTTTAAGAGCCGCACGGATCCAATTTACTGTTACACAAGTATTTTCAGTCATCTGTTTACATAAATTTATTACATAACTGACGAGGGTTTAAAGCGCCACATTTTGACACATTTTTGCGTGTATTTGACCATTTAGGTGCATATGTTCAGCTAAAAGATGACTTTACTTTTCCATGCTCTGAGCGCATACATGGATATCCTCCTGAGGAACAGCGCAAGTTCTCTTTCGCGCTTTTCAAAAACATTAATAAATCTAAACAACTTTAATAACGTCCCATTTTACACAAGTTGCGTTACATGATTTTACCGATTTGCACTTGAAAATGGGCTTTTTTGGAGGAGTGAAAGCGCACTGCTGGAAAGGGGGCGGAATAATAATTTTATCTCAATTATTGTATTTTCATAATCGCTGGAGGCTGAAATCGATACTGAATTTCGATTAATTGCATAGCCTTACTTTCAAGTGCAGCCCACATTGTATCAATTCACAATGGTAGTATTTTGATCATAACTTCTATCCCAGTGACTTAACTTTTTGAGAATGTGTGATTTTTATCCATTTGGATCTTTTTTTTTTTATTGTGGTTGGTGGCTTCTTTGTGATGATTGATGACTCTTTTCATTTTGCCACTCTTCTAGTCAGCTGAAGGCAAACTGCCAGCAGCTGGCATTGTCTGAGGAGATCTTTTTCAATGAGAGCTTCTTCAATACTGTGTGACTCTAGTTCTGCTCAAAAACCTAGTGAGGTGCCTAACAAGATTGAATTTTAAAGCATACAGTTATAATAGACGTGAGGCTGTTTTTTTTAAAGTTGTTTCATTTGGGTAGACTCTAAGGCAGCATATCATGTGTCCTTGATGGAAACAACAATCCCAATTTTTATGAGCTCAGTGGAAAAATTAATAATGTAACCGTTACATTCAATATCTTTAAAAAGTTTTTGATTATTTTTTTTCAACTTTTTAAAAAGTTCAAAATAATGTACAAAAATAAGAAAAATAAATAAATAAACAAGCAATTTAGAATACAATTTACGCAGAGTATTATCAAACATTATCAAAGCTTGTGTTAAATATATGTGCACAAACAAACACAAAACGAGTATATATATATTTTATATTATATTAACTAAAAAGTTAAATCAAGAAAAATCATTACTATTATGTTAGCATAAACTGTTAATAAAAACATGCTGATGTTTTAAAATTAGTTGTGACTATTCTCACGTTTTGTGTTGAACTTTGAATTGCTTTTTAAATTAGTCACTTCAGAAACCATTTTTATTTTAATATTGTGTCGTAAAGATTTTTAAGAATTGAAGTGCAATGTAGTTTTTCCCAGTTAGAGTGACCTTTTTAAAGAAGTTTACAGAGGACAACTACCAACTTAATGAAGGTCGTCACCTACAAGTGGGCACTTGTTCATTGAACTTGTTTGGGCCCCGATCAACAGAGCAGAACCCTAAAGCTATGCTCGGTCGCAGGCTGAGAATAGCCATGGCATTGCGCCACCTTACATCCATTGTCCTTCTTAACCTCAATGTGTACCTGCCTGATTCCAGCAGGGCTCTACTCTTCGCTCCGATGTTGTCTGAAGTGTAGTCCTCAACAGACCTCAATATCATAATTTACACCGGTATCAGTGTTCAAACTGATATTAGTATTGATTGGATGCTAGGTGGAGGCGAAAGTTGGAACTGTTTTGAACTTTGACAGCATTGTTTGCTCAAGCTCGCCAATGGTGCGCGTGCAATTTGGTCGACACAGCAACAAACCATCCTCGAGCGACGCAAGCCATTGTTTGAAATGAATGGGTTTCATAGCGCAGTGGTGCCGTTGTCGCGTTCTGTCTGAAAGATCCTTCATGTAAGACTTTTGCTCTTTCTCCATTGACTGAAGGCATCGAAAAACAGCCACAGTTCGAAACTTAACCGTTATGTATTTTGGGAGTTGTCTTTTTTTTTTGTATTATACAACTATTCGTGAGCTTTGATTGGGTCCCTCAGACCAGTATGTCTAAATGCTTTTCACAGTCACGCACTGTAATTTTCATTTGTGAAATGTGACTGAAATGGTCACACTATAGAGCTGCGTTTACTTATTTTTAAATGTAGGCTTGTTTTGTCATTTTAAAAAGGAAGAATGTGATATATTTGTGATACGTTTGTTTTACACAAAAACACAGGCTCCATAATTAAAGTCCCATGAACGCAAGGAATGTTTTCTTCTCGCCATGAAACTAGCTGGCATACTGTATTTTTGGGGAGGTTTTGTTACTGTTGGCTGCTGCTTATCCATCCGCAGTGCCTTGTCAGACCTGAAAATAGCCCAGCGCACAGTCATATGTGAATCACGCTGCTCTTTGGGGTCACGGCGCTATGAGGTGGAAGGCCTTCCATGGCTGCAGGCATCGATCTGAAAGGGTTAACTAAAAAAACGACCAGTTCTCCAGCAGTGACACAAGTGCAGCTGCATCATTGTAATGTTAAAGTTGGACAAAGAACAGGCTCTGCGATTACTCAGCGCGTCCGCGAACTCCTTTCAGATAATGGGTCACAAAATGTCACTAAACTATTCCAAGAACAATATGTGATTGTTCATGGATGTCTTGGAGGTTTTTGCAGAGGTTAGAGTTGTTGGTACAGTTGAATTGGATCATGTGGCTTGAGGTTGGTGGCCGCAGCATCTCATCTCATCGTGTGTTTACAACAAATGCAAGGCCCAAGCTGCTCCGGCGTCTCACAGATGGAGCTGCTTCATACACAATGTTGCTCAACGGGTGCGGCTCCACTAGGTCTATTGTTTGGGGGCTTTTCTGTAGCTTTTGTGGCCAACTGTAAAACAGGGGTGGGATGTGGGGGATGGATAGATGAACCCCCCTGTTGTGATCTGGCAGTGAGCATGGAGAGCTGCCCAGTGTTTCACCCTCAAGCCTCTTTGTTCCACTTTACTATGGACCAACAATAACGTCCCAAATTTTAAACTGGAAGCTGGTCATACGCAAACGATGAGTCTCGTCACAACATGATTTGGATTTTGGACTATATCTGGGTGGGATAGATAAAAATGATGCAGTACAGTGATATGCTGTAAAATCTAGTTAAAATGATCTATCTAATATAGTATTGGCTATTATCAAAATCATTTGTGTTTCTGTAATGGTTCATCCAGACTAGTATGTGTAAGCGCTTTAGCCGCAGTAGTGTTTCTAATGCTAAAAATATAATTATTGTTGGGATTTAATGGATTCAAAGATGGATCACACATGTTTCATCAAAAGCAAGTCTTTGGGAACAACTAGAAACTATTTGAAAGTCAGTAACAACAGAGACTGTGGAAAAGTACATAATGCCAGCAAGAATGCAAACTGTTATTAGGGCCAAAGGAGGCCATGCAAAATAAAAATATTGGTTATTATGTGTGAATAAAGGCTTTTTAGGCCAGTTGTTTCAGTTTATTTGCCTAATAAATGACAATAACATTTTTAGTTTTAAACAAGTTTTTGACCGATTCATAAAATGTGACCGGTGGTCTAATACATTTATATATTGAACACAAGGAATAATATATCTGCTCATGCATAATAATCTTATTTATCAGATTTTTTTTTGTGGCTAAATCAAAAATTCATATTTTAAATATTGTGCACTTTTCTCTATCACGTTGTCTTGTTGATTCACACTTGCTCCCTATAGTGAAGTTTAATGGGGACTTCCAACAAATGTCTTGCGACATGAAAATATGCACATGACTTGCAGTTTGTAAAAGGTACAGAATATAGAATGTAAGTTATGCACCGAAGAAAGCATATCTAAAGAGCATTAAATGGTGTAAGCAATCTGTCAGCACCTGACACGGCAACCAGCTCATATTAAAGTCTACTTTATGAGCCTCTTTCATGCTGGGGGCAACTCTGGTCGTACATTTTTTTTCCTTTTTAATAGAAAAATATATAATCCATTTAAACATTTTGAATCTTGTAAAAGGTTACCCTGGGACTTTCAAACTGATTGTTGAAATTTGCTCTATTTCACCGATTCATCCGTTAAATCAGATTGTTAGGAAGAACTCTCAATTTGTGGAAATGATCATACCAATAAAACACAAAATAAATATTAATTTCAATATTCATGTTTATGTACAAAAATTAATTTGGATTGATTACTTCATATATATATATATTGGCTAGTTCTATAACCGACGCACCCAGAATGAGTGTTTAGTCTGGGTTATTACAGGACATATGTGGGGCGTGAAATTTTGGCTTTCCGTTTGCATATGTGAACTGTTTGTGACCTCCGGTGTTATTTAGAACAGTGTTATGTGCATTCACTCAGTCCTGTGCTCGGCATATGAATAGACACTGAGTTTTAGACACCATAATACATTGGGCTTTGTTTTACAGATACAAACCACCTTCCTCTCTTGGCTGTTTTTCCATTGTTGCACACTAGTGTAGTAACCATGACCCAGTTTCCACTCCCTCTCGAGCACACGTGATTGAGATGTGGGTAATTTGGAAATCACAGATTAGAGGAGAGAAAGGGTGAATTGGGAAGCGAGACATAAGCACTCTCGGAAATTGACTGCGCTTGATGCTGTGGTTTGTCTCAAGCTACCAGAAAAGTGTTCACACACACAATGTGCCTTGTCGTGAACTCAGTTCGTATTGCGATTCAGATCATGTATGCAGATCTGTAACAGCTAATTTTATTACTTCATTAAGCAGAACTGAAATCGAATAGTCCTAAACTATACGTTTATTTAGTTTTTTTGTTAGTCATGTGATGTTGCCTCTTCTTGCACTCTTGATTTGAATCATGTATGATTTATTTATAACAAGCTGCATATGACAGCTGAGTAATGAATGTTTGATGGGGTGTGTTTCACATAGACAGTAAAACGCTCAAATTGCATGTTTGTTACAGTGGCATTTTAGTTTTGGACAAACTTTATATATACATATACAAAGGTCAGAGTTATTAGTAGTGCTGCTTTCTAACCTTTTCAAACTTCCGGGGTTTGCAGAGTAAAGGACATATAGAAGTATCATGTGAGGCCATAGCAAATGTTATTGTTGTCTTCCCATATCGTACATTTTCATGAATTTCCAAATAGATGACATTGATTTATGCCTTTTTTTAGAAGTTCGAATGCTGAACCTGAGATAGTACACATCTTTGATTTGCTTGTTTTTCCTCATTACCCTTGCTGTCACTTCCTCAATAGCTGTATTTAAAGCCCAATGTAAAGGGGTAAATCAACACCGGGAGTTCTTGTCAAAACTGCTAAACGGTTGTCAAAATTAGTATTTCTCATGCACTATTAAGTCTACTTTAATTATGAATTGAGCAAACAACTTGATAGTTAATAAGTAAAGGATCCCTCCGCTTACAGCCTAAAATAATGCATGTTTTATTATTTCTGATAATTTTTTCTTTTACCAGACAAAAATGAAAGGTGAAAGCAAACCATATAGTCTAGATATAGCAACTTGGTAACATAATAAAAATTGCACTAAAAGCTTAAGGAACAACATGTCAATGCCCTGGAATTGTGGTGGTGTGTTTTTCACAGAAAAACATCATTAAAGTTTTCAGAAAGTGTAAAACTCTAGTTATGTATCTAAAATAAAAACCCAGAAAAGTTCTCTGTGTATGCCACTGTAGCAGGAAAGCCTCTCTGACAGATGCTTCTGTTGTGTTGTGACAGGCGGTGAACTGTAAGGGCCAGCACAGCATCTCCTACACGCTGTCCAGAAACCACACGGTGGTGGTGGAGTACTGCCATGACAAAGACACAGACATGTTCCAGGTACTGTTTCGCAAAAACAAAAAATGCTTTGAAATCTCTTTCCTCTTCTGTCCTCTGTTGAGCATAAATTCAGTTTCTGCCTGTTGCCTTTTTCTATTCTCTGAGGTCAGCTTTCCACCAGAGCTAATCAAGATCTGTGGTATTGGACAGTTTTATTAACTCTCCCAGTCATGTGCTCAGATACAGTGTTGCGTATGTGTTTTATTTGGTGGTGGGGGGGGGCTATGCATGAGGGAAAGAGTCATATGGATTGAAGCAAATGAGAAGAAAAGCAAAAACAGGAACCACCAACAGCAACACACGGACAAAACTGAAACGGTCTCTATAAAAAGGAAATAATGTGGAGACCAGTGCTTCTTTATTTCGGTACAAGTATTTATAAACAGGATTTAGTGCAGTGAGCACCTCTATTCTTGGGAATTTCCACCCCACTTGTAATACTAAATAAGGCTCTTCAAACAAGTCCTGGCATATGCATGACTGTTTTCATCTGGTTTACTATTGACACAAAAAAAGTGTAGGAACCGTAGTGATCACTTGACAACAGCCAGTGCTCCACACAGAGATCTGATCATCATCCAGTCTGTCTGGAATGACTTGAAGAAACAAATCAAACTGAGACACTCAATTGAGCATCTCAAAGATGCTTCAAGAAACCTCCCTGCAAAGCTACCTGAAAAACTATGCACAAGTTGTTGTATGCACAATGTTTGGAAATGTAAACCGATATTTCCTACTGACACACTACAGCAAAAGATAGAAAACCCAAACCAGAAGATAGAATTAAAATCATTTTTAGCTGGGGAAAATACTAGGGTTCTAATCATTTTTGGCCACCACTGTAACTTTATATTAATAATAATCTTTCTATAAGAATATTAGTTTTTTCCTAACATTGTTCTTTCTGTAATGACCTGGAATATAACTTATTATATGGTTGCTGGAAAGTTGTAAGAGATGGCTGAGAAACTTAAATTTTTCTTTTGTACGTTAGATTGGACGATCGACGGAGGGCCCGATTGACTTTGTGGTGACTGACACCGTTTCAGGCGGAGGGGAGGGTGAAGAAACACCCATCACTCAAAGCACCATCTCCCGCTTTGCCTGCCGGGTGGTGTGTGAACGCAACCCGCCCTACACAGCACGTATCTATGCTGCAGGCTTTGATACTTCCAAGAATATATTTCTTGGAGTAAGTGTTTTTTTCTTGCCTGGTCTTTAAATGGAATTGTCTGTGGGATGCATTTCTCATCAGTTACAAGAAACTTTATAAAGCTTTCATTTATATATATATATATATATACACACACACACTTGTGTAAGTGGTGTCTGGGGAAGTATCCACTTCTGCTGATCCAGTGGAACTGATCTAAACTTACCTGGTAAATATTGGTGTCTGGCTAACTGGAATGAGTCACCCATGTGTAACTAAAAAGAGAGTCCAGCGCATTCATTTTTGTTTAGGTATAGTAATTAAGTCTCTCTGTAGGAGAAAGCAGCCAAATGGAAGAATCCAGATGGTCACATGGACGGGCCTGACAACCAATGGTGTGCTAGTCATGCACCCACGAGACGGGTTCACAGAAGAGTCCAAGCCTGGTGTGTGGAGGGAGATATCAGTGTGTGGAGAGGTTTACACGCTGAGAGAAACACGGTCCGCTCAAACTCGAGGCAAACTGGTTAGTACGTCAGCTGCATCTGCTCCGTTTAGTTCAGTGTTGCCAATCATCAATTCACTCACAATTCCTTTTACAAGCTGTGATATACAATCAAACTCAAATTGCAGAATCCATCTATACTTAATTATCTGAATTGCAGATTAGAATTAGGGGGTCGGTCCAGGATCAGGGAGTTTCTTGAATCTCGTTGAGGTTCCAGACTATATAGATCAGGGCTAGTCAACTAGCTTCATTTGAGGGCCGGATTATTGAACTGAAAATTTGAAGGGGGCTAAGGTAGTGGGGGCCGTCCCAATCTCTTTCTGGTGGGGCCTATAAATTAGAAATTAAATTGACATGCATATTCAGCGGTAAAATGAACCAATGTTACCAACACCAAGATCTATAAAAGGTTAACAGAGTGCTGTCTGTCAATCTATTAAAAAATAATTACATATTTTTCAGTAATTAATCATGATTAATCACATATTTATATTGTCAGAATTTCACATTGAAACTCCAAATTAATGTAGAAACAACATAAATATAGTATATTTGAAATATGTGTTTAATGGCAGAAGTAGCCTATTCTTAACGAAGAGTTGATACAATACTGCTACTGGTGTCTCTATTAAATGCATTTCCCCTATTAATTATAGCCATTCAGCCTTACAGTATAATTGAAAGCCATTATTTTTTACATTTTAATAGACTCTGAAATATATAAAAACCTTTTAATTTAAGTGATTTTAAAACATCTTCACAAACTATAAATTGTATATGCATAAACTATATTGGTTAATTTGTATTCTAGTTACAAAAGTTAATCAGCGACTAGAGCAGTCGAGTGATTTCTTTCTTTTTTTTTTTGTGATTTGCACATGACACGGGTCTGACATGCATCCGATTTTCTCCAAACTCTTTACGGTCATTTAAGTCTTCGTAAACGTAGTCTTAACTGAGTTACAAAGTAATTTAACAAAACCGCAAATTTGGACAATTCTGTGTGTTTTTGTCAGTTGAAGCGCTAACGTTACTGGGAGTCTGAAGCGGCCTTTCAAAATATAGGTTACTTCATTTGATAATTTTCGTCCAGTGTTTGCGCTATTTCTCACCAGAAGTTATGACCGATAACACTCTTTATATTCGGTTAAACTAGAGTTGTGGATATCTCGTATCTCCCTCATAAACGCTTGTCAATGCTGCCGTCTATTGATGTTGCGGTCTTTGTAGATTGCTGTTGCATCTTTCTTTCCTTTTTAATATGGCCCGGGCCAGTGTTGCCACCTTGTGGACAACAATTCAAGGCATATGTGCGACCTGCACGTACTTCTCCCTCGGGCCAGATGAAGATGATTGGCAGGCGGATTTGCAAGGTCTGCAAGATTTGCAAGGTCTACTGGTTCAATAAGGATGACCCTTGAACTGAAGATTAAAGAGGACCCTACCATGCCCTGACTTGGACACTCTACTCTCACTGATGTACTCTAGATCAAGTTGTTTACTTTTAAGTACCTATGTATATTATGTCTTAATCCGATCATGTTTGAATTTTCAGTTTGCAAAATCAGTTACATTTGCCTGCTATGGACCCTTTTCCCATTTCTGGGTTTCTTAGCAGCGTAAGTCGTTATAGTTGGGTAAACTTATATAGCGGTGAATGGGAGACTACATCAAATATATTTTGTGTTCCCATTTTCTCAAATAGCAAAATAACAACTATATTGTTAACATGATATAACTAGTATTTTCACAGCTTTCTGATAACGGCGATCCGAAAACAATGTCAAATTTACCTTAACTCCCATAGACCCTGTATTAGAAACACCCTCACAGCAGCTTAAACTAGTTTTTTGTAATTTAATGTAAAGGTAATATAATACAAAGTAAAGTGTTATAAATGTACATACATTTAAAAAAAAATATATATAAAAAACTTTTCAGGACTTGCGATGCTGATGATTCAGTGTCGTCACAGTCTGTGAAAAAGGTCTATATTTAATTTTGGTAACACTTTACTTAAATCCTTTATGTGTTATAATTTTAGTTTTAATGCATTATGCAACTTATTATGCATTGTACAATCTCATGAATAATTGTAAGGCAAAGCAGTTATTTAATTTGGCTATTTATAGCTGTGATATACAAGCCCTACAGTATGTTTGAGTCTCTGGACCTCCAGCTCCTCCTGGAGGACAAATGTAGTTCTACACACATTGTTACCACACCATCAATTTCAATACCATTACAGCGGTTTTGCTAATAAATGCACTGCTAAAAGTAAACCTCATGCATATTGGTTAAATATGTTAATATTTAATGTATTTCTCATTTAATCAAATGTTTACAGTATCAAAATGAAAAACAATATCCATTCATAAAACTGCTTGTCCCGTGTATGATTGCAGAGATGGTGCTATGGGCAATTTAGTGTCTCCAGTTCACCTGTGCATGTCATGAGGATTATGGGGGTAAACTGGACCCAGATGAAACCCACGCAGACACGGGGAGAACATGCAAGCACAGACCGGGTTCTGGCCCCGGTTCTGAAGTCATTCTGTGCATTTTTGCTGCATGAACGGGGGCAGGGAAGATCGATTCAACTTGTTGGTGGAGAAGTGCTGACACTGTCTATGGCGGGCTCATTGAGAAATGTAACAACACTGCACTGCTTGTCTAGGTGTATAAAACTGTACACAAGAGTGAGACACAAACTGCTGATTCACTCTCGCACGTTCAGTTTCAATATCTTTCCAGCAAAAACAGAAGACTGTACTGGCAGTTTATATGACAACTGCTGATGTACTGTGAAAAGCAAAATGTAAGTGCTGCATGAGAGGCCTCCTGGCTCCGGCAGGACTCAAACTGGGATCTTCTTACTGTGAGGCGACAGGGTGACCTACCGTGCATCATAACAATAGTAAAACTACTTTCATTTGCATTGAAGTACAAAAAACACACCCAAACTGTGACCTGCACAGATGCATTTATCTACACTTTATCAGTGTAGTTATGATTGTTGTAAACCATAACAATGTAATTTGTCAGTGACTAGTTATTCAGACGCTATTGGCTACATGCTGATAACAATTAAGGCAGACTATTACAAACCATAGGCTAATCTATAAACTGTAAGACTTCCTGGCCAGCCCAGTGGAAAAACAATCTTAAAATGTATTTCTGCCCTTCAGGTATTGTTGTTGTAAGGCAAACTGGGTTCAAAGGTCAGGACAGACGTGAGACCAAGACTTTCTGTTTATCAGGCCTGTAATGGGAGCAGTTAACCAGTTAGACTTTACTGAAAAGCCATTGAATTTAAAGTGACATTTCACCCAATAATAAAAATGACCCCATGAATTTCTCAACCTCAAGCCATCCTAGGTTTATATGACTTTATGCTTTCAGACCAATACAATCAGTTATATAAAAAATGTTGACTCTTTCACTTGAGCACTTTTTATGATGGACAGATGCACTTTTTTGGGCTTCAAAATCCTGACCACCATTCACTGCCATTATAAAGCTTGGAAGAGCCAGGCCATCATATTTTTTTTTTTTTTGATTGCATCTGATCTGAAGAAGAAAAAGGCAAGGGGTTGAGATCATGGGGTAATTATCATTTTTTGGCAAACTATCCCTTTAATGAACACCAGTCCTCGTTTGACTACGACAGACAGAATTTTTTGTGTTTGCTTTTTCTCCCCGGTTGTTGTTGAGCCCTGCTGCCTCCACAAGCAGGACAATAAATTCAAAGATAAATTGAACACTTTGAATTGTCTGTTGGTGTGAGTGTGAGCCCTGTGATGGACTGGCCATTTGTTCAAGGTGTTTCCCCGTCTAAGGCCTCCAGTTTTCCCGCAACCCAACATGGGACATGTTTTGGAAATTGGATGTACGGAACACCTGTAATGAATGCATTTCGTTGTTTGTTTTATGCTCAGGTGGAGAGTGAGAGTAACGTACTCCAGGATGGCTCTCTGGTTGACTTATGCGGAGCCACGCTACTCTGGCGCACAGCCGACGGCCTTTTCCACACCCCCACTCAGAAGCACCTGGAGGCATTGCGGCAGGAGCTCAACGCAGCCCGGCCTCAGTGCCCTGTGGGACTCAACACCCTGGCCTTTCCCAGCATGCAACGCTGCAGCCGTGCCCTGTCCAGTGTCCCCACCCAGGAGGACAAGCAGCCCTGGGTCTACCTTGCCTGTGGCCACGTTCACGGCTACCACGACTGGGGCCACCGTTCTGAACGAGACTCCAATGCTCAAAGAGAGTGTCCCATGTGCAGAACCGTGGGCCCCTACGTGCCACTCTGGCTCGGATGCGAACCAGCCTTTTACGTAGATACTGGCGCACCAACGTACGCCTTCGTACCTTGCGGCCACGTGTGCTCTGAAAAGTCAGCCCGCTATTGGGCGGAGATTCCTTTACCGCACGGCACCCATGCTTTCCATGCCGCCTGCCCCTTCTGCACTACCCAACTCAATCTGGCACAAAAGTGGGCGAAGCTCATCTTTCAGGAGCCTGTAGACTGAGAGTGTAGAGGAGGCGGACAGTGGATTATTACGTAATTGAAGCGGAATCCAGTATGCTGAAGGACGATTCGTAGGTGTGACCGCAAGCTGTGAAACTGCCCTTGAAATGCTTATGCTGGAGAGCAGGTTCTTGCTCATGAACGTGGTGGTGATAGTTGGCCAATGACAGGTGTCCATCATGATTTCCTTTTAGTTATTTCGTCTACCGGCCTACAAGATGTCAATTCACACCAGCATTACCACAACACTCAGGAGATTTATTTCATTTCTATACCTGACTTTAGACCCGAGGTGCTTTGTTTGGCTCTTTCTTGGTGATCAACCTTCCTGTGGAGTTTTGTAGCTTTAATAATCCTTCCGGTGCTTTCCAAAGAACTTTACTGAACTTTAGATTTGGAACTCAACTGTGTAGGATGGTCGGAGCCCCAGGACCAGGACTGAACATCCATTATTTTAAGTAGTTCACTGTGTGGGAACTCTCAAAGCTCAGGATCCCACATCCCAAACTCCACTGAAGGCTTCTACAAGGATCCACTTGTTGGAGCAGTGATTTGGGAACTGCAATACTAAAATGGTTGTTTCCAAAGATGAAAAAAAAGTGTTTGTAATTTACATGAAGTGCTAACAACATAACACTCCTAAAAGAATACTAATGAGCCACGTAGAAGCTTCATTTTGGATCGTGCATTATGGAATTAGTGATTTTGTCATTTTAGCCTAGTCCTCTGTTCACCTACAATGATCTCAAGTATTTGGACACTAACACATTTGTTTTTATTTGTCTCAAAGGTTAATGATTTTAAGCTTTGACGTAAAGGTATTTTTATTCATACCGGGGTAACCGGTAACAAGATTAACAAAGGATGTTGCCAAATATTTCTGGAACTGGCTATAGTGTTAGTAACTTAAGTAGTTCCTGGTGTTATTTTTTTCCACTTCTTGAAAACTGCCCAAATATTTTGGTACTGCTTATTGCTTGCCACTTGTTCGTTTTCCACATGTTGATATTGGTACACAGTCAAAGTAGATGTGGAAATTGTTGACTATTCTGCAGGCGGCATCTAGACTTTTCCTAAATGAGATCGAAAACGATGATGGTGGAGGTTTATGGCGTAAAGGAGCTAAGAAGCAGTGATTGCTTGGTAACCATTTCTCATTGCTCAAAATTCTTCCTATTTCAACTGTTATATAAGCTTATGAGATTAAAATGACTTTTATTCCACTATTTTCCTAAAATTTATACAGAGATGTTTTTTATGCCCGAAGATGTTTTTACGGGAATGTGAAGATATTTTAGGCATACTGAAGGGGTATTTTTTAAGCGCTTGCATTTACAGAGGCTTTTTACTCACTAAAAATATTTTACTACACAATAGCCCCCCATGTACAGTTTGTTTTTAAACAGATACTAATATATTTATTCGAATATGTACTTTACTGTGTGGTATGTGTCTGTATGAATGTATCAGCCTGAACAGCAACATCTGGTCATCACTCGTTTATAAGTGCATACTTAACCTGTGAACAGTCAGAAGTCATATTTCATTTATTGATGTTTTTGATCCTTTGTCTGGTTATGCTTGTGTTTGCAGAATAACCCAATGTTCCTCTCACACCATGTTAAATTCAGACCGAATATGAAATGTTAAAGGAACACTAAAATTTAATTGCATTGGATTTTATTTAATTAATTAAATGTTCTGTTCTCTCCTTTTTTATTTTATTTTTTTTAGATATAAAAACAGTGCCCTGTGGTGTAAACGCCTTGTGTAATTATACATGCATTTAGCGGGATGTTCTGTAGCGTTTTCTTGAAACATAATAACATATCATAGTGAAATGTTCACTCCAAAAGCAAAATGAACTCTGGACGGGGAGTATATTTACTTAAGCAAAGCTACTGTTCATTAACAATGATGCTGATGTGAGGCTCTTCCATGTGGTGTTAACTAAAATAAGGCCAAACTGTTTTCTTCTTTTTTTTTACGCCAAAAAGGATTCTGTGAAATAGCTTCCTTGTATTTTGTCATGTTGAATTCCAGGGAGCACAATTCATGTGTAAACTATTGTATATTTCAGTTGTGCAAAATTAGACCGAATAAACATCACACTATAGCGCGCATGTTTTAATTTCAGCTTTGCAACCACAAGACAACAGTGTATTAAAAAAAGAGCTTTTCACTACAAGTAGATTTAACACTTGAACTATGTGAAAGATCAATCTCCACAAGAAAGAAACAACACGGAAGTAATGCTATACATGCCCGCAATCTATAAGCCTTTTTTTTTTTGGATACTGAAAAAAAAGTCTTCATTCTTGGCCATAACATTTTAATAAAAAAAAAAACATTTTGTGCTCCATGGTGTGCTTGGAAAAAAATGTATGTAAATAAAGGATATTTCACTCGAAAGATTGTTTAGTGATGTCATGTGTTTTGGATAATGCATAATATATAATGCGTATGCATCTGTTACTTTTATTATTTCTGAGTGATGCATTTTACATTTTCTCTTAATCGTTTTTCATTTTTCAAGCATGAATAATCTAACTCCTTTTTATTCCACAAGTTTTTTTTGTGGGTTTGGAGCGACAGTGATTTTCTTTTTTGAATGAACTAGGTGGTCACACCGGACAATTTTTTTTCTTGTGTGAAATACATCACTTATCTGCAATATTGTAAAATAAAAAATATAATACATGTAGAACTACCGAGTGGCTACCACGGTCCGTACGTCAAAGTTCAGAGGAGAACAGGCTAATGATAATTTCAGGCCTGTAAAGAGTGTCTGTGTGCTTCCTCCTCTCCTCTTTCTTCAGTTACTCTTGCATTACATCATCAAACCCATTATAAAGTTCAAAATTCAGTTCTCAACAAAATTATGAACTTTTGGAAGATAACGCTTGAAAGATTGTCTAGAAAACCCCCAAAACAAATCCTCATTTGAGATCTGATGCTGTGAGAGATCAAAATAAAAATGTGGTAAAGATTATTAAACTTGAGATTATTACAGATGATTAGAAATGCTAACATCGTCCACGTCACTCATTCATATTTTTTTGAAGTTACAGTATGTAGTAATTATTCACCGCCGCAAGAGGGAGCTGTAATCATATTTTCTGAACTTGAAATATTGACAAACCATCTTTTCACGAACTGCAGAAACATTATGAATGTATTTAATGATGACTGCATTTAAGAATAAATAGATTAATTCAACGTTTTTTAATACAATTTTCAATTTTTATCGCAAGTTATATTTGTTGTCAGTTTTATTCAATAACACAAAATACATTTAATTTATGAAAGAAGCAGTTTACCTTTCATGAAGTTAAGCCATTCTGTTTAAAATAACCGTAATAACCTGAATCTGTTTTAAAACATACTAAACAAAAAAGAAATTACATACTAATTTAAAATGCATAACATAATTGTAACATAAGTACCCGATTTAACAAACTTTTTGCTTGCGCTTTAATATTTTTTAGCTGTTAATTTTGAAAAGCATTTAAGCAAGCTGTGCATCTTCCTGTTTAAAACTCACTGTGAATCTGAACGACACTGAAATCACAGAGTGAAAGGACTTGGAATAATGGCAAGCGCATTATCCATCAAACAGTGGTGACATATTCGTCCCTTTCATACGCGCTCTCTCTGCAAATAAGGGCATATAAAAGGATTTCGATTTGGAGCATGCCGTTTAGCTGCTTTGAAAGGGAAGATCAGTGGGATGCCATGACTGCTAATTAACATTTCCTCCTGTAGATGCTGGGGAGATGGGATGTGTCTCGGTCCCACTCTACGCTGCCTTTCCAAATGACAGTCATCGTAGTAAAGGTGACAGAAAGCTCGCTGGGAAATCTCTGCTTGGCTTGCCCTCATTTTAGAGGGTTTATTAAAAATGACATAACGTCTGCGTTTGTGATGAAGCTTACGGCTTGTCTTTTGTGGTTCCTGTGCAGTGTTATTTTGTATTCTCAAGTGTGATGTAATATTATACGCCTGAAAAGGCCACCTCACTACACAGAGGATGCCTGTCACAAACGGCATAAATATGTGCACCTGTACTCTGTTCTCTCGTTTGAATGATGAAAATAAGATTAAGCCTTTTAATTGCAGCTGTTCCCTTTCCTGTCTTTGCAGTTCAGTAACAGTTTCTCCAATGAGATCCACCAAAACTGCTCGAGACGTGATGTGGAAGGCTTAGCATGGGCACATTGCATGAGAGAGAAAGAGTGAATGTCTTTTTATTTGCTGCCTGCTAGCTGTCTCCTTCAGGATGCCTGCCAGCTCAGACAGTCAACTGTTGAAGGATCAAAGCGGCAGAAAATCAAGACATGTCGCCCCGATCAGCAGTGTCAAGATTGTGACATCAAACCAAAATATGGAGTGCTGAGTCCTTCAGAAAGGTGATTTCCACACAATATTAGGCCTTTTTTGTACTTCATCTGATGATTACTGTGCAGTGATCGTGTTCAAATGTGTTCGTTTCTAATTATATGTTTACTGTATGTAACATGGATGTTGTAATGTTGGACTAATGCATCTTTATCATTTTGAGAGATCTAACTGAGATTGAGAATGTGAAGCTTTTTTTGTCCTCTGTATTAATTTGTTCAAAAAAATTCACAACTCTTCTATCCTGATATCATAAAAAGTCATAATCCAGGAATACAATTCTTGAAAAAAAAATATTAATATAATATTATAAAAGATATAAAAAGTTTATAATATATTAAAGGCTATTTTCTAATCTTCTGTGTGGTATAACCAAATCTTGTGGAAAAAAGGAAGTTATATCACAGAGACGACCCTGCAAGGTCAATAAGTCTGAGAAATATCAGACAATATGATCTTTTTATGATAAGGCCAGATTAGTTAAACCTTAAGGTTATAAAATGTCATGTGGTGCGACGTAAAAAAAAAACAACATTATTTGTTAATTAAAAAAAATACCTTTAAAAAAATATTTAAAAACCTTTTTGAGGTGTGTGAACTCCAATGTATTAAAAGTGTAAATATTTTTTTTATTTACTGGTTACACCACATGACATTTATTAAATGTAACTTTTGAAAACCATATGTGACCCTGGACCAGTCATAAGTAGCACGGGTATATTTGTAACAATAGCCAAAAATACACTGTATGGGTCAAAATTATCGATTTTTCTTTTATGGCAAAAATCATTAGGATATTATGTAAAGATCATGTTCCATGAAGATATTTTGTAAATATATCAAAACTTCATTTTTGATTAGTAGGCCTAATATGATTGCTAAACTTCACTTGGACAACTTTAAAGCCAATTTTCTCAATGTTTAGATCCCCCCCCCCCCCCCCCCTCAGATTCCAGATTTTCAAATAGGTGTATCTCGGCCAAATATTGTCCGATCCTTACAAACCATACTTCAATGGAAATATTATTTATTCAGCATTCAGTTGATATTAATCCCAAAAATGGACCCTTATAACTGGTTTTGTGGTCCAAGGTCAAAAATATAAGCTTGTTAAAAACCAAAACGACGTATAAAAAGAGTACACAGAACATGTTTCAGCTTTTTAAAAGACCCCCCCCCCCCTTCTTTATGGACACTCCATTGATGTCCTTTTGGATACACTGCATGATCAGTCCTGACCGCAGGTCTTTTGTGGAGCAGCAGGGTATGCTAATGGAATTTCTATCATAATTTGGAACCAATCCTAAATGGGATAAAACAAGAATCCTCTCAGAATCAAATATGATCCTTCTGGATAAACTGAAAATCCTAGTTTTCCATTTATTATTTCAGAATGTCACTGTATGCAGTAGGAAGCTTGTTTGAGCTCATTAGCTTCCAAATGATGACATATATCAATAGCATTCCTTCGGGGGTTTTTAAGGGCTAGTGGGTGGTCTCTCGGTAAGAAAGGTGTTGACTGGTAAACTCTATTACTCCTGCAGGGGAAACAGGTATAACCATGCTTTGTCTCTGTTTTCCCTGTCCAGCGACCCGGTGAACTGGCAAGAAGATATCTGCCACAGGTGGCTGGAGGCTGGACGCCAGATTATTAATAGGACTCCTACATTCGGCGGGGTTGGTGTACTTGATATTTACCTCTTCCCCCCAGCGTGAGACCCCGAGAGATGATATGCAGATCATCGCCTGTAAATAAGAGATAGTACACGCGCGCACGCGAACACAAGGCGCGCGTTTGTTTCCCCCGCGCTCCTAATTTAGTAAACTTGGCAGTCGTTTTTAATCTCCCGGCAAATTGAAGCGGTAGGGGATCGTGGCAAGTGTTGGATGCATGTTATTAATTCCTCGCTATTTCTGTCTAGCGCAATTAGTCACTGTTTGCCGCTGAAAATGTCCCATTAATTATCTACGGCCTGTAAGCGGAGTTGCGCTCGTGGCTAGTGTCTGAAGGGTTTGGTCCGCGTCCTCACCTCTGAGAACGCTTGACGCGTTTGAAATGTCTCTTTAATTGCGTTTTAACGCGTAATCTTTGCCTCGGTGTGTAGAACGGCATGAGGCGTCTCAGTTTGTCGTCTGTTGTCATCATGGATTGCTCACGAGCCGAAGGCGCAGATGTCGCGTGCACCGCTGTTTCAGTAAAAACCCTTTTATAGGAGGCTATACGTGACGTCAGATTAAAGGTCTGCACACAATAACAGTGTATTCATCTGTCATAGGAGCTGTTCCAGGTTATCTGAAAAAAAATATATATATTCACTTAAGGTGAAACCGGGGCTTGTCACATTAGCTGCGAGTGTGTCCAAAATACAGTTGCAGAAATGCTCACTTTCTCTATTATAGCTGATATTATCTATGGTGTACACCCCCCTGAAAAACTTAATTTGTGAATTTTAGAACATTTTAACTGATCCATTTCTTCTGTCTGGAATGACATGAAAAAATAGAACAAACTGAGAGACTATATCCAGAAGAGCTGTGCAATGTCTCCAAGATGCTTCAAGAAACCTCCCTGCAAAGCTACTTTACTGTTAGAAGTTTTAGGACTTGTGTAAAAATGCTGTTAAATGAGGATGCTGTCAAAAATAATGTCATAAATAGATTTTCTTGATCAATTCACTTCTATTAACTAAATTCAATCAACATTTGGTGTGAGCATCCTCTGCGTTTAAAGCAGCTTTTGCCCTCGGTGCACTTGCGTATAGTTTTTCAGAGGAGGGTTCGTGAAGCATCTTGGAGACGTTGCCACAGTTCTTCTGGATTGAGTCGGTCTCAGTTTGATCTGTTTCTTCATGTCATTCCAGACAGACTGGAATGATGATCAGATCTCTGTGTGGAGCACTGGCTGTTGTCAAACATAATCTCACTGGATTATTACAATTAATGGCAAATTAATGTTTGGAAATGTAAACTGATATTTCTTACTGACACACTGCAACAAACGATAGAAATAACTGACTTAAAACCATATTTTAGCAGGTGAAAATACTAGTGCTCTAATCATTTTGGCCACCACTGTAGATTTAACCAAAACATGTTTAGGTCAAATTGTCTAGGCCCTATGTTTAATGTTGTAATTTTAAATGATTAATTAATTAAAATAATAATTATATAAAATAAATTATTAAACATTATATTTTTCCTTTGGCTGAATAGTTTTGTGTTTCATAATTGCTTTACGGATTAAATTGGGCTTAAAAGAAAATAAACTAACTATAAACTGCTATTTTAAAAACAATTTAATTGTGGACAATGGCTTTTTACTTTTATATTTTTTTCTTTCTTTCTTTGCTTTTTAGTTATTAAAATAAATGTTCCTGTGGCTCAGTGGTTAGAGCATGAGCAGCGCAAAGGTTTATTATGTACATTTAAATTTAGCAGACTTTCCTCTGGCCTGTACTTTATTAAATAATAAATTGTTATTTATATTACAAAGACACTATATGTATTAAAATATTTCAAATCACTGTCAATTAAAAAAAGGTTCCCTTTGTGACAACTTACCCCACAGAGCTTGCCATCATGCCACACTAACTTCTGTTAAACTGTATCTTTAGGCAAAAACAACAGACATCTGCTGGAGGTGGACATCTTTTATTAAAAAAATCACAACAATCTAACCTTTCATTGGAGAATAAGAATTTAAAAAGGGGGGGGATATCGAAATAAATGTTTTTCTGAGTCCCAAACTTTCTCGCTCACCCGGAACCAGTGGTCCACAGCTGGAACGTCTGAGGGTTCTCAGTGGTTTGTTTTTGGATTATTGTACTGTCCAGGGAATAGACAAGGGACACAGAAGTTTCACATAACAGATGTTTATATATATTCCACAAATCAATCCTTTACTTTATCCCGACAACATAGTGACTGAATTCAGCGGACACAGGAACGACGAGACTAAGAAATGACCATGGAATGTTTGAGACCATTCAAAAGTTTACATACAGGTGAGTTGGATCTGGTGTGTGTAGTTGGTGGTGACTTGAATCTTAATAAGTTTTTATATTTTATACTGTGCCTCCTCAGCATATAACATATTACCATTAATTAAATTCCTGTATGTAAGGCAAGGACTGAGGAAAGTGAAAATACAGGCAACCCATTAGTAATTAATAAATCATTATCAAATAATTCTGCAGGACTTATTTCGAACCTGAAACAGTAGACCTATTCTAAAGTGAAAATATAGTGAAACCTTGAGTAATTAATAAATCATTAATTAATCATGCGGGAGCTGGGCTCAGGGAAACTGCAGTTAACTTCCCTGTGTTAACTTAGGTGTTAGCACAACACAAAAACTACCCAAGACTAAAAAACAAAAAAACTAATATGACCCAACAGCTTCATCCCAGTGTTTCGGAAAATAAATAAATGAATTAACAAAACAACATTTTACTGAGCGTACTGTATCTGTAGTAAGTTGGATAGTTATGGCAACTTTTGACAAGACAGTGGAGTTGGGGTTCCTTTCCGAAGCAGATTTCCTACAGAACATGGCAATTATTTACCATACAGGCAAAAACATACGGGGTGAGAACCAGAAAGGCGTAAGTGACATTTCACCAACTTTACAGGAGGGCCAAAAACAAAAACTTACCATAGGTTAATCTGACTTTGTGCACTGATTTCAATCGTTTATAATAAAAAATGGTATACTCATGGATGACAGTATACTTTGCCAGTAGAAAGAGCTTGTCAAGAGCTTTCATTTCATATATATATATATAAACATACATTTCACCCAAAATGTCACTGACACCCTTCTTGGTTCTCACCCCTCGTTATGTACAATTATAGTAATGAGTCCTTTTGGGTGTGCAGCAAACAAAATGCATATTTCATTTCCATTATATTTTGAAATTTTGAAAATGAATAGGCCTACATATAATTTTATGTGTTATAATAAATGTAATATTTTATTGGGGTATCTGTACTTTTACTCAAGTACTTGATTTGTGGGCCACGATCTGATTATTAGTGACTATTTGCATATAACTGTTCATTAGTAGTTACTTCGTAGTTATTTTTCTTGGAACTTAGCTAGTAGATAATTATTAGTAGTTCTTCAGGAGAACTAATATATTAGTTATTGTTTAGCTAACTGTTACTTAACACAATCATAAAACTGTATTACATACTGATTAGTTAACATCTTCCTTAGTAGTTAACAGTGAGTTAAGTGTTAATGAATAATTACCTGTTAGTTCTTCAATAATTCCTTATTGGTTAGTTGCAGTAAGAAACAGTATTCTAAAGTGTTACCAGGTCCACGTACAAATGAGATTATATGAATTGATCACCAATTCGCCAAAACAGTTACGAACTGCAAGAGTGCATTGACATTTTAGTGAAAAGAAAAAGAAAAACAGGAAAAGGCTTTAAATACACATACAGCCTTTACTTTCATACAAGCCCCATTCTCCACACATGTATTACATATAATTAAAATAGGGCACACTTAATTAATTGCGCAATAGTGTTGTGAAACGTATTTTGCTCACACTTTAGTTTAAGGACCAGTTCTCACTATTAACTATAACTTTTGCTCCAGTAAACTCCTAATTTGTTGCTTACTAATAGTTAGTAATGTAGTTGTTAAGTTTAGGTATTGGGTCAGGTTAAGGGATTTAAAATATGTTCATGCACAATAAGGTTATAATATGTGCTTTATAAGTACTAATAAACAGTCAATATGCTTATGCATGCTAATTTGCAACTAGTTAATAGTGAGAAGTGGTCCCTAAACTAAAGTGTTACCAATATTTTATATGCAGGAACAGGACTTGATATCTTTAATAATATACTAACCACGCATGGTTTCAATTTTATCTCAATAATACCAATTCAAATTTGAGCAAATTGATTCTGCAAACCCATATTTTGAATTTACATCTATTTATAAAGATTCTTCCATTCTTGTCCAATGATAAAACAAGCAGTTAGTCAGAATGCCAGTGTAGGGCTAAAACACAAACACATCAGCAGGACTGAGTCCCTCGTCATCCCCCTCCTCGCTTCTCCTCTCTAATTTGCAGCTCTATGGCAGCAGAGGCACTCTCAGCTCCGCAAGAGGACAAATGACTTTAATTACAGAGTAATTGCCGAGCGTTGTGTTAATTAAATCTTGATCAGTTTAAGTAACTGGATTGCTCCCACATCGAGCCCATGCTGTGATGAGCTGTCTCACTCTCCCTCGTGCACATCTTCATTCTCACACACACACACACACACACACACACACACACACACACACACACACACACACACACACACACACACACACACACACACACACACACACACACACACACACACACACACACACACACACACACACACACACACACACACACACACACACACACACACACACACACACACACACACACACACACACACACACACACACACACACACACACACACACTCCTCCAACCTGGCAGTCTCTCCGCTACACGTCTCTGTAACACAGCTCAAACCTTTTTAGTGTTTCATTCTTTTCTTGAAATCATAACCACTTCATTTAGCTCCATCTTTTTGCTCGGGTTGCATTATGTCAACATTTGCTTTAACTCAGTTAATAATATATTAGGATTCATACACTAAAAACTAATAGTTTTACAGCAGTTATTAATGCAGATGAATGTTAATTCATAAATATGCTATTGTTCAATATACTTGACTGTTCAAAAGTTTGATAAGCGTTTTCATGTTTTTGAAAGAAGTCTCTTATGCTCACCAAGGTTGCATTTATTTTTCCAAAAATATAGTAAAAACTGTAATATTGGAAGTTAAAATAACTGTTTTCTATTTTGAAATATAATTTATTCCTGTGATGAAGAATTTTTAGCATCATTACTTTAGTGTCACATGACCCTTCAGAAATAATTGTATTATGCTAATTTAGTGCTCAAGAAATGTTCTGATCATTTTTGAAAACAGTTATATTATTTTGGGGGAAACTGCAATACATATTTTTAAAGGATTCTTTGATGAATAGAAAAATACAAAAGAACAGCATTTATTTGAAACATGTCTTTACTTTCGATCAATTTAATCTTTGAGTCTTTGCTGAATAAAATTATTAATTTCTTTAAAAGAAAAAAAAATTCTGACCCCAAACTGTTTATAGTAAATTAATTGTATTATTTTAATTCATGCAACAATGTTGAAATGCAGTAAATAATTAGCATTAACATAGATTCTGTAAAAGTATTTTGTAAAACCATTAACAATTAAAAAAAAAAAAACTTACAAATCTCTAAATTGAATATATTTTCACACAGTAGACTCTTATTTTAATACCCAAACATTCTCACTTAAGTTAAGAAACCCTTTTGTAAGTTTCCCCCCCTATAGGGTTTATTAAAGGGTTTGTTGCAATCGGCTGCAGGTCATTTGCGAAAATGCCATAACAAACATGATAGAAGCAGAATCAAGAGTGTGGCATCTACTGCAATTTTAGATACATGCATTATCTTTAGGTTCCTGTTGCTTTGGCCAAATCGAATCCTCTTATTTTAATTGGCCGCCATTAGGTGTTCTGCTCAAGGCAATTCCAAGCAGCCCTTGCTTTTGTTGTGTCTCATACTCCAGGCCCCACCAACGAATATTAATCAATTGTCTTAATCTCTGGGATTTTAATTGGAGTGCTTTGTGAACCACAAGGAGGTAAACAGAAGACAAAGGTGGTCTAAATGCACCTTGAATAGTCGGTTGATGTGCGCAAAAATCGCCTTTTTGTTTCGTGCTGGCTTTCAAGAATCCGAGATCCCAATGAACTGTATATCATTACATGCTTGTCTCAGAGATTGTAAAAAGCTTGTCTGATAGAGCTATGTTAATAAAATAGGGTGCAGTAATACACAGTACACACTACACGAGAGACATATTGCATTTACCACTGCAATTAATCTGTTTCAGACCAAATCCTTTCATTGCTGTGCATATTTGTGTAGCTAACACAGAGGATCATGGGATTTTTCTCTACAGATTTTAAAGGGCTTTATAGAAAATCCACTTGTTTGCAAGGCTCTTGGGTTTAGATTAAAACAGACTGTCAGTGTACAGTAAGTAAGCAGATATAAGCAACAGGCAGGAGCTGAAACATATTGCAATGAGTGGCGGATTTATCTGCGATTTAGGAAAACCTAATCCAGTTTTCACTGATGCACTGAGTGATTGAATTTATGTGCAGATGACGATATGTGATGTGTTACCATTTAGCATGATGGCTTTGCTCTTAAAATACTGTGGTTTTCTGGCGTCTTCTCTGCACTGGATGTAGTCAGCAGACATTTCCCTAAAAAAAAAGAGTACCGTGTAATACCAGGCATTTGTAAAACGTATTGGTAGCACTTTATTTTACAGCCCTGTTACTCATGTACATACTATGTACTTATTATAGTAATTACAATAACTAGATACTAACCCTGGACCTACCCCTAAACCTACCCCATGTAGTTACCTTATTTTACCAGTACTTTCTTAGGTAGGTACATTATAAGTACATGTAAGTTCCCGTACTGTAAAATAAAGTGCAACCAAAGTATTTTGAGGTTGACAACAAAAAGGTTAATACTTAATTTACACTCACCGGCCACTTTATTAGGTACACCTGTTCAATTGCTTGGTAACACAAATTGCTAATCAGCCAATCACATGGCAGCAACTCAATGCATTTAGGCATCTAGATGTGGTGAAGACGACTTGCTGAAGTTCAAACCGAGCATCAGAATGGGGAAGAAAGGGGATTTAAGTGACTTTTAACGTGGAATGGTTGTTGGTGCCAGACGGGCTGGTCTGAGTATTTCAAAAACTACTGATCTACTGGGATTTTCACGCACAACCATCTCTAGGGTTTACAGAGAATGGTCCGAAAAAGAGAAAATATCCAGTGAGCGGCAGTTGTGTGGATGCAAATGCCTTGTTGATGTCAGAGGTCAGAGGAATGGCAACTGGTTAGAGATGATAGAAAGGCAACAGTAACTCAAATAACCACTCGTTTGCAGAATACCATCTCTGAACGCACAACACATCGAACCCTGAAGCAGATGGGCTACAGCAGCAGAAGACCACACCGGGTGCCGCTCCTGTCAGCTAAGAACAGGAAACGGAGGCTACAATTCACACAGGCTCACTTGGAAAATTGCCTGGTCTGATGAGTATTTTTTCAGATTAGGGTCAGAATTTATGTAAAGCATGTGTGCTACTGTCGTTTGATTTGCATTTGTTATTTATTTTAATTTTAGTTAAATTATGTCTGAATTTATTATGTCTGTATAGGTCTTTTATTACGTTTTATTTCATTTGAGTTATTTTAGTACTTCAACATACTACACGGAAATGTAATAATATAAATATGGGTGTTTGGCTTAGTGTTATGTTAGAATCATTATTATACTCATACCTTTTCTTGATTTAATATTCTGACTTGTTTTTAGCTTTATTTTTTGTTTTCATTTAAATGTTTAGTTTTAAAATGTCGAATGCATTTGTCATATTTATTTAAATTATTTATCTTCTTAAATGTGTATATATAGTATTTATAGAGTTTTAACTTTTAATTTTAGTTACTTTTTCTTATTTGTAATTCGCTTTGGATAAAAGCGTCTGCTAAATGACTAAAAGTAAAAAAGTAAAGAATTTGGCGTAAAGAACATGAAAGCATGGATCCATCCTGCCTTGTCTCAACGGTTCAGGCTGGTGGTGGTGGTGTAATGGTGTGGGGGATATTTTCTTGGCACACTTTGGGCCCCTTAGTACCAATTGAGCATCGTTTAAATGCCACAGCCTACCTGAGTATTGTTGCTGACCATGTCCATCCCTTTATGACTACAGTGTACCCATCTTCTGATGGCTACTTCCAGCAGTATAATGCACCATGTCACAAAGCTCAAATCATCTCAGACTGGTTTCTTGAACATGACAATGAGTTCACTTTACTCAAATGGCCTCCACAGACACCAGATCTCAATCCAATAGAGCACCTTTGGGATGTGGTGGAACGGGAGATTCACATCATGGATGTGCAGCCAACAAATCTGCAGCAACTGCGTGATGCTATCATGTCAATATGGACCAAAATCTCTGAGGAATGTTTCCAACACCTTGTTGAATCTATGCCACGAAGAATTAAGGCAGTTCTGAAGGAAAAAGGGGGTCCAACCCGGTACTAGCAAGGTGTACCTAATAAAGTGGCCAGTATAAAGTGGACAAAAACACATATTTTAGAGGTGTAAGTTCAAGGGGCAAACTAAATACAGAAAAAAATATAACTGCATTGTTTATTAGTTACAAAAGTTTACCTTTACAAAGGCTACTTGTTTTGTCAAAACGTTTGGTAAATGGTAAGTGTGCAGTTATATTTTTCTTTATTCAGTATTAATAATATAACATAAATCCTTTACAGAATTTGTATACACTCTGTGATTGTGTTACATTTTGGGGGGCATTTTTCTGTATCTTTATCCTGTTAATATTGTAAAGGTTCAAAAACAATCCAACATTTCAACAAGACAAACAATTAATACTTACTTACTCATACCTGGATTTAAATGGTAAAACAAACCCCTGAACTTCCAGAACCGCAGATTTACCGGTTACAGGGTTGATGCAGAATTAAGACGCACCGAGAATTACCCAGATTAACCTGTCAAAGAAAAAAACTAAGCCTTCTCCTTTAACATTTCAACCCAAATGAATAATTCTCACATCCTTTGCATTTGAATTGTATGAATACTGCACTCCAATTGACTCTTCGTTATTATCCTTAATATTTAAATATGAAGCATATATTTAGCACCGCAAATGGCTGGAAACTATATTTTACTTGTGTAACTGGTATCAATGTTCGTCCTTTTTATTTGGAGCCGTATTGCAAAACATTTAATGTAAATTGAATTATGTGCAATGCATGTTATTTCACTCTTTGTGGCTTAGAGAGAAAACTATACACATTAAAGTCTGCTGTTGTATATTGGTTTAAGATGACGGGTGTGTATTATTTAGGAACATTTGTTATGATTTCACGTTCATTACACATACCGTCCTAGAAGCAATATTTAAATGTTTCTGAAGAGCAATTCATATATTTTACTTGTGTATGTGCAGGGCAGACAGAGAGAGAGAGGGTGTGTGTGTGAGAGTGTGTGTGTGTGTGTGTGTGTGTGAGAAAGAGTGTGTGTGTGTGTGTGTGTGTGTGTGTGTGTGTGTGTGAGTGTGTGTGTGTGTGAGAGAGAGAGAGAGCGATAGAGAGAGAGAGTGTGTGTGTGTGTGTGTGTCAGGTAGGTGGTTGAATCAGTGATTAGACAGTAGGGACGGTGGGGGGGGAGGATTATGAACTCAGAGGTGCTGACACATCTCTGCCTCTCAGAGCTCTCAATTTAGTCAAGGATCAGACTCACTTTAGATAGTGGAGGATTAATGATCAGTCTAGCATGACGTTATTATGAGGTAACCTTTCCACTCGTCAGGCACTGAAGGGTCTCGTACTACATCCACATCTCCAACTGCCACCAGAAGGAGTTTTACTGCAACTAATTGTACAAATTATAAGACAAATCATTTCAGCTCTGAAGCCTGATTGAATGCTCAGGAAAATAATAATTCAAGGTAGCTAATTAAAAGTGTGTGTAAGCATGCAGTCAGGGCAGATGTCTTATTACATTTGACACTAATTAAAATAACAGATTGAAGTTTATGATTCTAAGCTAATTTTACATTTTAATTGTTTTAAGTTTTGTCCTATGTATTTTTTCTTTTTTGGAGAAGATACTTTCAACATTCCACATATGTTTAATGATCCACATCAAGTTACCAGCTGCAGTTATTACTGAACTATAATAATAATAACTATAATGTTATTACTGAACTATAATAAAAGACTATATGTGATTATAAGCCATTTTTCTTTTGATAATGGTAATAGTAACACTTTTTGTAAGGGTATGTTTATTGTAAAGCAATCATTAATCATAATAGTAGGCACTGAGTTTACACGTCACTAGATTATAATTGGATTAAAGCCTAAAACAACTGCCTCACATCTACAACCCCAAGAAATATGGTTAGGCTGGGAAAACATAACCATATTAACAAGCCTACAGTTAGATAACAGTGAAACTCCGGGGACTTATTAGCTTTTGTCCTCAGAAAGTAAGAAAGAGAGATTAAAATGGAAACGTATTTGAAAGCTTATACAGTGTTTAATAGAGATCCCATATTTATTTATTATGATTTTGCCATTTGCAGTTATACAAAAGAACTGCAGTAACTATGGTAATTTGGCGGAACCAAGTTACTATGGTAATTTTTTACAAGCGCCAAAACAAATCCCGCCCAACCAGGAAGTGAAATCCAGCACTATCCTCGAGTCCAGGCGGAAAAAGTCAACAGATCAACAGTGCAGATGTGGCATAAATGCAGTCAGTGAGATGCTGTCACGATTGTGTTGCTGCGAAGACTAAAACGTGTAACTTACTGGCGCGATATTTATAACGTTCATATTGGCGCAAACGCCGCTGTTTAAGAGCAACATTTGCAATGCTATCGATTGAATTGCTGCCACAGGGATAGCGGGTAACTTAAACAACAACGTTGTTATTTTAAACCCTTACCTCGACAATACAGTTTCCGTTTATTGGTGTACATCCGATAATAGACGTGTATTTACCGGAATACTTTGAGGACGCGCCGTTTGCAAACTAGGCGCGCGAAAAGAATAATAGGTCTCGAGACACGTCGAATAAACGTGTAACATGCATGAAATTGCAAATAACTGACACTAACTTCGAAGACGTCTGAAATGTCGTCGGACAAGTTGACCTGGACACTGACGGGAGCGACGGTGGCGTGTGTTTTGGCGGTGTATGTCGCCTCTGCTCCGCGCGCTGTGTCCGGTGGAGACTCAGGTAGGACTGCAGGCAGTCACATGTGTTTGTGTTTATATCACATGCAGCCTATCACAGAACAGCATATTGTAATATCACATACACCGCATGACATGAAGCTTTTGCAAATATGAACCGCATGAGACCTGTTGAGATTATTATTAATCTTTCTAAACACCTGTCTAAATCCAGCACCGCCAGAGGGACCCAAAAAATAATTTGGAACTCAAGTCACACCTGAAACAGGATATCATAACATCATATAACAAAATATTAGACCAAGTGATGTTTATTTTGAAGTAGGATAGCATAATGGGATTTTTTCTGGTTGTGAAATGTAATTACAAAATGGCTCAGTAAAGTTGTTTTTGAGAAAAGGCATCATTTACAGATGCCATTTTTATTATTATATTTTTGAATTATTCACTGCAGAAATTACTTAAAAATGGTCTGTGTGAACAAATGGGAAGGTTATGTATTGCTGGGCCAGACTAAAAGAGTGTCTGTCCCTCTCAAAGCTGTCAAGAGAACAGAAATATAATCTCTCTGGAATGACGTCAGAGCATTAATCACGAGAGAGAGAGAGAAATACTGTTCATGATGATATTAATGCACTGCAGAATTGGAGAAAACATGAAGCGGTCTGCGTTCCTGTCAGATGTAATGAATCATATAGTCTATAAAGAAAGAAATTAATTGTTTACGCATCTTTTTATCATTTAGCAGTTTGTGATTTTGTATTATACTAAGATTAAAAAAATATTCTGTTATGTTAGTCCTCCAATCCTCCCATGTCATTTCCAGAAGGAACAGTTACTTAATTATTTTGATTTGTTATGAGCAATCCCATTAATGCAAAGGTAAAGTTACTCTCGCAGGCATAGCTCTACTACTGCCCCCCTCCTATTAATTTAGTAAAATAATAATAATAATGGGAATACAACTGTCCTAATATCATAATAAAAAAATACTTAATTACATGTGTAATGTTTTTAAAAGATTTTGTAAGGTTTTTAAAAAATTTTTTTTAACATTACATGGTTTTATATTTTACTATTATTTCTTAACAAAATGCTAGACTGACTGCATTAATATGTGAAAAACGTTTCTCCCGAGATCATGTGGTGCAACCAAATTTCAGAAACATAAAAAAGGTTGTAAACGATAGCATAAAAAGGATGCCTGCAGACCCTCATGTTTGTGTAACAAGGGTCAAGAAGTCTCTTAAAATATCAGATAAATATACCATAATTTGATATTTTAATGATTTTAAGGCATGGTTCAGATTTTAAAATGTTCTGTGGCTCCCTGAAATATTAATAATTCATCAATAAGTTCTTCTTAACTTTATAATGTTAATAATTCATTATACTTATTCAAAATGATTTTTTTCCCCTTGAAATGTATAAACATATAATATTGTTTACAAATTATTAATATATGTATTCACGTCGTAAGGAAAATATTACTACTTTTAACTTGATAGTTAAGATTATTATTTGTTTTAAAAACCACATGAACCCAACATACATACAAAGTGTTTTAGTAAGAACTGTTTTAAACAGAATTTTATAAGACTTTTGCATTTCTTTATTGTGTACTCTTCTTATTGACCCATAGACGCATTGCTGCATAATGCTTTTAAAAAGCTCCCCATAAACAGCTATATTCAATAACGGGGAGACAAAAATAAATGTTTTCTTCTGGAGGGGTGTGCAAACAACAAGCTACTGTTCTGTGAGCTTTACATCATGTGCATGGACAGGGTGGCTTTTGGAGGTTTTTAGGGGGATGGGGGGGCTGCAAGAAGCTGTTTGGGGCTTACGGAGAGAGAGAAGAAAATCTGCCAACCCCTTAAGCGTGGCGTTTAGGGACATTGCAGGATGCCTGCGTGATAGCGCCAGCTGAATGCTCGGCAGAAATTCTCCAGGTCTCCGTCTCGCGGTTCTAATCCCTTTAGGTGTGCTGCGCCCCGGAGAGGCTGAGCGGGCACCCTGCGGGACCGCTGTTGTCTAGGAATGCGAGTGTGGAAATGATGGGGATTATGGGGGGGAAAAGGCTGCTGTGGGTGCCCGATGCTGTGCTATCACAGAGACACTTCGCTGTCCTGCGCTCAAATGCGTTTGCGCCCCTTTCCCCGTTTAGCCCTCCCTCTTTGGGACCGGGCTCTGTATTGGGGTCTAGAGACAGCACTGCAGTGTATGAATGAAATTGTGATGTATAACATGAGAAATTTTGATTACAGGGAGATCCACATGCTTTGAAATGCGGTAGACCTGGCCTCACCGCGTGTGTATCTATTTCTATTCTAAATGAGACTGTGAAAGCAGAGAAAATTCAGCCGCTGAAGTGTGAGGGGTCTGCACCTACAGATAGAGGACTTCCAACATGACAACGAAAACAGACGGCCGCTAGTGATACGCAGGAAGTGCCAGCTAACAATTTCAAAATGTTGTGATGCACTGAACATTTCATATTGCATCAGAGAGCACAGATTATAGGATTTTACAGTGTTTAGGCAAGTATTGCATAAGGCAGCATTGCTTAGATTTATACAACAGGGCAAAAACATTTGGGATTAGTAGACGAAAGGACTTTTTGCCCATAAATCTCTCAACTGCAGATTAAATAAAAAAAACATTTGTTTTTTAGATTTCTAGATTTTGTACAGTCCTAAATTGTTGCCACCCTTAAAGCACTTTTTTTCTTTCCAAAACTCACTTATTTGTATGTATGTCCTGTAATGAGCAGGATTACCGCAGTCACAACATTTCTAGGCCTGGAAAAGTAATGGAAATTA
Source organism: Ptychobarbus kaznakovi (assembly GCA_027422405.1). Taxonomy (NCBI): domain Eukaryota; kingdom Metazoa; phylum Chordata; class Actinopteri; order Cypriniformes; family Cyprinidae; genus Ptychobarbus; species Ptychobarbus kaznakovi. Next base: position 7,073,258 of record CM049806.1, read on the forward strand.
ATAAAGTTTGAAGTCAACAATCATTTAAAAGTAGATATGTATTTTTTTTTTTTTGTAAGAAGTCTCTTATGCTCACCAAGGCTGCATTTACTTGATCCAAAATACAGTAATATTATGACATTTAAAATAATAATTAATAATAATAATGAATTGTTATTATTATTATTATTATTATATTTGAATCTATTTGAACATTTCTGATGGTAAAGCTGTATTTTCAGCATCATTCCTCCAGTCTTCAGTGTCACATGATCCTTCAGAAATCATTCTAATATGATTATTTAATGCTCAAGAAACATTCCTTATTATTATCAATGTTGAAAACAGTTGTAGTTGTGCTGCTTATTACTTTTGTGGATTTCAGATTTCAAGTTTTTACATTGGTTTGCTTATTGATTTATTAGACAGTTCAAAAGAACAGTATTATTTTATAAATGGATTTTTTGTGACTTTGATCAATTTAATGCATTGTCGCTGATTAAAAGGTTATTACTTTATTAATTACATTTATTTAAATGTAATACATAATTGTATTATATATTTAAAATATATATGGGTAGTTGACGTATCAATGTGTTCATGGTGTGATGGAAAAATGTAAAAAAAAAACTAAAACTAAAATTTGAAGATAAACCTCTCCCTTGCTATTTGTAACTCTGAAGATACATTTTTTCTCATGTTATTTCTATGTTACATTTTTTTTCTACATTTTTGCTATGTCACACAATAGGACACGGTCCAATCTTTATTTGTCAACTACCCATATACATATATTTAAATTGGCTTTAAAAATTTGATTCTCAATTGGTGGTTCATAAACCAAAAATTCAACATCCAATTGGTGTTTTGGCACCAATACATATGGGACTTAGTTGAAGCCATGCCCAAATTAGACAGTTGTCTAATTTGATAATGTTAATAAAAATTACCATTATTTAATACATTAACACATTTAATTGCTTACTTGTATAGATATTGTATAGAATTATTATATTCAATTAAAATTTTTTGATGTGAATTCCGGGTACTTAAGCCAAACCAGACGAGACGATATCTGGCTATATTTCATCAACTTGCTTGTATGGAGTAAACCTATCTCAGAAACCAATGTGATCATGGTCTTAATGGAGACATTTAAAAAGGGCAGGCCTAGGTATTGTGTGTATGAATAATGTCGTGAGAAGGTTCTTAAAAAGATCACAGTCACTGGTAGAGTTCTAGAGGGAGCTTTTTGCATGCGTGTGGCTGGGCGTAGAGGGACTCACGGGCGTTTATGCTTGTGTACGGCACACAGCGACGGATGGGGCTCTGCGCATGCACCTCGAGAATGGGAAGAGTGAATAGATTTGCCTGTGTATGTGTGCGTCTGTCTGCTCAGGGATCAGGGGAGCCGTGTGCGATGGAAGAGAATGAGCGTGTCGCTTAGGAAATGTCACACTGGGAAGATTTTGCAGGTTTTGATCCGAGCAAATTAATGCAAAACCCAGTGCAAGTATTTGATTTGGGAAAACTTTCAGGAGCGGACTTGTCTCTTAATAATAATTATTGGGTTTACATTAATTTCCCTCTCTGTTTTTCTACCACAGGAGAGCTGATCACTGCTGCTTGTGAGCTGGGGGTAAGCATTAGCTGCATTGTTTAATCAATCCACTCATTAACTCTTATAAGCATTAAGGAAGTTTAATTAAGTATGGGGGGGAGAAGAAAGATGATTAATTTACTTTTCAGGCCACAGGTTTTTTTTATCCTCTCTTCTTTTCTGTGCACTACTTTTTTGAGTAACTTAGGACTAGAGAATGCTATAATTTGCAACCCTGTTCTTCAAATCCAATTAGACTGAATGGTTAGGCGATGGCTTTTGTAAGCTTCGCCTTATGTACGGTATAAGGCTTATTATACTCAACCCCTCTCCTTTTTGTGCATGCGTGTGTGCAAGTGTGTAAGCCGCAAAGAATGAACTAAATCGGGTTAACAGTTATAATAAGTTTTATTATTTAATAAAGTTTATTACGCCGCCGCGATCCTTTTAGGGAGGCTGTGGCGGTGTCACTATGCCAGTAATCCCTCCCTCTGTCCGTGTGGCCTGCCTGTCTGCGACTCTCCCCAGGGTCGGAGTGCTCGCTCCGGGCCGCAGGCTGCTGGCCCTCCCTTCCTGCTCCCTTGAGCCGTGGATCTTTTCTCCTTTTAAACTCCTCGTCGCAGGACTGCCCCCTACCACGCGTTCCGCCTTTTTCCGGCGTGCCACACACACTTTCCACGTCGTCGGCCTCGCAGGCATTTCAGCCACACGCGTCACTTGCGTAGTCGCACGCACCTTGCTGGCACTTCCAAGAGTGCCCTTCGCGCCCCTGCCATCTGCTTGCCATACTCTCTCTCTCTCTCTCTCTCTCTCTCTCTCTCTCTCTCTCTCTCTCTCTCTCTCTCTCTCTCAGCCTTGACCTCTCTTGCTTGTCTTCAAGCTGTCTGTTTGTTCTGTATTAAAGACATTTAGCAGTGTTTGGGGAACTCAGATACTCAGAAATCGTCAATTACAGTCAAGCTAACCTTTTGAAAAAAATAGTTAAGCTAAGTGGCTACTGGCTACCAATACTAGTGTTAACAAGATCCCTGGGTATCCATATGTAACTTTAAGGACCCCCAAATATAACAGTTCTTTCTAAAAAAATGACTTTATTTCTTGCAATTTCAAGCAAATATCTTGCCATTTAGAGTTAACAACTTGCAATTCTCAACTTTTTTTCTCAAATTGCAATCATTTTGAGTTTATGTCTTGCAATTTCAAGTTTACGCCTTGCAAATCAGAAAATTATGCAAATTGTCTTGTGAAATACTAGAGCTCTATTAAAAGAGTCAGTATAAAAACCAGTGAAAAAACTCAGAATAAAAAATTGTCAGAATTTCAAGTCATAAATAAACAGAATTGTGAGAAATAAACTCTGAGAAAAATGTCAGAATTGCAAGATATAAACATGCAGTTCATTCTTTTGTGAGATGTTGAGAAAAGCACATTTTAAAATAAGTTTAAATAGCTGTGCAACTAGTGATAACACTCCAATGAAATCCCCCCCCCCTACAAAGCTATATGCAAAATGCATTTTTTTATTTAGCAATTATATTTTGTTTCCTAAAATATTTTTTTTCCTCTTAGAGCCTCTAGCAGTCCCCTAATGGGGCCACGAACACTAATTTGTAAACCCCTGAACTCCTGGGTTTATGTTTTTATTTGTCAATAATATATAGTTAAGTGAGTTTTAAGTTACTTTTCGTTAGTTAAGGCCAAATTATACTTCACTTTGTACGCGTACGCGAGGGACAGCGTACAGTGCGCGTGATGCAAATTTTACTATCAGAATAGTACACGCGTACCGTACGCGCACCCCCGGAGGTCGCACATGCGCATTAAACTCTCTTGCAGTAATTAGTTTATCCGCAAGGTGGAAACGCTGCCATGGAGGTATCGATTCACAAGGTAGCCGAAGAAAAACTGCATAAACATATGGCTTCACACACCTCGTGAATAAGCTTAGACACTGTCCGGCTTCCCAAACGGTAGCTTGCAGCAATACTTGGTCACGGCTAGCCTTTCCGCTGTGCTTACCGGACTTCTATGAGTTTTTCTTCCGTGTCCTTCGTCACACTGTAATCTTCATTACTGCTCCCTACGGCCCCTGCTAGGCCAGGAGAGGTATTGCAATTTGGCACAAAGCACAGGCGTCGAACGTCTGTGTACTCGTACGAGTCAAATTAAGTATACTTTGCAAGGCTGCGCGTACGACTGCGCATACGCTAACGTACCCGTAAAAAAAAGAAGTATACTTAGGCCTTTACTTCCCAACACTGGCTTATCACAGTTCACCAAAGCTGACTGACAAGGACTTCAGCCTTACGAAATTGTTTAGAGGATCAGTTGACTGGGACCCTCACTCCCGCTTTGATCTTGAACTCACACTAGCTTTTAGACACCCACTTGTCCACCGAGTTTCCAATCCATCCCTCAAACAACCTCTTCTCTGAGACGTTTCCTTGTCCTTCGCTCTAGTGTGCAGTGTTTCTCAGCCTGATGTGCTTGTGTGTTATCAGGCCAGTAGAAGTGAGACAGCCTTTAATAGCTCTAGTCCTTATCGCTCCTTAGGGGACTTAGTGCCTAATTGCTGGGAAGGCAAGGAGACAGGAGATCAGACTTTATGGGAGGGGGAGGACAGTGTGATGCTGTAACCCGCAAAAGTGAGGTCTGCCTTTGAAAGCAGAACTGTATGCTGATGGGTAGTGGGAGAAGGGGGTTACTAGATTCTGTTGCTGTTATCAGAGTGTTCTGCGAGTGAGTTTACAGCTGTGTTTTCCCCCAGGTGGCCCATCCTCCAGGATACCCACTCTTTACCATGTTGTCCTCTCTGATGCTCTTGCTGCTGCCTCTCAGCTCTCCGGCACACAGTATCAATGTCCTGTGCGCTGTCTTTGGGGCCGGGGCCAGTGGAGCCCTCTGCTTTGCTGTCTGCAGGTAGGCCACTCTCAGACTATTAGACCAAAGTTATAATGTTCATTGTAAATTGTAAAGCATTCCGGGTTTACTTCACTTTATTTAGCTTTTTTAATCTAATATGTTGAATGTTATTTTATATTAGTATTTTACTCTTTAGTGAATATATTTATTAGGGCTGCCCCCTTATAGTCGACTAACTGTTAGTCGACCATAAGAGGCTTGGTCGACCCGAATTTTATCAGTCGCTTAGTCACAGAAAAACAAAATCCACAGGCGAAGTCACGCTGTCCGTGATGGACAGATCGTTAAGGGCTGGTAAATCATAATGCAGTACATCGGGCAGGACATGCCTATCATTCAAGGACCTCAAATATGGCTTTTTATATGAAATATGTAAGTATTAGCAACAAGTACTGGAAACATGCTATTCAACTGGTAGAAGCTGAGGAGAGACCCCTGCCAATGTCCACCATGCCCGTGATTGTATTTCTCTAAGCGCTTTGACAAATACACAATAATGCTATATAAATGCATCATTCATTCAAGTAAGTATTGTAAATATTGCTCAATCTAATGTTAACCTAGAGAAACATGCGCTATTCAAGTGTGTAGAAGCTGACCAGCTCACTGCAGAACAGATGGAGGCGCCTGTGTGGTCACTTGATCTTAAATACTCCGTCGTTTTTGCCCATACAGATAAGAGTACTACATATTTCGAGTCTGATTTCATTTTCCAATGATTTGGCACCTGCCCAACTACGTTTTATTGGTGTGCACTCACAATAACATCAAAACATTGCACTTTAGTAAAATAATGAAAGTGTCTGTGAACTTGAGCGCGAAACTCCGAAACTCTGTATACTTGCTTACAGGCATAAAAAATATAGACTTTCTATAGAGAGTGAAAAGTTTACTTTTCAAATGAAAAACAAATATTCTCAGATTATGTAATGCACATACATACTTACAGGCACATCCACTACTGCGGAGATGACAAGTTAGTTTCGCCAAAAAAAAATTTGAAATATTATTGTAATTTAAAAATAACAGTTTTCTATTTTTAATATACTTTAAAATAGAATTTATTCCTGTGATCAAAGCTAAATTTTCAGCATCATTTCTCCAGTCTTCAGTGTCACGTGATCTTCAGAAATCATTCTAATATGCTGATTTATTATCAATGTTGGAAACCGTTGTGCTGCTTCATATTTTTTTAGGATTCTCTGATTAATAAAAAGTTAAAAGAACAGCATTTAAAAAATAAAATAAAATTCTGTTACAATATACAATGCTATTCAAAATTTCCAGTCAGTACATTTAGTACTTTATTCAGGAGGGATGTGTTAAATGAATAAAAAGTCCTAGTAAATACTTGTATTGTTTTGTTTCACAAAACAGAAAAGAAAGAGAAAGTTTATGGCTCATCCCTTTATAAAGAACAAAGAAATGCGGAAAGATACACAATCTTTCAGCTCTTTTTAACTTTGTATTCATTTCGCCGCGGAAAAAAATCTTGTTCAACTGAATGTGCAAATCAAGTATGTTAGCACATAAATCCAAAAAAACACTGATATGAAGCAGTTTATCACAATGCAGTTTCAACACTCATAATAAATTAGCATATTAAATAATGATTGTGATTAAGACACCCAGCGCTGAAGTTGTTGGTTCATCATAATTGTTTAATTATTGTCTGTTAAACATACTGAAGACTGGAGGAATGATGCTACTTTGAAAATTGCACACATTGAAATAAATTATATTTTGTTTTTCTTTTGTGCAGGTGTCTTATAGTGTTGCCAACTTCTTTCAATAGGAAAGTAGCTAAATGTCGCTAGATGACGTCATATGCATAATTAGCATATTCATGATGTTATCGCGTCGTATTGCCTTTTTTACATTTGTTTGTCTCTGTGCTCATACTGTATTTTAATGTAGCTTTTTTTCCTTTTTTTTTATCTGTTGTCAGTCATAAATATGAAATAGCCTGATGAGCAGAAGAGACTCCAGCTTAAGAAGTTACATTAAACATCTCATTGATCTGCACAAACCTTTTATAATTTTATTGAGCGGCAGTGTATAATACACACAAGATGACAAGACAAAGACAATATGCTGTGATTTCGGCTATTTTGCATGTAAATGCATACAACAACATTTCTGTTTTAACTGAACGGGCTGCTCCTCTCAGATGCTCACTGAACAGAGCAGATGCAGAGAAAGAGGTGCGTGCGTGCTGTCGCGCCGTTGCGGCAGTACCAACGATCACAGAGACTCGCTAAAGTTTGTCCACGTCGCTAGATTTGTTGCTAGTCGCTTTTTTGGAAAAAAGTCGCTAGGGGGGTCTGAAAAGTCGCTAAATCTAGTGACAAAGTCGCTAAGCTGGCAACACTGGTGTCTTATGTAGCATCATTTTACACATCTAAAATCAGACTATTTTTGCCTTAGATCTTGAAATCATGTTTTTTCTAGTTATATAAGGTTAAAATGCATATTTTGCCTGTAATTTATCTAAGGTCTACTAAAATGTGATTCCATTTTTGTTTCTCATATCACGATATAATATAGATATCGTCTGGACAGTGGAAAATATTGTGATATGAATTTTAGCTCATATCGCCCACTCCTACTTGAGACGAAAATACTTAACAGTCTTAGTCACATTTTAGTCATTTGAGTCTTTCATAGTTTTAGTCTAGTTTTAGTCGACGAAAAGTCATTGCATTTTTGTCAACTTTTAGTCAAACTGCAGTTACCAACATTTATTTTGGTAGCTATTTTATATGTAGCATTCAAACAAAAATAGTCATCAATTCTTCTCTCTTTAGACCAAATCAATTAAGCTTATGAGAAGTTTTAATCAAGGATTGAATTTGGAAAAACTGGAATAAAAATTTTTTTTGTTAGAGATACAAATTAAACTCATTTTCAGATACAGTAGGTTTACTTAACAAGTATACATTTATTTAACATCTTTTGTTGGTTAACATTGATGACACAGATCATTAGGAATGCTGTCCCTTTAAGACGGAAGGTATGCATGTATGCTCTTGTCTTAGTCACAGAAAAAAGGCTCGTTGACGAATATTTTTCGCTGTTGTCTTCGTCTACGAAATTAACACTGGCCCTCACTCAGCTGAGTTTGCGAGCCAAGCTGACCAGAGATTTGGCTGCAGTTACATGTCCAATGCAACCTCTGCTCTTAAGCCTCAAAGGATTTCGATCCAATTTTGGATTACAGCAACCAAAAAAGTCATTTCCTTTGGCCCCCGCAACCCATCCTCCTCCTGTGGCTGATGGCAGTGAGGATTTTGTTGCATACGCGCACACACACACTCATACACACACTCACACAAACCCTCTTAGCTCTTAAGTTTCAGTATATAATCTATGTTTTCAATTGAAAACATAAGCGTAATAGGTTTTGATGGTTATCTGTCCGGGCTTAGGCTGGGGTTTGGCCTCATGCATGTCTGTTGGACTCAGAGCAGTAGCTGGCAGGCTTGAGATGCCAGGACTGGGAGGAGGGAGTTTTTTAGGGGTTTCAGAGCTTCCGGCACAGTCTGGGACTCCCTTCTGGGTTGGCATTGGGGTCCTTAGGTGCTTCGCCCGTGCCCAGTGGTAATGCTGAGGTGGCGTGCCACTCCCAGTAGGAACACTACCGGACAGGCCTGTCCCCAGGCTGCTACCCTGGCACCCAACACCACTCTGAGACTGACCATTTTCTGCCCTATACGTTCTCTGCCATCTTTAGATTTAAGGAATTTCAGTGTGTAAAGGATTCAATGCTTTGCTTGATAAATATATTACTCTTTCCTGTCTTTTTTGTGCAATATGTGGGTCAATGACATGACACTTTTGCATATGTGTATGTACAATGACTTGAATACATACATTTCTTCTATGAAGAATTTTTATTATATTTTTTTTAATTGAATACATTTTTGAGAGTACATTTTAAAGAACTCAGCATGTGTCTTAAACTAGATTTTCCTTCAGTGTTGACACTCTTATACAAAATTTAATTGACTCATAAATAGATAATAGATAATTCTAAATTAAAACGCTTGTTCAATTTAGAGAAATTCACTACAGTGCTGTCCATTAGATGTTCTCATTGTGAAATATCTTTGATGTTCCAAGTTAAATTAGGTAGACAGACTGTTATACAATGTGTCTCACTTCCCAGACGTAGCACTCCGTTTTCCTTTGATTTGTCAATTATGGATTTTTTTAAATGTCATGGTTTGCCACATTACTTGCCTTCATGTTTCTACTTTGCATCTGGGTAAGCCTTTGAGGATAGCTGGCATCAATAATAACCATAATCATTGACTGAATGACTAGCTAGGAAATATTATTTTGAACTCAAGCTTTTGGTTCTTAGCATTACAGGTGTCTTTTTGAACCCTAAATACAAAAAATTATGACCAACAGCTGTTGATCATAAATAATAGGAAGGTGTATTAGAAGTCAATGGCGAAACAATATTTGTTTGGTATACGTGCTTTCAAGTTAGACTACAAGAATAGCATTGACATATTGTCCTTAAAAGGGATCATGACATGAGAAATCAAATTTGCCTTGATCTTTTGTCATAAAAGAGATGTTTGCACCATTAAAACATCTTGTAAGTTTCAAACGATCTCTTCATTATAAGTAATACATTTATTTAATCAAGCTCCAAAAACGGCTCATTTGGATCTGACATCACAGGGACACAAACATTTGCATAAACACTGCCTCCAGAGCAAGACATGGACGAATAGTCATCTTCTGACCATAGGCCCCGCCCACTGGCCTTCAGTCGCTTAACGGCTGACACTTACATTTACATTTATGCTTTTAACAGATGCTTTTATCCAAAGCGACTTACAGTGCATTCATTTTTTTTATCAGTATGTGTGTTCCCTGGGAATTGAACCCATGACCTTTTGCGCTGCTAACGCAATGCTCTACCACTGAGCCACAGGAACATGACACTTAATCACACTGAATGCGATAGTTGTGTTGCATCAAAAGGAAATAGAATTTACAATCACTGCCGCTATCTTGTCCACACTGGATACAGTATACAGATGCGCGTTTGCTTTCCGACAGTCCATGCACTTGAGTCTGTCGTCAATAGGACATATGGAGTGAAAGAATGTTTGCTTTGATGCGTTTGGTTTAAACAGCTCATTCGCATCTTTGTACAGATTTCAGAGGGTTCCCAGTATAAGGAACAAGTGGATAGTTTATTTTTATTGGCACTCCGGATCGTGTCAGATGATTGATTGGAGCATTTAGTTTTGTTTTGTTGTACAGTACAAAAATTCCAAAAGTCCTAAAATACTGCCTAGTAATAACACATTCGGACCACTTAACACAGTGATTACTTAGCATTTTCTGTAAGTTCTTGATGTCGATTACGTAATAGATGTGACCGTGGGGTCGGCGAAGGTGTCTCCACCCATCCTCCTCAGTCCTGGGTCCACCGCACCTGTGAGGGTGCACACCAGCCAAGAGCAGACGGGTCCAGTTCTGCAGCTAATATCACAGCTGACCGGGCTCCGGTGCCCACCTGTCCTAGGGCTTTTGTGTCCATATAAGGCACTTTACCATATGGTCATAACTGCGCTTTCGTTACTGGACCCTCCACTCGCTCTTAGTCACCCCGTGGCTCTCTACGGTGAGCTGTGCTTATTAACAAGACGGTTGCTTCATGAGAGCAGTACCCGTGTTAGAATGTGATAGCCTATGCAAATATGAGCATTTAAAGGGACAGTTCAACCAGAAATGAACATTCTGTTATCATTTACTCACCTTCATGTCATTCCAAACCTGTGTGACTTTGTTTTGCAGATAATTTGTGGATTTTTGATTACTGAACAGTTTTGGTGACCATCGACTTCTATTGTATGGATCAAAAACGCTTTCTCAGAATATTTTCCTTTATGCTCCACAGAAAAAAAATTAAGTCATACAGGAATTTTCATTTTCGAGTGAACTAGACATGTTTTCAAAAATATTTTATTCAAGCCATTTTTTTCTGTGCCATGTTGACTTCTCTACAATGTGGATTTCAGAACTGAAGCTCAGTATATTTGTCTGTGTATTTGTTTCTGATTAAGACTAAGAAAAAAACGCTGTCGTTTCCCACGTCCCTTGGCTGCCCCCTCACGCATACCTCTGTTGTCAGGTAATTCACCGACCCAGAAACAACAGCTCCTGGCAGCTTAAGCATATGCTTTATTAGCCAGTCTAATCTCTAAAACGCTCTGGTTTGCTGCCATTTGTTTTTGGTAAATATATATTCTCTTTAGCTATGACACCCATCCTTTGTTTTTCATGCCAAGATCCTTTCTATCTCGAAAAAAAGTAATAATATTCTAGATTAAAACCAATTTAAACCCTATTGGCAGCTGCTGCTGATTACCACAGTCATCTGTTAGTTTGAAATAACAAACAATAATGCACTACTTGCATTAATAATTATTAAACAGTAATTCTACTTGCAATAGAAGTCAATGGAGCAGTACCAGAATAAACATTGAAAATAATGATAACGCTTCAGATTAGGGAACACTATTCACTATTAACTAGATTCTTATTAGCATGCGTATTACTAGCATATCGGCTGTTTATTATACTTATAAAGCACATATTAATGCCTTATTCTCTATGACCTTATTACATCATAAATTAAAACAAAACCAAAAAAATATGCTTTTACTCTTTCCTACGCTCTCATTATCCCTTATTCCTTTCCTGTCCTAGCTTTTACGATTTTGAACAATGACGGAAACCTTGTGTTAACTCGCACTTCTCGTCTTTATTGTCATCCTATGTTGAATTGCTCATTGTAGTCCTCAACTGTAAGTCGCTTTGGATAAAAGCGTCTACCAAATTAATACATTTGAATGTAAATGTATTCAAGATTTTTACACTGTTTTGACATTATTGCCATAACATTTAAACATTATTAGTGTTAGGCAACTTTACATGTCAACTAATGTTTTTATTTGAAAATAACTACTGAATATTTCACATAAAATTGAAAGTGTACTGCTTTTAAACTAAACAATGCCAATGACCTCCATTACATTCGCATTACCACAAACACGTTTTTCTATAAACTCCGATGCTTTCCATAGAGCTTAAGCTGTATTTAACCTGTAAGTTTCCTTTAAACATCTCCATGCACTACAGGCCTCATATTCGACAACTCAGCATGACCAATGGCACCGTTTAAAGACGTGCAGTAATATTTCCTTAACAGATGTTTAATGAAGGCGTCTAAACCCTCATTACCCCATTCAGAATAGGGGAATAGGGCCATTTCACTGTGCTATGCCATCACTTTAATTTCCCCCTGCCTGGAGGCCTAAGATTGTGTCTGTTGCATCAGAAGTCAATATTGCTATAATATTACATTTCCCAAACTGTCTCCACAGGCGGTTTTTAATGGGAGTCATGCAAGGAGAGGATCAGCCTTTTCCAGAATGCATGCGTTCCATAGGGCCACATAATACTACAGTTTATTAATGACTTGATTAAAATAATAATACACTAGTAGAAAATAAAATGCATATTTGCTGAATGATATACACAATTTCTTTTTGTCTATTATGTCCACATGACATGTGTCGGTGGGGGATTAAGATGGAATTGGGTGAAATTGTTGTGCCATTGGCTGTATTGTTTGAGGTGGATTGGAGCTATTAGTTTTTAATATGCACTCTCCTGTGGGGAGGGACGTCTCAACCCAGCAGAACGCTGTCCATAGGTCCAACATGCACACAGTAAATCTACCAGAGATTGTTTGACAGTAATACTTTGCACAGCTTCCACTAGATTTCAATTTATAGTCACTCCATAATTGCACCACCAACAAATATTATACCTTATACCATAGCAAGAATCCCACACCATACACAGTATCCTCGCTGTCTCCATTAGAACTAGACCTCACATTATCATAAACATAAGGCCATCTAGAAAAGCAGATCAACTGGGCCATACTTACTTATTTTTTAATTGTTCTTTGAGGATTCTGTCACGTGAGATAACTGACATAAAATGCAAACTAAAAGTCTTAAGATCCAACTTTGACTCAACCAATGGCATGAGTTTGTATAATAGAAACAGTTGTGTACATTTGTAACCGGGAATAGTAATAAACCTTTTGAATGGGGTAAAAAAACATCCTTATCTGATTCCGTTGTTGCTTTGATTCAGACTGCAACAGTGCCTATTTTTTTCATTCACCCCCCCCCCATAGGGATAAAAAACAGAAAACAAAGTTAAAGAGGTGTAAGCCATGCGTCAAATTAATCAGCTATGAGGTGAATCACAACATTACATTACAACTTTGATTTGAAGCACACAAATATTTGAAAATCGGCCAGACAGACAAAGGTTCAAGACTTTGTACTTTGACTATACTGAGAGAAAGAACTACAGTCCCATGAAGCATTGTGAATGACATAATCAAATAGAAAAGCTAGAGAAATGTAAATCTAGTGATTTAAATATGTTGATTGTATATATAAAATGTATATATGTTTTTCATTTATAAAAAAAAAAATATATATATATACAAATTGATGACAGTGTAGGAAACTGATTTGATTGCATCAAGAGCAGGTGGGCGTTCTTTGTGGTGTGATTTGATTATTCTCATTCTCTGATTGGTGGAGATTTCGCTGCAGAATCATATAATCATTTTTCACCAGATATAGTTTTTAACCAGAATTTCCACTATTACATTCATGTATTTAAAAAAAGCATATTTAACAAAATTGTAGCTCCCAGGTCTTGTTAAAAGTCAGTTCTTGATTGGAGAATGAGAACAATAATTTTACTTATGGAACCTGACTCATGGATACTTCATTCATTCCTAATACTTCAGACAATTTGGATAATTCTAATGTATAATAATTCTAATGCTATCATTCTAATTATGCAAATTTCTGATAATAATACAACTTTTGAATACTTTCATGAAATTTTTACTAAATTAATTTCTGATAAACTATTCAAATGTATCACAGTTGCCACCGCACATATCAGTATATCAGTTGTTAATTAACATATTTTAAATATTTTTTTGACAGCAAGTAAATTTTTATAGTAAGGATAGCCACCGCCCGCAAAAAAAACATACCATTGAACATGCTTTAACAAGGTGCATTCATGCCTGAATTCAGTCACACTTTATTTTAAGGTAATTATTACAGTGTAATTAACTAAAGTACTGAGTAAAATTAAGTAACAACATGTATTTACTGTAGAGTTTGGTATAAGATTAGTTATTTTTAATTATTCATAATTAAATTTTATTGCAGTAAGTACGTGTAACGTATAACAAGGACACTAAAATAAAATGTTACTGAAAATGTCTTATTAGAGAATTTAGATATTCCTCATAGTGTTAACTGGTAAATGTTAACTATACTAAATTAACACTAAATTACAGTGAGAGCTCTGCTTTTATACAAGAAATGAGTTAGATAAGCATCTTTAATTTTCTCTGCAATGATGTAGTCAAGCATGTTTACACAGTTGCAGTGATTATTTTGTTCTGAAGTGAAGTACTACAGAGACACAAACACAGCAGCATCCTGCACAGCAGACAAGCCTCCGATGCTACACGCAAGTGTCACTCTCCCACCTTATCACTGAAGAGAGAGAGAGAAGGAGACCCAGGTGGTCCTATATGTTCTGGAATGCAGGACGTGTCACATGCCTTCCTTCAAGTAGACAGACACTCCTAAAGAGGTCCGTGTCAAGCCCTCTCAGAGGAATAAAGACAGGAGGAGGACAGCGAGCGACTGTCAGGCCACCCCATTGAAGCGATGACAGGGGGAGGATGTTATATTTCGCCTACCTCCGGATAGCACCCCTTCTCTAACCCAGCCGCGGCCCCCCAGCCGCCGACGTGTTCTGGGGGTTAATTGGGACGCAGCGGGAACAGAATCGAGGGTGCGGGGGGTCTGCACCTTCACCGAGCCTCATCTTCCTCAGCCCCATCCTCGAGTAGTAAAGAGGACTAGAGAGAAGCTGATATCACCAAGAATCCCCCCGCCTGCTTTTGACAAGCTATTAGTCCGACTGCGCGCACACGCGCGGCCTCGTCTCATACGAGACAGGAGAAGAAAAGAGAGGAAAGGCAAGTAGTGTGCAAAAAAGCAGGAGAAGAGAAAAGAGAAGTAGTCAGCAAGTGCAAGTTCCGCACACACCATCCTTCCTCCTTTCTTCCATCCGTATCCTTCTCTCCGCTCCCCTTTTTCCTGACTTACTTTGCTTTCCCTGCGAAAGCTCCATTGTTCCCCTTCCCCTAAGTCTCATCAGCCTCTTTTGTGGCCGACTATCACAGCGGCAGGCAGAGGCGCACTGGAAACGTCTAAATGGTATCATGGCTCGTGATTAAGCGCGCGAGCTTCGGCGGTGCCGCCGCTGCTTATGAGTCAGGTCTGATAAGGCGAGGGCCCTGCTCTCTACTCAATTTCAGATACCGTTAATGGAATCTGTCTTGTGCGATTGTAATGTGAGAGCGCCTAATTTGCCATGGAGCTTGAAGCTGTCAGCGGCGAGGGATTGCGGGGTCAGGAGGGAGCTGGCAGCCGCTTGGCCCGCGGCGTGTATCTGTGCCGCTGAATAGAGCAGCTCTCCGCCTGTCACTTAGCTGATAGGCTGATGAGGACTCTAAGCCACTCGGCACAATAAGGAGAGGGCCATACTGCCTCGCTTCCCCCCTCTACCACCCCCCTTTAATTGTCAAGCCCGCTAAAAAATTTCCAAGCCAGTATGCTGGAGACCGGGCTGAGTTTTTTTTTCTCCCTTTGCAGCTCTCTCTTTTGCGTCTTCCCAACTTTTTTTATTCTCATTGCTTTCCTTCATTTCTGTCTTCTCGGGTCTCCAACAGACAAAGCTGACCTCGCTCGTTCATCCTTTTATCCAGCGTTTCCTTTTACCTCGCCCCGGCCATGTGTCCTATCTTATTCTTCCCAGCTGGAGCCCAAGTCTAAGTCAAGTCTCGAGTCTTTTGTCAAAAGTCAAAGTCAAGTCTTAAATTATATATGCATTGCAGGTGGACATGTACATTCAGAGATTCCCCCCAATTATGAATTCATGAGTTAACAGGTAAACAGGATTTGTTTTACATCCAGCTAAGACAGTTCATTTGCATTTCATTTGCATACAGTTGCATTTTTCATTTATGCTTTATGTGGTGAAATGTCTACATATAAGACATTTTGAGCATTGTATTTATGTAGTTTTTTTTTATAAAAATGACAGATACATTTTTATTTTACAGTGCCCTTGTTACATATACTTACTATGTAATAACAGTAAATTATTCATAATTACAAGCAACTAACCCTAACCTAACCTTATAGTAAGTAATGTTGTTAATTAACATTACTCAGTACGTGTTTGTCAATTCAAGGCAAATTTATTTATTTAGCACTTTTCACAATTGCTTCACACAGTGTTTCAAAGCAGTGTTACAGAAAATTCTGAAGTTAGTGTGTACAAAATCTTAATATCTTCATGCCTTGTAGTCGCTTTTAGCAGATTAGAGCTGGGCACTAATATAGTTTACATTGTACAATTATACATCATGCAATCAAGCAGTTGAGATATGCTATATCGCCTTACGGGAGTGTACTTTATGAACATGAATAAAGTTGGGCATACTTGTATATCCAACTATATGTGAAAAACTTTATCTGGTCCCTAATCGCTCGAATAGTACCACTGGTTTCGGACTCTGTACTGACACCTGTTGGTGTGGATGTATTCATCATTATTTTGCAGTGATAAAATTAGGGCATCTTAAATTGAATAGTGCAATGACTCTTGTGTACCTTTAATTTTTTTTGTTTATTTGATTTGTTATTAAAATCATGATGCCAGAACTCACAACATAACATCATCACTGTTAATTATTGATTTATTATTTTGGTCTTTCAAGCATTTTTGAATGGTTAAAATTGGTCATTTGTTGATTTGCTGCTTCATATAGATTTTTTTTACATACCAGATGTTCTAGCATAAGAGTGCTTACACACTAGAGTTTGCGTTATGTCAGAAAACACTGATAAGCTGTATATGTAATCCACCACCTTTGTCTCCTCTGTGCCCAGGATGGCTGGTCCCGGTCCAGGGGCCGTCCTGGCAGGTGGAGTTTTTGCAGTGTCCAGGCTGGTATGGCAGTGGTCGGTTGTGGCTGAAGTCTTTTCCCTTAACAACTTGTTTGTGGGCGTCCTTTTCTCACTCTCGGCCTGTTTCCACTGTGCAGAGAGTGTTCATCACAAGAAGAAGGTACTATAGTCCAAACCATTTGGTATTTATGGATGACACCAGTCATTGTTGGTTTAAAACTGATACATCTTTGTTGTAAGATGCATGTTTCTATATATATTTTTGTCTTTTGTCAGTTTGCTCTATGGGGGGCGCTCTTCTGTGGACTGAGCCTGTGTAATCAGCACACAATGGTTTTATATGTTGTCATCATAATTCCCTGGGCCCTCCTGCACCTATATATTCATAATGTAAGTATTGAATAATCACTCCGGTTTGAACACATAATTTGTCAATATTTTGCAGTGATGTAAATGTCAATAATACCTTTCAAAGAGCATATTATGTGGTATTATGAACTCATATACAGCCACATCATGTAATAGATATACAGCATTATAGAGATTAGTATATAACCCAGTGATTTTTGTAAGTCTTCAGGCACTGGTATTTGCAATTGAAAACAGTGCAAAGCAGTAGAGGCAATCGCTCCCATATAACTGTGGTTTTGTCCAAGTGTTATGTCTATACTGTTGTTTTGGTAAGTAAATTTGAACACTTGGCAATGGAAGGATCTATCAATTACAAGTGACATGCATTGCCCACAGGGTTTGTCCTTCTTTGGTCTGGTGTCTTTGGGGACGTGCTTCCTGGCTGGCTTTGTGCCCTACATCTACTTGCCCATTTCCTCCTACCTCAACAGAGCTCGCTGGAGCTGGGGAGACCAGACATCTCTCCACGGCCTCCTCACACACCTGCTCCGAGCTGAATACGGCACCTTCAGCTTGGTACCAACATATTCAATAATGTTTTATCATTTAAAAAACATGTTTTTAAAAATTAAATGTATGTACTCAAATGTGTAGTTATTTCCATGCTGCATTTATTTGCTGAATCTAATGCACTGCATATGGAATTCTATGGTTTCAGGCAAAGACAGATGAAAATTTGAACCTCCTAAAAATGTTACGGTGAGTGTAAGAAAATTGCAAAACAAATTAAAGGGATAGTTCACCTAAAAATGACAATTCTGTCATTAATTACTCACCCTCATGTCCTTACAAACCTGTAAGACCTTCGTTCATCTTCAAAACACAAATGAAGGTATTTTTGATGAAATCCGAGAGCTTTCTGACCCTGCATAGACAGCAATGCAACTACCACGTTCAAGGCACAGAAAGGCAGTAAGGACATTGTTAAAATAGTCCATGTGACATCAGTGATTCAACCTTAATTTTATGAAGCTACGAGAATACTTTTTGTGTGCAAAGAAAACAAAAATAACGACTTTATTCAACAATTTCTTCTCTTCCGTGTCAGACTCTGCTGTGCATTCATGAGTACCATGACTTTAGCAGGAATTATGTAGTGAAAAAAACTGTCTAAAATAAATGTAAATACTTAAATACTACAATGTACAAATATGTAAATACTACAATCATACAGTTATTACCATTTAGATATTGAATGCCAAATATTGTCAATTAGGGTTGCATGATTGTACAAAAATTGTTGATTATGTCCCTTGATATTGTAACTGCAATAATTCATTATTTTTAATACTAAAATAATAGTTTTATTTTAAAATAATTTTGTGTAAATCAACCGCACACCATATTCTGTGGCACTTTGTTTTACAGTCATGTTCTGTAGGTACAGACTATGTTTGTTTTATAGTACTTGTAATAATTGAGTAATAACTATGTACTAACCCTGTACCTAACCTGTACTTAACCTTAACCAATGTAGTCACCTTCTATTACCAGTACCTTTTAAGTACACCGTAAGTCATATACTGTAAAATAAATAGCAAATATTTTTCTTTGTCGTGTTTTTGTCCAAGTGTTCTTCGACTTATATTAAGTGACAGCTTTAATAAAGACTAATGACTCTGTTAATACCTCATCCATAGTTAATTATTGTACCGTAGATCCCCCTTCCCTCCAAAACTGCAAAGCTGAGCCTGCTAGGAATAACAAATCTGTTGTGTTGCACTGGCTTAGAAACGATCAATGACGTTCACAGTGTCTCTGATGACACTGGTGTAACACATCATGTGAGACTCAGGTCGTCTCCTCAGCCCACCCTCATCAAACGTTTGGGTGTCCCCAGAGATAGAGCTTATTTTATGTCCCGCTAGCACCAATCAGCCGTTTCCCATTACCCCCTACAGCAGCCACATAGTGTGATGGACAGGTGAGAGCCAGAGAGGGGAACACAACAAGCATGTCACAGCATAAACCTGCCAGAAGGAGCTCAAACGCTCTCTCTCACACACACTCGCTTTCACACGACGCTTAAATAAGCTGTCAGAGTGAGATGGATATTAAGGCACAGGCAGGGCACTATCTCTTTCAGCAGGGAAATTGGCCATTGACTGGGTTTGGGAGACAGATAGAGAGAAGGCTGTCACAAAACTGCACTTAATGTTGAAAAAAAAAACATTCAGAGAGTCTCTGTCCATCACACAGACATGCACACATAGTGGATGTATTGATAAGCGTGTCGCTTGTGTTTCAGGGCTCAGTGGAATCACTGTGTGAATGATCTGTCTGCTCCAGTACTAGTGCTGGCACTTCTAGGCATTTTACTGTCTTTGTGGAACAGGTAAGACATGGCTGCATGAGATCCTCTGAAGTGAAGGAAAAGCACACAATCTAAAAGTTTTTCATCCATCACAGTTTAATGTAAAGAGGATACTGTAAATGTAAATAATGGATGTTGCTCTTTTTTTTGAGCTGTCAAATATGTCAATTTCTGCCTCAACTAACGGTTTATCTGAAACCTGTTTGGAATAATCATACTTTTACCATTTCCATTAATTTCTATTTTGCAATTTCAATTTCATTTAGTGCTGCTAGTGGAGCAGATATTGAACACTTTATTTAGACTACCATTCAAAAGTAATCGCCGTTGGTACGATTTTTTAAAACAAGTCTTTTATTCTCACCAAGGCTGCATTTATTTGATTAAAAGTACAGCAAAAACAGTACTATTGCGAAATTTTTTTTCTTATCATTATCAATGTTGAAAACAGTTTTCGAAATTATATATATTCAAATTTATAACTTTTTTAATTGTAAGTTTTCATATTTTTTTTATTAATTTATAAAAACATTTATTTAAACATTTATAAATGTCTTTACTGTCACTTGTGATCAATTTAATGCCCATGTGAGTTTTCATTCTTTCAACAACAAAAAAAAGCCATTGCACCATGTTTGTATTATAGTTAATTCTAATTTAAATGTTTTAATTTCATTTAAAAAAAGAAATAAAATAAAATAACATTTTCTGGACCATTAAATCTGATTGGAGAGGTGGTGTTGAAATCTTGAAGCTTGACATATTGCTGATATTATATGTTATTATATTTTACATATATATATTACATATTATTCTTCCATTACCGATTTTAACAAATTTTAATTCTTTAAAAAAATTAAAAAACTTAATTTAAAGCTAATTTAAGTTTTAATTTCTTTAAAAAAGAAATTGGCTTGAAACTTGAAATATTGCTGATATTATGTAATATATTTTTACATATAAATTACATGTTATTCTTCCATTAATTTTGTGAAAACTATTTTGACTCAACTTAGTTCTTGCAGAAAACATTATCGGCAGAGCAAAAAGCAACAATATTGTGTTTGAAATGTTCATTACTAGATATTAACTTGTTTATAGAACTGTATAAAAGCAATATCTATATTACAGGCAGACAGCCATGCTAATATTCAGTACAGTAGCACTTGTGCCCGTGTGATATTACTACAGCTCTCTCCTATACTTACACCATAGCTTTGCCATCATATTGTATTTCAAATGAAGTTTCAATGTATTCAAAGGCAATATCATCATAAAACTTTTTTAATTATGCCATATATTTGACCCCCAGACTGCGCTGTGTTTTTATCTGGTTGATTGTCTCTATGGTGAGCATCTACTCTGTGTTCTTTGCCTGGAGAGCAAACCTGAATATTGAGAAGCCTCTTCTGCTGGGAGTGGTGAGTGATATCATTCTAACACATATGATTCTTATATAATATAATATATTTAAAGTGGACTTCAGTGAATATCCCACATGTGTGTATGTAGGTGGAGCGCTTCTGGCTGCAGGCTGACGCTGGGGTGTGTGTTCTGGCTGGTCTGGGTCTGAGCTGGGCCGTGTGTTGGCTGAATGGGCGTCTGGGCTGGGGAACGCTGTGGAACACAGGAGCCTGGATACTCACTGCAGGCCTCATCTCACACATGATCAGCTTAAACCACAAGTAAACCGTTCACACACAGTCACATAGACTAGGTGCCAGTGGATGATATTAAACTTTTCAAAAATTAAGGTCACAAAAGTCTTGTAAAAGCTTTGAAAATGACTTAAATGTTGCTGTTTGAAATGCAGCAGACACTTTTATTAAAGCAGCTTCATGCATGCTGGCAAGATAGCAATAGACTTATATTTATGTTTTCATACTGATTTATATGCTAACCAACATTGAACACCAACATTAGATTTCATATATGAAAGTGTTAAGGAGGTTTCTATTAATTTGCTGAATTAAATGTGTCCCCAGGTGGCCTTTCACATGAATGATGTGTGTATGTAAAATGTACACTACCGCTCAAAAGTGTGATCAGTATTTTATATATATATTTTTTTTTAATTAATAAAAAAAATTAAGCAAGGATTCATCAAAGAATCCTGTAAAACTTGATCATGTTTTCCCCAAAATATTAAGCTACGCTGTTGTTAACATTGATAAGTAAGAACATTTTACAGATCATTTATTAAGGATCACGTGACACTGAGGACTGGAGTAATGACTGCTGAAATGACTTTAACATCACAGGACTTTTTTTTTCAAATAGAAAATGCTTACTTTAAATACTTACTTCTAATAGTATTTCACAATAGTACTGTGTTTACTATATTTTTGGTTCAATGCAGCCTATAAATAAATATAGTTAAATACTGTTCTTTTAGAAAGTAATTAACGGTAAAACATTCCTGAGCTTTTTACCGTACATCAGTTCTGGCATTAAACATTTTTAATGTCTGGCCCAAATGATGGTTCTTCAATCAATCAATCAATCAATCAATCAATCAATCAATCAATCAATCAATCAATCAATCAATCAATCAATCAATCAATCAATCAATCATATTTATTTATTTCTACTCATATTGAATATCATCAAAAGGCTACTGTTTGTATATTTCTATAACTGACAACCATAATTTTGTGCTATTTCATGTATTGCACCTTTTGTTTTTGTGATAACGACCAGCTGACATTATCTCTTACTTGATATTAATTTAGATTTTTATATTTTTAAACCCATTCCATTAAATTTAATACATTTTCCCCTAAAATCAGTGCTAAAAATAGAAAAAAGAAAATCCAAATTCATTTTTATAATCAGCGGACTACAGTAGTCAAACAAATGCAGATTGGCATTATGTCCTGTCTAAATACAAATTATTTTGCAGTGGGCCTATCAGTGTGCGTTACTGCATTAACATCACAGACCCGCTGAACCGTCAGAGTTTTTTTGTATATATTTGTGGTTGATCATCCAAACCATGGCAGTCACTCCCTGAATTCCTCATTTCCTCCATGCTTCAGCACACATCAAAGCAGAAGCTCTCTTGCACTCTTCTGCAGCTTTGACTCTATGCTCGATTAGCCGTCCTGGCCACGCTAGTCATGCAGATTAAAGCAGCCGAGTTCTGTGCTTGATTAGACATCCTAGCCACGGCAGTCATGTAGATTAGAGCGCTGAGGTTTGGTACATCGCTTTGATCAGTGGTGAGACTGACACTGTTGTCAGCGCTCATCACACCTGTCCGAGAGTGATTACAGCCGAGAGATGTTCCACCTCATCACTGCTCACCTCAGTGCTCACAGAGAAACAGAGCTACTGACTGCAGAATAGCTGAAAGAACGATAATGTCACGGATCCTTACACTTTTGTGCAAACTCTTCAAAGTAAACATCACTGCTGATGTGGTTGAAGCAATGAATGTGTTGGTACATTTACACACGCAGCTCACAAACTTTTAGATCACTTTCAGCTCGGAAACTCTCAGTATCACACGCTGTCTTTGTAAAGCTGTTACAACAGTCTTTTTTCACTAAAGACTTTTACACACAGGCATTATTGACCTATTGACTTTATTGACCTTTGGGATTTTGGAGGTGCAATAATGACTGAAATCTGGTGGTAATTATCGTGTACTAGCAAACAAATAAATACAAAAACTAGTTGCTTGTGTTGAAACCTTATATTTAAACCTTAGTTGACATGTTCACATAATGTTTAAGATCATATTTTAAGATCATATTTAAACAATTCAACAGTTTGCTTTATTACAATGACAATATCAAATTATTCAGTTTAGGAAACAATTTTATTTTCTTTGCAATATTACATTAATATGTGCAATATTTTGAAGCAATTCATATTGGAATATAATATTACAAATAATAAGTTATTTTTCTCACACAGTATGAATGCATTTTAGCAGTTTCTACACATGACGGTTTGCAGCTTTATATTGTTCCTCTGAAAATGATCCTCGTATTTGCAGCAGTTATTTCAATATTTTTTGTATACCGTTAAAGTTTGTATTAATATTTGAATGAGCTTTTATTGTTAGATTAACAATTTTCATAGTATTTTGTTTAATAATGTGATGTGTTTTTTCATTTATATGTGTATGTATATATTATTTAGGTTCTTTTTTATTTCAGTTTTAATTTTAGTTTCTTTTTATTTCCATTTATTTTAGTACTTCAGCCTAAATGTATTTCAAATTTTATTTACTTTGAGTAATATATATATATATATATATTTATGTAATAAATGTATTTCAATTGATTTAAGCTTTATTTAAATTACAGAAATGTTTTAATAGTTTTAGTTTAATGATAATAACACTTAATGAGGTGCATAGCATTAAACTTTTTTATAACTCATGCTGTATATAAATACACAAAGCATTGTGGCCCTATTTAACCCCTACTCTGCAACTCAAGAAGCATTGCACATACTGTGTTTTATAGTAGGTATTCTCTGTGTGTTATCTGTGTGTCCACAGAGAGTGTGATCAGAGCGGTAATGACGTGCTGGACAGGTTTGGCCGTGAGCTTGTGTTATCAATGCCGGCGAGCTCGTTGGTTCTGACTCGTGGTGATCTCCCAGGAAACACACTGCGCTACGTGCACTACTGCCAGGGTCTCCGGCCAGACCTCAGCCTTGTTGACCAGGAGGTCTGTAATCCAGCCTGACACATGTCTAATTTATTTCAGCCATAACACGCTACCCTGTCACTGTTTTGTATGGCTTTTAAAAACTGGTGTTTTATGATGCAGATGATGACGTATAGATGGTATGTGGCAAAACTCCAGAAGCATTTACCTGGAGTCACGTTTCCTGGGCGCTGGTTGGATCCAATCAACACCATGGAAAAGAAAACATTCAGCATTGAGCAGTTTCTCAAGCACAATATGCAGTAAGATACACACACACAGAGGTCTGTGTTCATATTCCTATGCCCTCTTTATGCTACAATTTACATTGTAATTTGTGCATATTTTTCATAGAACAATTTGCTGAATGCACTAGAGATAGTAAACCATTACATGTGATCTGTTACCCCTTATACCACACGGCAAGAGCAAAGGAGATTAACCATCTATACTGCCTCCCTCCACCAGACGGCAGTATTTGCTTGGTAAAGCCCCGGCCTCTGAGAGGGGGCAATAAGCACCACAGTCATTTCCCTGGGAAGCAGAACAGAGAGAATAAGAAATAAATACTGGAGAAAAACAATCAGCAACCTGCTTGTTTTGTTAAGAGAGCCGTTTCTAAATTCCTGCCATGTGTATCCTGAGATTCAAGATCTATAATGACTCTAACATAACAGACAGGCTTAAAACTTTTACTCAGTTCTACCCTAAAATACTCTACTTTAAAGATTTTTTGTTTCTTCTTGCTGGATTATGCAGAAAATGAAAGTATAAATGTAATAATTTGATTTGGTTTCCTTGGGGAGTTTTACTAAACATGTCGTTCAGTAACGAACAGAAGCAAAACTATCTAAAGCAGCACTTTATAATATATATAATATTCATTAGTAACATTATAACATAACAACACGCAATGTTACATTTTATAACACAAGGTTGATGTAGTTTTTAAATAATAAATATATTGGAATCATAACTTAGTTTTCTATTTGAATGTAAAACATAGTGAATGTTATTGTGAAGATTTACGCATTGATTTGTAACTGTACACTGATGCTCAGTCTTTGCTCTGGGTTTGTCTACAGCAGGCCAGTGTTTTTATGTATTGGCCTAACTGATGCTGACCCCAGCTGGGAGAGGAGTTTCTCTCGTTGGCCCTGGGGCGTCTGTGAGCAGTTGGTACCTGTCAAAACCCCATTTGACCCTGAAAAATGGGCCCAAAAAACACTTGACCTTTACAACTGGAGCCAGTCACATGACAGGTAGCACGCTAACGTATGTTTGTAGTTTACTTAGGGAGTGACATATTGCCTGAAAACGTTGTATTGATATGTGGAATTTCAATGTTTCAAGCTGAAATGAACATTAGGCAAACAGATTTGTTATTTTCACACAAATTATGATTAGAGGGGCAAAGTATTGATAAATAAAGACTTGTTTCTTGCTCAATACTGTTATGACCTTAAAACACTTTTACAATAGTGCATGGTTTGTAAACAAAGACATTTTGATATTTGCATCACATAAAAAGCTCAATATGTATAGCATTTCTGATGCAGTAAACTTGCTTGATAGCTCACCAGGTCCAGTATTGCTTTGAGTCACAACACTCCACAAAAGAGCACTAGATAGGGTTTAGTGTCGGGGGTTCGTTCTTTTAAATGCGATTGAGTGTTAACCTTTTAGCACCACTGACTGGACGTTTAGTTTCTGTGAAAAGTGAACACGCTATTTTGCACCAGTCACTGGACATTTTACTTTGAAAGTGCAGTGAAACGTGCTTCAAGCTGCGCAGTATCATTTTGCAAACATGTACCCACAGGCATGTTTTTTCATGACACTAGGCAGTTCAATAAACCCACATGACATTGAGAAAAAAAATTATATCATTTATAGCATCTCTTGTGGATGTGTCACCTAAAAGTGCAGCAAAATGTACCTGGATCAATGCATTTCAGGTTTTGTAGATATCTAAGCAGTCACAATGAAAATTGTCATGGTACTGTGATATATACCATGGTGCTAATTTAACAAATCTTGTATAATTTTATATGCTGCATTTTTGTTTATTTGGCTTTACTTTGTGTTTGTATTATTCCAACTTATTGCCATAAAGATAACCTTAGATGCTGACATGGCAATACAAATAATTACTACTACTATACCTTGGTGCTAAATGATTACTATATGTGACCCTGGACCACAAAACCAGTCTTAAGTGCTGGGGTATATTTGTAGCAATAGCCAAAAATACACGGTATGGGTCAAAATTATTGATTTTTCTTTTATGCCAAAACTCATTAGGACATTAAGTAAAGATCATGTTCCATGAAGATATTTCATAAATTTCCTACTGTAAATATATCAAAACTTAATTTTTGATATGTAATATGCATTGCTAAGCACTTCATTTGGACAACTTTAAAGGCGGATTTTCTCAATATTTAGATTTTCTTTCCCCCCTCAGATTCCAGATTTTCAAATAGTTGTATCTCGGCCAAATATTATCCGATCCTAACAAACCATACATCAATGGAAAGCTTATTTGTTCAGTTTTCATGTGGTGCATACATCTCAATTTCGAAAAATTGACCCTTATGACTGGTTTTGTGGTCCAGGGTCACATATTCATTTACTACAGCATTCGCATGATGTTCCATGTTTCTCAAAAGATGTTGGTTCTCAAATTATTTCATGGTATTTTCCATGGTACCTGTCTGAAATCCTTGGTACCACATTGCAATGTCCAAAAAAACCTGTGTAATTCCTATGGTGTTTGTAAGTGCTTATGTTAGTCATTAAAGTATGTGCTCCAGCCATTTAATCTGAGTAAAATGTTATGTTATTAAATAATTTAGTGATCAGTTCATCATTGATTCAGTGACTTCAATGTCCAGCTCAGTTCAGTTCTCTTCCAGTAGTGTCTGTACAAACAAGTCGACAATATTGCCAAGTCCCCAACTAAGCAAGCCAATAGGCGTAAGTGAAAAAGAACTCAAACTCCATCGGTGTGCCAAATGAAATAAATGTATGTGTAAATAAATGTTTAAGATTATATTAGTCAATGTACCTTTAGGTTCATCACTGGTCTGAGCATCCTTACCAGGTGCACTCCAGCACCATTTTACACCTCGTGCAACCCATTGAAGTGTTTTGGTCCTCGATGATATTAAAGTGCACTTAAACACTGCTCTAACTTCATGCTGTGCAGACAGTCTCCGTTTCCATCTTCAAAGTCGTTATTAGTCTGCTGACCCCACCCTAATGACTTTCTAAACTGCGGCGTGTCAATATCTGTGTATAAAGTGAAATTAGTTCTAGTCTCCAGCACTGAGGCTCTCTGCAGCCGGCTGGTATTCAGCAAGTTAATCGGGGTTGAATGGTGTGACATTACTCTCCTCTCACTCACTACAAGCGTGTCCATCCCTGCCTGCCAGCCAAATATTAGCAGGGAAGTCACACGCTAAAATATTCCTTTGAAGGAGAGGCCGCACGTTTATGAGCGATGTAGTGGAAAGGAAGAAATGCAGAAATATATGGGTCGTTCCCCACAGAGAGAGCTTCCAAAGACAGGCGAGGTTGAAGATCAGCTGTTGTATGGTTTGAAGATATGCAGAATACGATTCGCTGGATTACTGGCTGGTTTTAAACGTGTATTTTAAGTCCGTACTCAACAAGCCTGCTTTGATCTGAATATTCTTTTCTTGCCATATCAACTTGGTTTTGAAAGTACACAGTTATGAAAGTAAGATGAACTACACACAGCTAATTAAATGACATTATAACGTTTGTTTATTCCACCCTGTCAGCTTCCACCCTGGCTCCTGGGAGAGAGTTGCCAATGAGGAGATGTGGCAGGCCAGGTAATAATACACGGGTTACGGATCTCATCACTGTATCTACACCAAACCTCAGTATATAGCGACAAATGTATACTTGGGTGCTTTTATTCCATCACTGTTTAGGATGAAGACAGCTTTTTTCCTGTTTGACCTGGCTGAGAACATGGAGAAGGAACAACAGGCCCGTCTCTATGAGCTTTCTTACAATGTGAGTAGGAAATGACATCATATATTAGCCTTTTTTGGAATTACTGTGCTTGCAATGCAGCTTCCAATACATATTTTAATTGTGTTCTTCTTCACATGATTCAGTGACTCAAATATTTACTTGTTTCATTGCTGGATGAATCAGTGTTTTTAAATGAATCTCTCGAATGAACGATTCAAAGGCAAATTTATTATTAACAGTTTTTTTATTATTAATTGTTTAAACATACTCTTTGTTTAGATGCTGTAAGCTCTGCCATTTTATTTAAGAAATGTAAGTTTGAAAATCTAAAATATCTTATTGGCATACTATTACAGAATGTTCGCTTCCGACAGCAATTTGCATGGTGAATTTTTTAATGTTTTTAAAAACAAAAAAACTAAACGCACAGTGAGCATCCTGAAAGCGGCAAAGCGGCTCTAATGCAACATTATACACAGAATCAAAGCCTAAAACCAAAGCTTACCTAAAACCTTTAACACTTTCTTTTGCCACCTTGCGAGCGCTGCTGTTTCCTTAAGGAAATGCAAATCTAGTTTGTCAGCATGATGTGTCATGGGAAATTATTGAATACATTTCCTTAAAACATCACAGCTGATGTCTTCTATCATTTATGTTGTGTTGTGTTTTAAAAACCTTTTATAAACCTGTTTTAAAAAGTCTCTTAAAAGTTATTAAATATTAATATTGTCTGTTCAAGTCTATGCCTTTCCCTTTTATTATACAAATAGTTAAAGCTATGTGGTCTTTTTTATTGACAGTTGTATTGTCACATAGTGGATGCCCAGGTAGACTACCCAGCAAACTGGGATAAGAACCTGGCTCTTGCCGCAGAGCATCTGCTACGATCAGGGGGCAGAGGTCATGATCTAGATTCCCTCCTGAGTCGCAGCATCCGCCACTTCAGCCGCTACCTTCAGAGAGAACCCACCGATCCCCAGAGCGAAGCCATCCGCTCCATCATCACACATCTCAAGAAAGAGCGCGAGAAACTCAGAGACAGACAGAAGGCTTGAGACAGGAAGTGACATAAAATGTCTGAAACAACACAAAGAGCCTTCAAAGCACTGAAATCACCTACGACACTACATAGGTGCAGATAGCACAATAAGGTAAGAGAGAGGGTCGTAAATATTAAGAAAGCTGTAAAGGGAAAATTTAAAGACAGTGCAGGTGTGACTGAAGACTGTAACTGATGTTTAATGTGTATTTTACCAACACAGAGATTAATCTCAAAGTAAATTGGACTCAAACTGCTCAAATGGTTTTATACAGAGATCTTTTATATTGTAGGATATGAGCTACTGATCCATAACCACATCACTGTAACATCAGAGTTAGTTGTTCATTTAGTTGACAGACATTATTTTATTAACAAAATGACAAATTTGGTCGGTTATAAAAATCAGGGATTCATTTATATTTCCTCAACATGCTAAACTCAAACATCTCCGACTCCAAGATTCAAGAGAATTTCCACAGTGAAGGAAAAGGGACACAATTTTCTGAACTCTTAATAGAATTTGTTGCATTTGTGTATGTTTCTTTTGTAATAAAATGTTCACACTTTCATCATGTTAATATGCGTTGAGTTGATGATCAAAGGTGTCCTGAACCACTCATTCCACCCCTCCCCATCTCTCTTTTTTGAATAATTATCATTTGCCCCCTGCTGTCTTGCATCTCTCTCTCTCACTTTTTTTCGATCACAAAGGTCTCTGATTGAGATTGAGGGGGGTGGGGGGTAAATTCGGGCACAACCATGAGAGATTAAGAATGACCCATTAATCTGGGACAGATTTGAAAATACTGCATCCTTTTCCCTGTCTCTTATTTCTGCTTTGTCTATCTGTCAAAACAGCTTTGAGACTTCAACAGAAGAGACATGACCCGCCAGTTTGATTTTAAACAATTATAAAATGTGTCATTCTGATAAAATTTTTGTTAATATAACAAATTTGTGTTTTGTGGTCACTGGATGATCAATGTAAAATGTGGGTCCTAAGAGCAGCAGCAATCAGCTGGTTGAAGAATGGTTTCATCCTGAGTTCAGGATGTCAGCTACACCTTATCACAACATATAACGTCTCCCTTTCTCATGTGCATTCATCTCTTCCACTGAGCTGCTTTCTCTCCGTCCCTCCCTGTCCCTGTTTTTGCCTCGCTCTCATCTGAGGGATTGTGTGAACCCATGGAATCGCCGTGACCGTGGATGCAGGCAGGGAGCCACAGCAACACTGGAATCTGGGGTGCCTGAACAGATAAGAGCTGAGAACCCAGCCAGGCAGAGGGAGCAAGCACAAGCAAGCGAGAAAAAATAAGTACATAGGATGGTGTATATGGCACGATAGGACAGAGTTAGACAGAAAGTGCTTGAAAGAGGCGAATGGACACTGACAAGACAGAAATGAAATCGCAGCACAGGGACTTGGAGACAAAAGAGGCAAGGTAAGAGAGAGGCCCATGAATGGTAAACCTTGAGAAAGAGCCAAAGAGAGCAGTGCTGTTGCACACACACACACACACACACACACTCATAACATGGGAAGGCAGCCTTATTCCTCTTTGCATTTCATTTACATCCCTGGCTGTATCGACCAATCGGATTGGGAGCAAAGCCCGAGGCTTAGGAGGGGAATAAAAAGACAAAAATGCCTTCGCTGCTCTCATCCCTCTCTGATAATACCCCCTCTGTTTCTCCTTTCTCCTCTGCACCCGGAGAGAAGTAGATACTGTCCGAAATGCCATAGCAGAAACGACACCTCCGCTCCCTGTGCTTTGCCGATAGACCTCGCCAGCAGCAGGCCTGAAAAGGGGGCTTTAGCTGCGGGGCCAATCTCCTCTACTTCCTCCTGCTGAGGGAGTGGAGGAGGGTGGAAGGGATGGATACACAATATGTGAAATTGGCTATAATGTGCATGCCACATTACTGACTGGAGAAAATGAAACTGTCCAGTGTGGAAGATCGCTCTCTGTTTAGACAGAAGAGCATGCTTTTCTAAAACTGTCTAAAACCGAAGACAGCTGCCTTGCTGGGGTGCGTTTCTCAAACAACGACGTAACTCGCTGATTGACCACCATAGTACGATGCATTGTTTTGGAAACGAACTAGCTAGTCACGACTGTTTCCCGAACACGTTCGCATCTCCGTTGTTTGAACCACATTGGTTCAGCAACATAGGACCATTGTTAATGACGTCACACGCATGTAGTGGAGAAATAACTTCTGCTATTTAATGGATTAGAAATCTCTAAGATGCTATGTATTGAACATGGCAACTACTGACTAATTTGCTATGTTTTGTTCCCTGTCATTGTGCTTTATTTGATGTTTGATTCATCGCAGGTTCCCTCTTACATCATACTCTGGGTTCCCATTATGCACATGCGCACTTTTCAAATATGGTGCTTACAATGGACGCGCAAAAATACATTATTAAACTGCATTTATATTTAGATAGTGCCCAAGAGCATATTTATTTAAGCCCATATATTTTACTAACAAGAAACTATGTTTTTAACCACAGGTTGAGAGCTATAGTTTCCAACCACGTAACTTTGTGATGCTGATTGCGAATGTTCGTTTGAACTATGGTTTCGAGAAACACCAAATCGCTGCACTATGCTGGTAACGACTGAACTTGCGACCATAGTTGGCTAACGATGCTTTTGGGAAACGCACCTCTGCTCACTTAGTTAGTGACTTGACAGACACCTTTTTTTAAAGTTATGAGGAGTATTAGGGCTGTCCAGTTTTGCTCCTGGAGGGCCACCTTCCAGCAGGGTTTAGCTCAAACGTGCTCTAACACTGGAAGGTTTCTGGACATCATTAAAACCTTAAAAATACCTTAACTGGTTAGTTTAGATGTGTTTGATTAGGGTTGGAAGAAGTGGCCCTTCTGGAGCAGGATGGGGCATCCCTGTCCTAAGGTAACTCACAAAAAGTCTTAGAAACGGTACTGAAACTATTTGTGTCAGAAGAAAACCACTGTTAAAAATCCAGCCTGGCCCTCATCTTCTCCATGTAATCCTTCAGTTTTTGATCCACAAACAAGCCCTTAAAACCGCCAAGACATGTCATCTGCCACGCCATCTCACCTTCATCCCTCTTCCTAAAGTCTGCCATCTCCTCAGCCCTCTCTTTAAATAAACCTCTGAACAATGGAAGGAGATATGAGAGGGATTAGGCAGAGGCAGGGATTGTCTCCATTTCTCTGGATTGATTCTTGAACCTTTGTTTAATCCCTGGCCATGGACCCACATAGCTGTGGTTGACTGTCTCAGGTGGGATGTTGGAAGCTGGTTGAGGGGTGAGGAGATGAAAACTCTGGCTGCTGTACTGGGGGTGACACTGAGCGGCTCATGTCTGTGGTGGTCCTAGTGTCTTTGGGAAGCCCTGATAAGAATGAGGCCATGGAGCTATTGAGGCAATAGTTGGATGGAATCCACTGGCTGGAGTGCTTCTAGACGATTGATGATTTAAAGGATTAGTTCACCCAAAAATGAAAATGATTCCATGTTTTACTCACCATCAAGGCATCCTAGGTGTATATGACTTTCTTAGTTCTGAAGAATCCAATCAGAGTTCTATTAAAAATTGTCCTTGCTCTTCCAAGCTTTATAATGGCATGGGCGGGTGTTTTTGTTCGACAGTCCCAAAGTAGTCAAATAAAGCGCATCCATCCATATTAAAACGTGCCTTACATGTCTTCGGGGGTAAATAAATGCCTCTTGTAGCAAATCAATGCGTAATCAATTCAACCAATTTATCCCCCAAAAGACCCCTATATTTTCATAAAATCTGCATAGTGTATGGAGATCCAAACCAAGGTATGTCTTGTGTTGACTCATTCATCAGTTTTGATACTTTGTCTCTCCACCACTAGTTGCTCTCACCATCACTGAAGGTTTAGAGAAGGCCCGTAACTTAAGTTTACAGGTCCTAGGACAATAATTGTATACTATACTAAAGGTTGGTCCTTCTCCCTGTTGTCCAAAATAATAAACCAGAGTTTTTAAACACCTGAGGGCTCGTTTATAAAACATGCATACGCACAGATTCGTCTGGAAGTTTCTAGTAACCTTGATTAGCTGGTTCATGTGTGTGTAAGTGGGGCTGGATCTAAACTCTGCAGGACAGTGTTCCTCCAGGAACATGTTTGGACACCCCTGTTTTATAATAATCCTGAAGACCTTGAACAGGTGTGTTTGATTAGGGTTTGAGTTAAAGTCTGCAGTACAGTGGCTCTCTAAGTAGTAGGGTTGAACATAGAGGACCTTCTTTGGACCTCCTAGGAACAAGACTAGATCAGCCAAAACATGGCTACCATGGACATCTTGGGACTGATGTATTGCATACATGCGTAGAACGGTTTAGGAACATGTATTTTGGATCTTTTATCACTCACAAATACTGTTGAAGTGCTGCCTATATGTAACATCTGTCTACACTCAATCATTTGTTCAACTGAGCAACAGACCTCACTGTGATAAGACCATTGTGATCCTTTTGGAATGTCAAAAGAGACTAAAGGCACTATGACCAACAGCCGTTTCATAAAAGATCCTTTAGCTTTGCAGCTTACCAACATAGAATAGCCTCATTTTCTGATACTTGTGTAGATCTATTTAAATAATGGTGAGGTAAACTCACAAATTAAACACCTTTATGAATGCCCACAGGCTCTGAAAAGGGATGTCTCATTGTACAGAAGAAACCCTCAGAAAGGGTGAGATGATATCTTACCTTTCATGTGATGAGTTGCTCTCAGTGAGTGGATGTGTGCTTGTGTATGTGCCCAGAGCAGTGTTTCCAATTAAACGGACCTGTCTTCCTTCTCCCCCCGGTTCTAATTTTGTGCCACATTAAAGGAGTGCGACGCCATTGAGGACACAGAGCCACATTTTCATAATTTGCTGCCTCAATGTGCTTGCATCCCCTTGCATCTGTGGCTGTGAATGCATGCCTGGGGAAGATGCACAGCCACCATCCACTGAGAGAGAAACAATATTCACATGTAGCTGCAATATCAAGTATGATTTCTTTAATTTACTGGTCTATAATGCATTTAAATTGTTTCTATTCAGAAGTCATGTAGCAGCACCTTTCTAACTCTTACCAAATTATTGGATCTTGAAGGGGGTTAGTTCACACAAAAGTCCCAAAAGAGCAACAAACATATTCAAAGAGAACCTATGGATTTGGTGTTTCCTTGCTTCTAACAGTGCAAATGAGCGCTATAAGTCTCTAACCATGACTTTTTGTAAAGAACAGACTGCAATTTCTGTGAATAAAAGTGGCAGTTTGAATCCATGGAAGTGCGAGTGACATTATAAAATTACAGTGGAGTGGGAAAATGACACGTTTCAGAAGAATTTAAATTTTGAGATTAATTATTCCTATAACCTCGCAGAATATCAAATCGTGTTTGGATCCAAACAGCATGTTTTTAATAAAATACCAGCTTGTTCATTACAGCCTCGTTGATGGTCAATCAATGGATTAACTCGGAAGGTTACTGCGCACTGTAGTTTCATTGGTTTACAATTCATATTGCAACAAACATTTAATCAGGGATTGCTTGGTTGACACTTTTTCATGATTCTTGTGGAAAATATTTGTGAAGGGCTTAAACGGATGAATCACGTTTTGAAAAGTTTACATTTCCACCCTGACAGACAGGAGCTAATCGCAGTATTGGGGGAACATTGGGAAAATGTTTCATAATGGGCAGACACCGACTAATCTAAAAAGCTCCCCATTTACAAATGGAAATCCCAGGATCCAATTGGGCTAATGAAGAGAGTTGAGCGGGATAATACGATGTGCTGTAATGCTGTGTAAGAGGCCTGTAATGTTGTGTTGGTGGTGAAGCCTGTGTGCTATGAGTTGTGTGACTGACTGGAGAGACTTCCAGAGCCTGAAGGCCTGGCTGCGGCTCTCAGCGCCTGCCTCGAGAGACCTCTTCCTGGTAAGATCTGTCTTTCTCGGAGGAGGAGGGAATTCGGCATGCTGAAGTGGTGCAGAATGGACTCTCCTCTGATCTCTTGCCCCATCCGTTCCTACTGTTCTCCATCTGTTTTTCAGTTTCAGACGTGGGTTCGAACCGAAAATTAGCTGAATGAGTCTGTTCGGTATATTCAGTCTTTCTCTATGTCTTGCTCTCGCTGTTGCTCTGCTTGCACTTGCTTCTCTAGTAATATACTGTGTTGGTACCATGAGACAGTGATATAATTAGATGGTAATAGCATGGTACTTTATATACCTTTTATGCTTTTTATGTCTACCTGAAGGATACTTAAAATATTTTCTTGAATAAAATAATAGATTTTGAGTGTTACATATCTGTTTACTGCAAAAGAACATCCCACCAACAGGGAACATTTGGAACATTCTGGCAAGGTTCTCTAAGTTATGAACAAATATTCTATCGTTCAAACAAAATGTTCGTTCAAAGTTATCTGGTCTTAATAAAGTTTTCAAAATGTTGGCACAAAAATACACATCATTCATGGATTTTTTTTTACCTGAAACAATTTAGTTGGATGTTCATCTAACTTTTTTTTTAGAATTGTACTTATTTCAGAATGTTCCGAGAAGTAACGTTCTCATTATGTTTGCAAAACCATTAAAAATGGAATGTTCAAACATTAAAAAAATGATAACATTATTCCAGAGTTATTTGGTTTATCACAAGTCTCATCAGTTATTTTGAATTCCGTGTTGTCAAAAAACAAGAAATAAACAGTAAACAGGACAATAGAATTATGGGTAAAGGTCAATGGTAATCATTCATGGTGGTTTGAATGTAGCTTTTTAAGACTTATACGCTGTAGGACCTCTTGCATCAGAGGGTTAACTACTATTAACTGAATGATTAATATAATACTGTACCATGGTACCGGTATCTCAAATAATGGTATTACCTGTTGTACATGTCCACAAAACATGATATTACTATGGTATATTACTATGGTACCATGCCCAAATAGTGTGCCCTCTCTTCTAATACCTGTTTCCTTTCTACCTCTTGTTGTCACTCGTTTTCACCATCGACGGCCCCTCCCCCTTCTCTCATGCAGTCGCTCTCGCAGATGTGCACAAACAAGAAGAGATTAAAGCAAAACGAATCTAAACAGACAAACGGAATTAGACTGACGGGTGTTGGTGGCCTGGGTTGGAGTGATAAACACAGTGATGCTGAGTGTGTGTGTGTGTGTGTGTGTTTGTGCATGTGTGTGTTTTCTAGTGTCTAGAGGATTAACAGTGGTTAGGTGTGTATGCCGGGTTGATTGCTTTTGGGTACTGCAAAGTGTTTGTATAATGCATTCTGTTTTTGTAATTGTTTCTTTTTAATTTCTATGTGACATCAGCCTGAACCCAATGATTTAACTGCAACAAATATATAGGCTATATGACAATGTATAAGCTTATATACTGTATACTAACAAAAAAGTACTAATATTTATCATGGTCGATGACGCATAACATTAATGGAATCTTTAGTTATTGTTACATAATAATGCTAACATCAATATTTAGGTTTATCAACATTCATTCATTAGTTTTCATAATTTTTCATAATACTCAATGGTTCATTTTAAACTAAAATACATTTTAAAAGTATTCTTAATGTGAGGTTAATTTGCATGCATAATATAATTAAAATTTTTATTGTCAATAATTTTAGCTGTGCCATTTCTAAAACCATTCATGTCATCCTCCCACTTATTGGCAAAATATGAGATAATAAATAGTTCAGTAAAAACACTTCTATTGAATTCAACAGAAGACACACTGGCATCGAGAGTCACTGCAGAGCCTTGGTGCAAGTCTTCAAAGTGTCTCATGCTCGATGTGTGTGTGCCCAGTCAGCAGTCATAAGTGTGTCTGAAGGTGAGAGTGTGTCAATGGCCACTAATGGGTTGTTTTGATCACCTGTCTGTGTCTGATTTCAAAGCTGCAGGGTATAATTCCATAGGAGATGGTGTGTGTGTGTGTGTGTGTGTGTGTGTGTGTGTGTGTGTGTGTGTGTGTGTGTGTGCGTGTGTGTGTGTGTGTGTGTGTGTGTGTTAGTAAGCGTGTAGAACATTGGTCTGGCAGACACATTTTAGATCAGATGTGTGGATGACCACCTGATTCCTATATATCTACACTTACAGACCTGCCTATAATTTTAAAAGCGTTAAACTATTTAAAGCCACAGTGTGTAATTTCTCCACCACTGGTGGCACTAAAATGACTGTTTTCAAACAGTTTTCCCCATTTTAATTTGTTCATATACAAATGGGCAGTGCTATACTAGGCACAATGCCATTGGTTAAGTTAGAAACTGACTTGTCAGCATAAAACAGAGCAACTTAAGGCCAGAATACACTACAGTCAGAATAAGCTGATGCAAGTTGCTGAAGGTCAGAGCAAGTCCTCAGATTTGAGTTGACATATTTCACAGAAAATTGCATAGTGTATGATCAAAAACTTCGATTCGTTTTTTTTTTTTTTTTTGCTTCAGACTATGATTTCCTTCAATCAGAGAATAACAAACATGCTTGATATTTTGAGCAGATTTTAGAACACATTGTTTTATGTTTGTCGCGTGTTTCCTAGCAACAAATGACATATTTCTGCCTGAGTTTGTTGTGTTCAAAATGACTTAAAAGTCTGGTAGTATGTGATCCTCAGTCATTTGTGACCCTGGACCACAAAACCAGTCATAAGCGTACATTTTTTGAAATTGAGATTTATACATAATCTGAAAGCTGAATAAATAAGCTTTCCGTTTATGTATGGTTATGATAGGACCATATTTGGCCGAGATACATCTATTTGAAAATCTGGAATCTGAGGGTGCAAAAAAATCTAAATACTGAGAAAATTGCCTTTAAAGTTGTCCAAATTAAGTTCTTAGCAATGCATATTACTAATCAAAAATGAAGTTTTAATTATTTACGGTAGGAATTAATGCTTTTTGGCATAAAAGAAAAATTATTTTGACTCAAACAATGTATTTTTGGCCATTGTTACAAATATACCCCAGCGATGTCAGGGTTCTGTCACTTCGGTCTGGTGTCATTCATGGGTTTTGTGATGGAGCCCTAACACTCCCGTCATGTCCTGTTTTTATGTGAGTGCGCGGCTTCAAGTGCGCTCGAGCCATGCGCTCTCTCGTCTGCGTGCCTTGTTTTGTGTTGGAGCGTGGTGTTCGGATCTCGGCACTCATGTCTTGAGTTTTGGTTTCGTGTCGGTGGTTCGGACACTCGCGCTCCATGTTCTGTCTCGTATTGTGAGCATGCGGTCTCGAGTTCGCTCGGCCGCGTGCTCTTCTGTCCACGTGTGTTTTGTGTTGTTGCACGCAGTTCGTGTTTTATTGGCTGCGTGCATTCATATTATGTCTTGTGCTGTGTGGCACGCAGCTTGTGTTTTTCATGGGCTGCGTGCTTTCATGTTGTCATGTCTTGTGTGAACACGTGACTTATGAGTATTCTCATTAGCTACGTGTTCATGTCATGTTTTGTACATGGCTGGTGATTTGTTTTGCTGGCCATGTGCTTGTGTTTTTGTTTTGTGTGAGCACATGGCTTCTGTCCTAGTTTTCTGTGTGCCATGTGCTCTCATGTTAATTGTCTTGACCCCACCCCTCTTGTTTCCTGATTATTGGTTAATTTGCCCCACCTGTCTTTCCTCGTTACCCTCCTTTTTGCTCCTTTTATAATCTCCTTGTGTTTGCAGTCTTGTGCCAGTTCGTCATCGCATGCGTCCTGTCCTGTCCTCTCCTGCCCTCTCCTGCCTTGCCAAGCCTGCCAGCTGTCCTGGTTTTCCTCTACGGGGTAGTTTTGTCTGTTTGTTTTCTTTTGTTTTCTTTTCTTTTTTATTATTAAAAGCCCATCACTCTGCACCATTGAGTCCTCGCCTCATCCCTTCCTTTATCCCCAACCCTGACACAAACTGGTTTTGTGGACAGGGTCAGAGAGGGAGAGTAGCACCTTGATTTATGATGGCCAGTTTTTCCTCTGTAACTATTTACCAAGTTGGCATATGTACGATACCTGGTGTTTGAAAATTTGTTAAGATTTGTATTTAAAAAAAGCTTGGGTAGTTCCTTGTTTTATACATCAATTTTTCATTGAATGGAGGCAGTGGTTCAAGGTTTAAATGAAGATATTGATTAAAGGGATAGTTCACCCAAAAAGTCATTTTTAATCACTCACCCCCATGTCGACCCAAACCCGTAAGACCTTCATTCATCTTCGGAACACAAATTTAGACAATTTGGATGAAATCCAAGAGCTTTCTGTCCCTCCATAGACAGCAAGGGTACTAGCACAGTCAAGGCACAGAAAGGTTTTAAGGACATTGTTAAAATATTCCATGTGACATCAGAGATTCAACCCTAATTTTATGAAGCTACAAGAATACTTTTTGTGCACAAAGAAAACAAAAATAACAACTTTTTTCAATAATTTCTTCTCTTTCGTATCAGACATCGACGCGTGCTCATGAGAGTACGAGAATATGAAGACTGACACTGAAGAGAAGAATTGTTGAATAAAGTTGTTCATTCATAGGATTTGAAAACTGTAGGACAAAATACCTGGATCACCTGCTATATCTGCAGGGGTTTTGAAGTGCACATTCAATGGTCACTTTACTAACGATCCATGAAGGCCACGGGTTTTATTAATGGAGTGAAGTCCTTCATATCTCCAAAAGAGTTTTATTATATTTATAAAAGAAAGTTACAACTGATTCTTTCCGGCTAGTAGGTGACGAGCTGACAGAAACAACATTGTGGAGCGGCGCGCCATGGGCGGAGCTTTAATTTATACTACCCATATTCATATTGTACTAGCGCGAATCATCCTTTTTTAAAACGACATCATGAAGTTGTTCACTTTTTAAAGGGGACATCTGCACAAGTTTCACACACTGGGACTATTAATCTTGCTCCATCTTACAGTAAAGAGTAGTACTGTGCAAATCCTTCATATCTCCAAAAAGTCGAACTGTTTTATTATATTTATAAAAGAAAGTTACAGCTTATTTGTAAAACTTTCCGAAAAAAGCAAACACACTTTGAGACGCGGCGCGCCAAAAAGAGTGACAAACTGCATCCACAAAACACTGTTTACCGTTTCACTTACCATCTGAGCTGAATCATGACGGGATTTTTATAGCTTTCTTTCAGTAACAAACAATGAAATCCAGCTGAACTGGGCCTTATTTGTAAAACGTTCTTCAACAAACACACTTGTTTTCTTTCCATGGTTATCTCACAACCAAAAACACACTTCTTTAGAGACATTCTTCCCGAGCGAGTCCCCTGCAGTGCAGCCGGATGAAGCGCGTTGATGGCCGCGCTCTCGCTCTTGCTTCTGTCTATGCTTGCACGGGCGCGTTCTTCCGGGAGAAATGTCCATATAAGGAGTTCCACCGTCGTTTATGTCAGCAAGAGCCACTATCGAAAAAAAAAACTCTCCGAAACTTGTACGAACCCTGAAGTGAGATTTTTTTTGGCACAGAAATACTCTGTTATACGTCCAAATTGTTTTTTGAAACTTTGTCCATGCTTAGCATGATAATCCAACTCTTTAACAGTGTAAACAACTCTGAATGTATGAAACAGCATTGCACCCCCCCTTTAAGTGTACCTATTCAGACAGTATGGGATTTCAGATGCACCCCCAGTCTCTATATATTCTGATCTCAACATAAATCCTTTCTTCAGTATTTTTTGGATCGTTCATCTGGCAAAATGTACCAGTTTTATTGCAAACTTGTACACACAACGCCATGCATCTCTCCTTACTAATTCATGTCTTTACCACAAATGTGAAGGACTTGCGCAATGAAGTTCAGTCAGTAGCCTACTTAGGGTTGGGACAATAGTACTAGTGATGTTTGTCACAACCAGAAAGGTTAATTGTGCAGTTCTGCAGTAACTGAATGCAACAGGCTTCTGTCCCACCTGGGACAAGCATTCCCAACCCTCCACACAATCTCCTCCCAAATACCAGAAAGCAGATTACATGGCAGAAGTGTACAGACCAACAAAAGATTACAGACTGTAGACATCCTCAGCCCAATGCCCTTTAACCAGGCTGTTGAAATACAATGCAGTCTTATTCCATCTCGTCCCCACAGGAAAGCTCGCCCCCTCCCTCTGCCGCGGTTGGTCTGTAGTGGCGAAGGGATCGTTTCTGCCACGACACATGCTGGAAAAGGTATTCTCCTAATGACACTGTTTCACACCAATGCCCTATCTGCTCAACCGGTATTAGTTAGGCTTTGGGGTTCAAGTGACTAAGGGGGTTTAGAGATGGATTTAAAAGGAGAAGAGGAGAGAGTGAAGAAAGAGACAGAGTCTCTCTGTTGTTCTTGAAAAGCTGTATTTATCCAGGATTAGAGACACCAACATGTTAATAATTGTTTCTCAGAGAACTGCGAAGAAGCACTTCCCCTGTAATCCCCTAATCAGACATTACACCTCTGAGCATGCCCGCGACAGAGGCACGCCAACCGCTCACGCTCACTCGCTTTCCCAGCATCCCACCCGTCTGTGGTGTTAGTGACGCCCACCAGACAAAGCAGTAATGCTGTAACAGGCCTCTCAGAATGAGCGCGTGATGAAGGCAACAACAATCAACCAAAGGCAAGAATTCGATTTTGGTATTTCAGGCCATGTCATCATATTTCCAGAACCATTCTGGGTTCTGTATATAGTCCAATGGAAAAAGAGCCCCTGAAGATTGTGACAAACTGTGTTGTAGTAGACTAACTTTGAAAACTCAGTTTTATTCAGGTGGCAACAAGTTGTTCAACTAATGCTGCATGTATTTTGTCGTCACCCAAAAATGAAAATTCTCTCCTTTATTCAATCCTTTATTTATTATATTTTATTCACTCTCATGTCATGTCGGATTTGTATAATCTTATATCTTTCTTCTGTGGAACACAAACAGAGATTTTGAGAAAAATAACCATCTTTGTTAGGGCTATGATGGTCGCAGTGACAATGGCATCATCGCGGTTGTCTATTGCCACCGGCGGTAGTGCACGTGACGTCACACTCTATAACAAGCATAATACAAAGTTTAATATTAGTAACAGTTTAAATTTATTTTATTTAGACCATAAATCTATGCTAATTCACAAATGACCTCAAACGCCATACACAGCGATTCCTTTAGATTGGCAGGTTTGAGCGCAGGAAATTACAGTTTATTCTGCATTCAGCATATTTTTTTCGTGATGAGTGATGGACCTTGTTAGGAAACCAAATACTAAATCATCTCCATTCATATCACCCATCCGCGTTTGTACAAGTGTCTTCAAGTTCACGTGATCGCAAACGCCCTGCTGGTCAGGTGTGTATTGGTGAAGCTTTCTCCAAACTGGCCAAATACGAACGAGACAGCGGTAAATGGAAGATGTTAACAAGAAATGTGGCAACATACGCCGCGATTCCTATTCCACAGAAAGCACGTGCAGAGAGGAGTTCACGCGCCTGCTTGCTTTGTGGAGGAACAGTGAACCGTGTCTATATGGCGTTTGGCCGGTGTCGTGCCGAATTCTGAACCCTGCCAGACTATGCATCCCTTAGTATTGGTAGGTTTAGGCGTAGGTGTGGGGGAGGGGTTAGGATTAGGCAATCAGGTAGCGATTTCAATGAGGGGATGCATAATCTGGCAGGGGTGCAGATTTCGCCACAACATCGGGTCCATTAATATTACGCTGCTACATGCACTCGTCTGACTGAACGTCTCATTGTAGTCTTAATTTTTTCCCTATTTAATCCATTCAATTTAAGACGCAGACGAGGCGTAGACGTGACGCAGACGTCACGTATATGTCACGTAAATCACATGTGCCATAGTAACAGTGTAATATTAATGAACCCGGCCGAACGCCATATGTCTATCGCAACACAACAGGTTGAGTCTGTCTACAGGACATTTTAACTTTGTGTCAGTACATCATCAACAGGACGAGGCAGTTTATTGTTCAGTTTACTATTTGTCGTGTTGTATCGCACCGCATCTAATGTAGACAGCATCAGTAATTATAATGGGTTCTCGCCGCGCGCGTGGGGTAGACAGGGTTTATTTAACTTTCTTATTTAAGGCTACCTTCCTATTTAACTGTATTATTTCTTTGATATTTATTGTAGTGTTTAGCAGGCTGCATGTTCACTGACAGAAGTGCTAAAATAAACACGCACGTTTGTTAATAGATGATTGAGCCTCATGTACTTATTTTTGCGTTTCAGAATTATATATACAGTGCTCAGCTTAAATGAGTACACCCCCCTTTGAAAAGTAACATTTTAAACAATATCTCAATGAACACAAAAACATTTTCCAAAATGTTGACAAGACTAAGTTTTATATAACATCTGTTTAACTTATAACATGATAGTAAGGTTAATAATATAACTTAGAGAACAAAATTTTCAGTTTTACTCAAATTAGGGTGATGCAAAAATGAGTACACCCCACTGAAAGTCTCTGGAGCAAAGCTAAATTTTAGACTACAAATATCTAATTTAACAGAATTCAACCACAGGTGAGTCTAATTATTCATTACACAGGTGACAGTTGACTATAAAAGGTGTTACTTAAAGAAAACCCCTTCCCATTTCATGCTGTCAGCAATGGCACCACATGGAAGAGAAATGTCACAAGACTGAGAAAGAAAATAATTTATTTACACAAGAAAGGTGAAGGCTACAAGAAGATCAGCAAAGCTTTACTTATCAGTCAGAATACTGTAGCATAAGTGGTACAAACATTTAAAAAAGATGGAACTGCAACCATCTCACAGAGACGTCCAGGTCGTCCACGGAAGTTAACACCTCGTCAGGAGCGTCTTCTGATGAGAAGGGTTGAAGAAAATCGACATGCAAGTTCACTGCAGTTATCTAAAGAAGTAGAAAGCCAAACTGGGGTGACTGTTTCCCGTGACACAATACGGCGTACTAGGGCTGTAGTCAAGTCCACCTTTGTCGAGTCCAAGACAAGTCCAAGTCCAAAGAGGTTCGAGTCCGAGTCAAGCCGAGTCCAAAGAGGTTCGAGTCCGAGTCAAGACCGAGTCCAAAGAGGTTCGAGTCCGAGTCAAGACCGAGTCCAAAGAGGT
Source organism: Ptychobarbus kaznakovi (assembly GCA_027422405.1). Lineage (NCBI taxonomy): Eukaryota > Metazoa > Chordata > Actinopteri > Cypriniformes > Cyprinidae > Ptychobarbus > Ptychobarbus kaznakovi. Next base: position 7,117,461 of record CM049806.1, read on the forward strand.
TCGAGTCCGAGTCAAGTCCAAGTCCAAATGAGACGGTCAAAACAGAGAAAGAAAAAAATAATCTTCAAAACCACATACTTAATTATTGATAATTGATGTGATACGGGAGACGGCATATCTTCTATTCTAATATAATAATTTTGCATTATTGTTTATTGTTAAAAAAATTAAAAATGATTGTTATTATTTTTTAGGGGGCGGGGCGTCTCAGAAGGATATTTTAGGTTTAGCAATTTCACTAATATTTGACCAATTCTCGATTTTGTAAGATTTTATCTAGTCAACTTGAAAATGTAACTACAACATGATTCAAGCAACTTTTTCTTTATTAACCCCAGTTAAAGAAAAGTATATTCTAAGTGCACCACACATGACGTTGTCTTCATGATGTAAATGTTAAACAAATCACTAAATATATTTGCAGAAAAGATGAACTACAACTACATCTTGTACAAACTTATATTATGCATATTAGGCTATATGTTCTGAAATAATACAAGACAAATGCTCCAAAAAACTAATTCCAAAAGTAATTCCAATTCAAAATGACTGAAGGTATAACACCTAGAGTGCTATTATTAACTATAAAGGATCTGTAAAACAATGAACAGCGGTTTTCAGCCTGTCACCGGGATGCAAACCTGAAATATCAGACATACAGTAGTTCTTCACAGGTTTTGTATTTGATTACACTGCTTTTCCATAGTTTTTTCTATGTAAGCATGGACGAGTTTGACTGTTGCGCTCGCGTCTCTTGCAGCGTCTCGTGCATGAAACGGCTTTCTAAAAACGCGGCACTCTAGTTATTAAAAGATGTTTAACTCACATCTTGTATTTGTTCTATTCCACAGCCCGCGTCAACACAAAAGCACACTCTGTGTGAATGGCACCGAGAAAGCATCACACGTGAGCGGTTAATCGTGTGCATCGACATGCGGTTGGATCGTTCTTTTCTCTTTACTGTTATTATCAAAGTGTCTAATTGTAGCGTTTGGTAATATTTCTATTTAAAATCATGATTCCTCGATTTATAAAAAATCTAATTGTGGCAAAACATTAAATTCGAATTAATCGAAACAATCTGATAAATCGCCCAGCCATTGCCACAGTGTTTGCTTATTTTTTACTTTATTTACATTTTTGTGTAATTTATTTTATTTTACATCCAGTTGTATGCCGTGCCTCCGGGCTTTATTCGTTTTGCTCTTATTCGTTCTTTTTCTTATTCATTTGGTGCCACGGCGTTTGATGATTGTCTTTTTTTTTTTTACATTTAAACATTTTGTAATTTTATATTAGGCTTATAGCATGGTAATGGTGTTTTTTTATTCGTTTTGTTAATTAAAGTCCCATGTTTATTGCAGAAAAATGTGTCGTTGTAAGTTATAGATAAGCAATTAACCTGAAATTAAAGTGAAAGCAAAATGCGCATGGGCATTAATGAGCTATTAAGAGTGAAGGAAAATGAGAGGGAAAACTCCAACGAACTTTGTAAAACCAAACTGTATTATGCAACTTGCCGACAGCGTGTCTGTGGCCAAATAAAGATTATTTATGCCTCCACGCAGCGCGCACACTCAGAGCCAGGCACACTCATATGACGCAGCTGTGCATTTAACAGACGACCAATGGCAATGCCCGTTCTAGATCGAGTTAAACCAATGGCAATTACATTACCCATTTGCGGAACAAGCGAGCCAGATTAATGGTTTTGTTTTGAAAGAGAAAAAAAAGCATATATTGCTGGACTCAGTCGAGACCAACTTGAACATTTGGCGAGTCCGATGATCAAGGCCGAGACAAGTCCGAGTCCAAATACCAACGAGTCCAAGACAAGTCCGAGACGATAGAAAAACGTCTCGAGTCCGGACTCGAGTCCGAGACCGGTCTCGAGTACTACAGCCCTATGGCGTACACTGCAGAGGAATGGCATGCATGGGTGCCGTCCACGAAAGAAGTCTCTCCTAAAGCCCAGGCACAAAAAAAGCCCGCCTAGAGTTTGCCAGGGCCCATGCTGACAAAGATGAAGACTACTGGGACTCTATACTCTGGAGTGATGAGACCAAGATAAATGTTTTTGGAACTGATGGCTTCAAAACTGTATGGCGTTGCAAAGGTGAGGAATACAAAGAAAAATGTATGGTGCCTACAGTGAAACATGGTGGTGGCAGTGTCCTTATGTGGGGCTGCATGAGTGCTGCTGGTGTCGGGGAGCTGCATTTCATTGATGGCATCATGAATTCACAAATGTACTGCTCTATACTGAAAGAGAAGATGCTACCATCACTCCGTGCCCTTGGTCGTCGTGCACTTTTCCAACATGACAATGATCCTAAACACACATCTAAGGCCACTGTTGGATTCTGAAGAAGAACAGGGTGAAAGTGATTCAGTGGCCAAGTATGTCTCCTGATCTGAACCCAATCGAACACCTATGAGGAATTCTGAAGAGACAAGTTGAGCATCACTCTCCATCCAGCATCCAATCTCTAAAAGAGGTCATTCTTGAAGAATGGAAAAAGATAGATCTGGCAAAATGTCGCCAACTTGTTCATTCCATGCCTAGAAGACTTGGTGCTGTCATTAAACATCATGGAGGCCATACAAAGTACTAGATTTAGTAGTTTTTGTTGTGGGGTGTACTCATTTTTGCATCACCCTAATTTGAGTAAAACTGAAAAATGTGTAATCTAAGTTATATTATTAACCTTACTTTCATGTTATAAGTTAAACAGATGTTATATTAAACTTAGTCTTGTCAACATTTTGGAAATGGTTTTTGTGTTCATTGAGATATTGTTTAAAATGTTACTTTTCAAAGGGGGTGTACTCATTTAGGCTGAGCACTGTATATATGACTTTCTTCTTTCAGACGAATACAGTCAGAGTTAAAAAAAATAATGAGGGTCAAGATTTTGAAGGCCAAAAAAGTGCATCCGTGATCCTTAATAAAAAGCACTCCACATGGCTCTGGGGTTTATAAAGGTTTATAAATCCATATTTAAAACTTTACAAACCATAATCTATAGCTTCTGCTAACTGTCATAAGCATGTTCATGAGAAAGTGGTGTTCCAGCGGATGACGTAGGGTGTAGGCATAAGCTCCTGGGAGAATATGCTAGTCTCATAAGATCCTAGTTTTGTTTACAGCAAATAAATTCCAGTCTCCTCTTGGCTTATATATTTTTCTTTAAAATTCTCTGAATTGTGCTTCTAATTCATGACTTGTGTTTTGTTTTGCTCTCTCCTCTGTGCTTCCACATTTATCACTTCTCACTGGTTTATAAAGTTGTAAAAATGTATATTCTTCTTACACAAATGCATTGCTTCACTTCAGAAGGCTTTTATTAACCACTCAAAGCTGTGTGGATTCATTTTTATGATGGATGGAAGCACTTTTTTTACTTCAAAATCTCAATTCGGGAGCTGGCAGCCATATCACCCTGCAGCCCAAGACCGGTTGCCCACAGAAGCTAAGCAGGGCTGTGCCTGGTCAGTACCTGGATGGGAGACCTCCTGAGAAAACTAGGTTGCTGCTGGAAGAGGTGTTAGTGAGACCAGCAGGGGGTGCTCACCCACTGGCCAAATTCCCACCACTGGCCCTTGTCAATCATGGCCTCCTAATAATCCCCATCCACTTGATTGGCTCTATGACTCTCTCTTCTCTCCACCTGTAGCTGGTGTGTGGTGAGCGCACCGGCGCCGTTGTCCTGTGGCAGCCGTTCGCATCATCCAAGTGGATGCTGCACACTGGTGGTGGTTGAGGAGAGACCCCCCCACATGATTGTAAAGCGATTTGGGTGTACAACAATACACAATACAGTGATATATAAATGCATCATGCATTCATTCATTCAACCCCCATTTAATGCCATTATAAAGCTTGGAAGAGCCTAATTTATTTTTCTATAACTCTGATTATATTTGTCTGAAAGAAAAAAAGACATAAACAGGATGGCTTGAATGTTTGTAAATAATTAGATAATTTTCATTTTAGGGTGAACTATCCCTTTAAAACATACTGTTTTTGTTCGTATAATGCTAAACAACACTGACTTTAACATTTTTCAATGTCTTTACTGAGACATCATACAGGTTTGTAATGACATGGGGGAAGTAAATAATGACAATTTCCATTTTTGGGTGAACAAACTTTTAAAAACTTAGAAACATTGTTATCAACTTAATAACATGCTTCAAAGGTCCTCCGTGACAAATAATATATTACTGCTGTTTAGCTTCTCAGAGACCCAATGATCAAACCAATGAGGGCTGTAATATACGTGGAGAAAGTTAAAGATTATCATTCCATTCGTCTCAGTGGCAGTTGCTCCGCTGACACCTGTGTGACCTACGTGCTGACCTTGTACATAAACAGTTCCAGAAACATTTTTAAAGCCAATCACCTGAGCCATAAATGCCATGCAACTGTTTACACAAAAGCTGCTGGAAACTAATGTCTGGACAATCACACTACACGGCTTTTGAAAGTCCGTTAATGGAGACAGATGCTTTCTGGACATATAATGGTGCATTATAGCATCTGCCCACATTATAGAACTGCTTAAGCTGACCAGTCAAACTCTGAGGCCCTGTATAAAACATAAATTAAAGATTTGGTAACACTTTAGTTTAGGGACCAATTCTCACTATTTACTAGCTGCTTATTAGCATGCATGTTACTAGCACTGTTTATTAGTATTTATAAAGCACAAATTAATGCCTTATTCTGCATGACCATATTTTAGATCCTTTAATCATACCCCATACCACAACTACCTTACTAATTGTTAATAAGCAGCAAATTAGGAGGCCACTGAGGTAAAAGTCATGGTTAATAGTTAGTTATTGATGAGAATTGGTCCACTGTTGCAGTGCATTCCTATTCATTGTATATTTTGATTTATTTTACAGTTTTTTTAACAGCGTGTTTTGCGGTTTTATTAGATTTGGTTCAGATTAATCAAAAGAATTTAAAAGTGTAAAAAAAGGTTATTCTTATATAAATAATAATAAAAGAAAATAGTTGGTTCTTTGGAGCCCTAACCAGAAAATACAATTATTTATTCATTTTGGCATTTTATTAAGCGGCTCACTGTGCTTTCATGATATATGTTTTATCAACATGTTCCATCAAACCCAATGCGTTGGTGCTGTTAGTGCCTGTTAAGCTACACAAATACTACCATCATTTTACCCATTTTAGGCACTGTTAAAACGTCCCACTCCAGTGGACTGATAAGTTTGGCTGTAGGCCATGTAATAAAGACAGAGGGTCATGTAGATATTGTGTAAAGGGTCAAAGAGGTCATCAAAACGCCATTCCTCACTGTCTGAGCGGTCTTGAGGGAGCGGAGGGCAATGAACCTCTGTGAGTTCATTAGCAGTGCATGCTGGGAGAATGACAGACTGACGGCCTCGCTCTCTCTGAGCCGGGTGGAGGGTCTCAGACCACCGGCTGTGCTGGAGGTGAAATGTTAGTGTTTTTGATTATGAGGAGGTCTTTAGTGCCTTTCATGGTGTGTCAGGACTGTTATGTTTAAAAAAAAATATTTAATTATCAGCATTTATGGTAAGTAAAATCACATTTCATTCAAAGCATTTCATTAAAAAGAACAATAATAATAATAATTTATTAAGATATTAACCTCAATAACGAATTCAGGTCATCATGAGGCCATTCATACTAAAAAGGAAAAACTGCCGTCTGCGTATGTCTCCACTGTTAGCGCTTAAAACAATAGTAGGCTTGTTTAGAGCAGCAGGTGTATGTTGTTGTTGTTTTTTATCATCTGCCTCGAGTTTGTTTTTTCATAACAATGCTATCTCAACCCAATGGCCCATTGTTTACTTAATTTCACCCACTGTATTTCTCTTTGTTTTTGCATGTTTTACAGTTTTTTTTTTGCCATTGTTAATGATGAATGTTGATTGTTTGTCATCCGTCTCTCTCCTCCCCCTGGTTTGGGATGGAGAGTGAGTAGCGGGGACACAGAGGGATTAACCTGGCAGAATTTAATTAGTGGAGCTGTTGTCTCTGCCCTTAACCATCCAATCTCCTCCGGCAACAGCTTGGCCTGTGATGGACAGACCCTGTGTGTGTGTGTGTGTGTGTGTGTGTGTGGGGGGGGGGGGGGGGGTATGCGTCTGTGTGTATGCGTGCGTGTATGTAAATGTAAACTAAAAAGGACAGCAGATGAGTTTATAATATGTATGTATTATTTATTTACCAGGTGGATGATATAATAACCAACTGAATGGGAAAAAGATGCAGCAAGTGCCTGGGACAGTTTGGGGCCGTCAGCCTGTTGTATTGCATTTGAAGAACAACATGTAGTCTTTAATATTATGCTTTTTGCTCTTGTCCTCTGACCCCTCCCTCAGTCCCCCGGCGGGTCGTATTGAACGTGTGGTCCAGCGCGTGGGCTTGGGGGCAATCATTGGCAGATCTGAAGCTGACACTGTTGCATTGTAATCTTGATGCTAAGCTTTCCATTAACCCATCTGGGGTCCAACGCCCTGCATAACCTCTCCAAACACACATGCACACGCGCTTTTGATGCTGGTCATGTGCGGGAAGTGTGCCTGTACACATAAACACCTGCTGAGCATTATGGAATAATTAATCCTCCCGTGTTCCATAAAATAAGAGCAAATGCTCAAAAAATACATAAATATATACTTGGAGATACAGAGGAACCCAATTACATTTTCACAGATTAAATAAAATACACAGACTATGTTGTCTGTGTATTTTATTTAATCTGTGAAAATGTAATATAGTTACATTTAGTGTAATATAGTTACATTATAGGGGGTGATATAGTTAAATATTTATGAAATAGTTTTGGATCAGTAAGACTTTTAATGAATACTTTTATTCAGCAAGGATGCAATAAATTGATTAAAAGTGTTAGTCAAGACTTGTTACAAAAAACAATCTGTTTATAAAATAATAAAAACGTATATATATATATATATATATATATATATATATGTGTGTGTGTGTGTGTGTGTGTATGTATACAAATATATGTGTGTGTGTGTGTGTGTGTGTGTGTATACAAATGTGTGTGTGTGTGTGTGTGTGTGTGTGTGTGTGTGTTGTGTGTGTGTGTGTGTGTGTGTGTGTGTGTGTGTGTGTGTGTGTGTGTGTGTGTTGTGTGTGTGTGTGTGTGTGTGTGTGTGTGTGTGTGTGTGTGTGTGTGTGTGTGTGTGTGTGTGTGTGTGTGTGTGTGTGTGTGTGTGTGTGTGTGTGTGTGTGTGTGTGTGTGTGTGTGTGTGTGTGTGTGTGTGTGTGTGTGTGTGTGTGTTTTACAGTTATTTATTATTTTATAATATTAGTTTTGACTGTATTCCTTCCAAAACAACAACAGCAACAACTAACTTTTGGACATATAAGCAGCACATCTGTTGAGCTACGTATAGTTGTGTAGTACTACATTTAAATTGTATTAATGTACAAAACAATTTTATCCAAAGTGACCTGAGATTATTGTAGAAAAGCGGACTGTCATGTAGAGTTATAAGATAGTTTCTCGTGGTGCTTTGGTCATAACATCACACCCTGAATGTAAAATAAAATATTTTTACAGATATGCCACTGTAGTGGACATGATGAGAATTAATATAGTGGTTATTTTGTTCCTTCAGCATTTATGTAAGAAGAAAATGGACTTGGAACATATAAAATTAATCTATTCTTTCACCATTTAATTATAATACGGATTCCAAATAATTAGCTGTTTGCGAATAACAGTTTCTTTCCTTTCTTACTAGAGACTTTGAGAAACTAAGCTTCTTTAAAGCTCTATAACTGTCTCACGAACAAACACACCCACCCCACGCCTCTAAACTACTAATTAGAGGCTCATAATGAACCTATGGAGGCTTTCTGTTTCACCGTCCTAACAGCTCAACAGTTCACTCAAGCTGACTGTGATATATGTTATGTTCAACACATTTTGATGTTTAATGCTGTTTTAGTCAATGTATTGCTTATTGAACCTGTATTTCTCTCTTTCAAATGGAGTTTCTCTTACTATGTCCTATTAACACATACTTTTACTACATATTAATAGAGCAAACTACTTTTGTGACTGAATTTTTAAAGCTGGAATTAGTATATATTTTCCATTGAACAATGTTGTTTGTGTTTTCCACCAACAGCCAAACTGCAGACCCAACAATAGCCTTATTGCCACTGTTCTATATATGCTTCTTTATTAACATGAAAATGACAGCTAGAAAAGAGCATAAATAGATGCGTTGTTTGTTCGAATCTAGGCCAAGCGACTGCTGGCAAACAGAAGGGCCGTCGTGGGTCACAGTCTCGACGCGGAAGCCACGACAAAGGAAACAAACAAAAACAACTCTCACTAATGCCGAAAGTCTTAATGTAGTAAAGTCTAGACAATGCATCATGATGTGAGCTCAGAACGTCTTTTTTATATCTCTGTTCTCGTCATTAAATTAGAAATCCGTTATACCACAGAATTTGGATAAAATGTAGCATTTGTATTAATAGAAGTATATATGATAAATGCTGTTTATGTTTTCAAGCAAAGCAGATGTATTTGTCTTTATTTGTTTCTTATTATTTATTTCATTCAGCAACCATCTATAATTCTATAAGATACATTTTTAAAAGTTCTCTCAGAAAAACAAAAATCAGTATCAAGTATCGGTTTTATATAGACATCATACATAACCCCGGCCTACGACGTGAGGTGCTATAACAAAGTGCTGTAAGAGGTTAAAAGCACTGCCCTCCTTCGGGACTCCAGTTTGACCCCATAATCCTTGGCTGCCCGTCCCATGCGAGTGAGAAGTCAATAAAAATGCTACTGAGCACTGTGTATATTTACACTGGGCTTTGCTTTTTACCTGCTGTTTTTTCTCATCAGTGTATTTTCTAAACTTGTAACAAAGAAACTACAGCCTATTTTAGCAAATGCTTATGCAATAAGACATTATTGTGTAAGAGGGCATATTGGTTGAGATGATCTTGACTCTAAAAGTGTTCACAAAAACAATAATGTCCTAATCTGAACATGTATATGGAAAATGGGTACTTAAAGGTTTAATTCCAATGTTCGGTGTATGATGTAGCTTAGAAACCTTAGAAAACAGACTTATAACCCACAAACAAGCACAAACAGCTGCTCCTAATACACGCAGCTCACCAAGAGGCCTGGCCAGGGACTCTAAACCCCAGCAGATTTGCTCCATAATGCCCTTACCCCCACCCCTCAAGTTCTACATTCTGCCCTTGGTTTTGTGTCCCAGCCTAAATATCCCTTTTGTCTGATTGGGACAAAAAAAAACAGTGGCTGAATGTCTGGTGTGGCACGTGCTTTGCTGTGTGCCGCTCTGCGCACTGAACAGGTGGGCACAGACACCACAAAGTAGAGAAAAAATGGACAAAAACAGAGAGAAGTTAAAGCTGTCAATCACTCCTGGTTACTTAGCAACTCTTTGATTACATAATTCCAGCATCAGCCTAAGAGGCCCAATCATGTCATCAGATGTACTGCATCTTTACCATGCTGTTTCTTTCAGATTAGCCCAGAACCCATGGGTATCTTATTGCTATGGGAACTGCTGAGGTAACCAAGAGCAGGTTATTCATGATTTACTCGTTTTAACTTTCAAAAAACACATCCCAATAACCACTGTGGTGTCACAAAGATCACAATAAGAAATACATTAAGAGGAGCTGAAGCCATTTATAATAATGTTAGGTTTTGCATTCTTCTCAAGTTTCATTCATCAAGAAAACCAGCTCATTAACTTTTACAAATAAATTCAAATGTCTTTGTTTCTCCATTTATTGTCGGCAACATATTTTATACAAAAATTATTTTTATTTAGATCAATATCATTTACTAAAGATTTTATTTCAGACTTTTGGAGACTCAATATCACAAATTAAAGGGGAAGAAGGGAAAGTTAACCTAAAAATGAAAATACTGTCATCATTTACTCACCCTCATTTACTTTTTACACTTGTTCCAAACCTGTATGAGTTTCTTTCTTCTGTTCAACACAAAAAAGGATATTTTGAAGATTGTTGGTAACCAAAGAGTTGCCAGTAGCCATTGACTTAGTAGAGGAATCAATACAATGGAAGTCAATGGCTACCAGCAAATGTGTTTTTTTTCCACACTCTTCAAAATATCTTCTTTTGTGCTCAACAGAAGAAACTCATACAGGTTTGGAACAAGAGTAAATCATGAGAGAATTTTCGCATTTGGGTGAACTACTGCTTTATTTGGGTGAATGATATACACAGTTCGCTGAATAGTTTTTTCTTGTTATATAAACTAAATGAATCTGAATTATTGATTCACTAATGGAAACAATGGGTAGTAGTACCTGAAGCAAAGCTGAGTGGCACTACGGTCAATGGTGCAGTCGCTCACAAAGAGCAGTTACTGAGCTCTCACCAGCACGATCAAGTGCTCCGATTTCTCCAGCCTTTGATTAGGATAATGAAGTATTCCCAAGCGCAAATCACCTCTTTATCCTCAAACAATTAGGAGCCCTTAGAGGACTAATTACCCTGCTTAGGAAAGGGACCTGGAAGATGATGGAAAAGAAGAAAAGAAACTATAGAGATAGTCAGCAGGATCGCCAGGTCTATGTAACAAAACTAGCCTAATGTCATCAATATACCAAATATCAAAGCCAAAAATGTGCCACTCCCATACCTAAAATACATATTTTACAGTCACTGTTGTGTGTTATACTCAAGTCAAGTTGTGTGTTATACTCAAGTCAAGTTTTATTTATATAGCACCTTTAAAACAACTGCACAATTACATAGCAACAATAAAAATTGTGTCAATACAAATTGTGTTAAAACAACTAATGTAAAATGACAAGATTAAACACTCAATTTTCAGAATGTGTCAATAATGTAAAATGACATTATTGAATTTTTGATGGCATAATCTCAATTTTCAGCTCAGTCATTTCATTATTGTTTAATCGTCCATAGTATTTAAATAGTATCTGTGCAATCATGTCGGTGATATCACTGGAAATGAAGTGTCCACAACTAAGCAAGCCAGAGGCGACAGCGGCAAGGAACCAAAACTCCATCGGTGACAGAATGGAGAAAAAACCTTGGGAGAAACCAGGCTCAGTTGGGGGGGCCAGTTCCCCTCCGGCCAGATCAGTTTGTTCCAACTGCAGCAAATTCAGATTGTAAGGGCTCAACTGGTTCCAGTGGTCTTTTTCCAGCGATATCACCGACTTGATTGCACAGATACTATTTAAACTGAACTGAGCTGGACGATGACATCACTGAATTCAATAATGAAATGCCTTTAACTGAAAAATGGGCGTTTAATCTTGTCATTTTACATTAGTGATACACTATTTTCCTATTTTGATATTGTGGAGTTGCTTTGGCACAATTTGTATTGTTAAAAGCGCTATGTAAATAAAGGTGACTTGACTTGACTCTTTTCCCGATGGCTGTCTAGGTGACGAGGTCCTCACTGGGGATCTGTCTCTGGGGCTCATCTAGGTGTCCTGGACTCCGCTGACGTTCAGGGCTGTAGAGGTCGTCTCTAGGTGCTGATCCACCATCTGATCTGGATACGGACTGGATCTGGTGACTGCAGTGATCATCTGGGCTGGATACGGACCGGATCGAGTGGCTACGGTGACCTCGGAATAAGAACGAAACAGACTAATATTAGCGTAGATGTCAATCTACTTACAAAGTAACAAGTATATAATGTTTTATGGGAAGTGTTCCCGGTTCCGGTTGACCTAATTAATGCAGCCTAACAATCCTTTAACGGATTTGAAGATTAGAAGTGTATTAGTGTGTTATGTGCACGCCAGGTTAAAGAAATGGTTCTTTAATCTAGATTTTAAAAAGTTGATTTTTATATTCTAGGTATTATCAAATGGCCAGAGTTTTGAGATCGTAGTGGATGTGGAGGACTATTATGCGATAAGAGCCACTCAGGTACTGAGGAGCTAAACCATTCAGGGCTTTATAAGTAAATAACAAGATTTTAAAATCTATATAATGTTTAATAGGGAGCCAGTGCAGTGTTGACAGAACCGGGCTAATGTGGTCATACTTCCTGGTTCTAGTAAAGACTCTAGCCGCTGCATTTTAAACCATCTGTAGTTTGTTTATTAAGTGTGCAGAACATCCACCCAATAAAGCATTACAATAATCTAACCTTGAGGTCATAAACGCATTAATTAACATTTCTGCATTTGACATTGAGAGCATATGTCTCAGTTTAGATATATATTTTTAAGATGAAAACATTCTTTTACAAATGCTATAAACGTGGCTGTCAAAGGAGAGATTGCTATCAAATAGCACACCTAGGTTACTGACTGATGAGGAAGAATCGACAGAGCAGCCATCAAGTGTTAGACAGTGTTCTAGGTTATTACTTGTCAAGTCAAGTCAAGTCACCTTTATTTATATAGCGCCTTTAACAATACAAATTGTAACAAAGCACTGCACAGTATCAAAATAGGCAAGTTGTGTCAAATGTAAAATTATAGGATTTAACACTCAATTTTCAGCTGAATGCATTTCATTATAGAATTTAGTGATGGCATTGTCCAGCTCATTCAGTTTAAATAATATTTGTGCAATCAAGTCGATGATATTGTTGGAAATTACTCAAGCCAGAGGCGACAGCGGCAAGGAACGAAAACTCATCCAGAATGGAGAAAAAACTTGGGAGAAACCAGCTTCGGGGGGCCATTCCCCTCCGGCCATCAAACCAGAGTTTGTTCCAACTGCAGCAAAGTGAGTGTAAGCAGTCCACTGGTTCCAGTGGTCTTTACCCGATGGATGTCTAGATGACGAGTCCTCACTGGAGATCTGTCTCTGGGGCTCATCTATGTTCCTAGACTCCGCTGACGTTCAGGGCTGTAGAGGTTGTCTTTGGTTGCTGACCCCATTTATGGCGATCGGCTGCGAAGAAATATATAGGGTTGGATCTGAGTTGTGTATCCTAGCTCAGGGATGTTAATCCCGTGCAGAAACATAACAATAAGACAATGAAGTTGTTCCATCCAGAATAACCCTAACAGTATAACCCAAGTAAGCATAATTCATTTGTTCAGAAAGACTGCATACAAGATAGATTTATATGAATGCTTGGCTAAGAGATGTGTCTTTAATCTAGATTTAAACAGAGAGAGTGTGTCTGAACATTATCAGGAAGGCTAAAGTTTAGGAGCCAGTATGAAAAGTACCTCTTTATGGCTTTGCTATTCTAGTACTACCAAGAGCCGGAGTTGCGACCTTAGGGAACGGGTTGGATTGTAGCGTGATAGAAGATTAGTTAGGTACTTGTGGAGGTTTTAGGTCCGATAATTAACACCTCTGTTTTTTCAGAATTTAGCAGTAAGAAATGACTCGTCATCCACTTTTTATATCGACTATGCATTCCATAAGTTCCTCAATTTGGTGTTTTTCACCGGGCTGCGAAGAAATATAGAGCTGAGTATCAACAGCATAACAGTGAAAGCTAACCCCGTGTTTCCTGATGATATTTCCCAAGGGTAACATGTAAAGCGTGAAAAGTAATGGCCCTAGTACTGAGCCTTGAGGTACTCCATACTGCACTTGTGATCGATATGATAGCTCTTCATTCACTGCTACGAATACTCACCAATCTTCAACTTGAAAATCACTATATTGTCGTAATCCTAAAGACTGTTTTATAAAGGGGTTCACAGGAGTTCAAATGCTCCCTCTCAGTGCCCTTCCCTCACAAAACTAATCATCTAGGACAGTTGTATCATTGGTAGAATGTAAAATGGAAAAAATATTTACATGCAAAATACATGCATATCAGTCAAATATAATTTACGCATTTTGTCGAACCTTTAACCTGTGGCAACAGTTAAAAAAGTAGTCCTTGTCCCTAGTAAAAGTGCAGAAAAAAGGAAGTTTTTCGCCCTCACACGAAATTCCCAGCTGCCTGGATTGCTTTTGGAATGACTGGATTTATGTCTGCAATTCCAGTTTTTGAATGATGAATACAGACTACTGCCACCTTCTGGTATGGAACTTTATTTCCTCTCACACAGGCGGAGAACTAGAAGTTTCTGCAGTTTTTGGCGAACATAGACAATCTGAGTCGACAACACAGTCCGCTTCTATTGCCTCTAGTTCTTTGACGACATGGTGTATCACGGCCTTCACTGTCTATATTCAATTCACTACTGGACTCTTTCCACCTTGTATGTCAATGGCCATATGGATCAAGTGGTCAGTGCTAAATACAGAAGAGGTTTTTCAAAGTTTTGTGATTGGATCTCTGAAATCACTTATAGACAAAGGCAAAAACTCATGTAACTTACATTGCATTTATAGTGGAAATGCTATCAGTTTTGAATGCATCCCAAAACAGTGAAACACCCCTTACTTGCCGCCCACTCACCTAACACATCATAGGATGTATTCAACCAAGATAACAATGCTTTTGCCAAGGAATGCACAGTTATTAACCCAGTTAACAATGCTTTTGCTATGGAACGCACAGTTATTAACTCAGTTAACAATGCTTTTGCTAAGGAGCACAGTTATGCTGAGCTCACATTGCATGATTTTCAAAGTCATCGGAACACTGTTGATTTCACACTGCATGACTATCTGGGGTAGCATTCAGTTGCTGCTGTGTTCACATTGCATGATGAATCAGCGACAAGAGGCTTCACACTGCATGATTTTACAATAGGAAGAATCGCAGACAACTCTGTCCGACAACTCCTCGAACTTCCCGCTGCCTTGTATCTTGCTCTCTCATTAGCTGTAGGTCATCGCCTATGTATTTTGTAAATTTAGTTCACAGCAAAGGAAAACCAGTCTCCTCTTGGCTTATATCGAAATCCACTGACATTTGTCTTTACAAATCCTCAATTTTGTACTTCTAAAGCCCAGAACACAACACACCAAGCTGACGGTAGGCCGTTGGGCCGTTTTTGTTTTCTCAGTGTGGAACACGCACCATCGGCTGAAGTTGGTCCTCGTCTGCTTTTTTCCGGTCGATTCGACATGTTAAATCGGTGTCGTAGCTCATCGGTCAGTCCAGGCCATCTGATCATTCTGATTGGCTGTTCAGCTGGCAAACCAGTGCACAAGACTCCTGCCACCTGCTGGTACGGAAAGGCATTTCTTCTTACGCAGGCACAAAACGGATGTGCTACTTGGCCATCAGGTGTCGAGCATCGGCTTGGTGTGTCAGTGCAACTTTGACGCAGGGCAACTTTAACCCAGAGCTGCCGACCAGCACAGCCTGCTTTCGTCGCAACTAGTTCATTGGCGTCTGCTTGGTGTGTTCCAGGCTTAATTCGTGACTGGTGTTTTGTTTTGCTCTGTCCACTGCGCTTCCGCATTCATCACCATGTTTTCCTACGTTCAATGTCATCTGCTGGAACATCACTCTCTCGTGAACGTGTGCACGACAGTTAGCGGAAGCTAGAGATTATGGTTTATAAAGTTTTAAATAATGGATTTTTTTTCTTACAAAACTGCATCAATTTGCTAGAGCTATGTGGAACACTTTTTTATTATGGATTTATGCACTTTTATTGGAGTTCAAAATCTTAAACCCCATTCACTGCCATTATAAAGGAGGAAGAGCCAAGACATTTTTTTATGTAACTCCGACTTATTCATCTGAAAAAAGAAAGTCATCATATACACCTGGCTTGAGGGTGAGTAAATCATGAGGTCATTTTTTTAGGGTGAACTATCGCTTTAAGCACTCAAATGCAGGACTGTGTTCTGCTGCGGTGTGAACAGGGCCTATTTCAGATCCTAAGCACTGTTAAGTTACCAGTGATTATTAAGAATAAGTATGCTTTTCTGGAATATAGTTTATTAGCTAATGCTGAATGAATAAAAAGCAATTTAGGCTGTCTGAATTGATCTGTAGGGACTGATAGAATAACAAATCCTAACTACCTTCTCCTGTCTTTTTCCACTAATATGCAGGCTCAGCGTCAAGCACAGTCCATCCAGGAGAGTCTCAAAGCAATAATCTTATGGTTTTCATCTAATTAATTAGTGGTCTCCAATACTCTTTCTAACAAGTGCACCTTATTTGTGAGAGATTAAGAGCAAGCAAGAGCTCATTGGAAAAGTGTAAAAGATTTGTAAGACCTCCTCTGTGCACCTGCTTAATTGGGCTAATGATGGACCCCAGAGGGTTTACCGTGGAGAGATCTACAAAGTGCCTCACCAGGACGAGTTCTGGCCAAGGTAAAGCACAAAGACTAAATATAAAGGACAAATGCACAACAGGTTGGCCGTAGTAAACCACATGCACTGCATAAAATAAACCAAATAGACATTTATGAATGTCACTTGCGCCAGTTTAGATGAATCGTAAATTCCCGTTGACCAAGGTCTGGTAATGACTGTTCGTGTTTGGGATTATCAGTTTGCTCTTACGCTGTCTGTTCATGTAGGACATTTAAAAACATTGCCATTAGAGTCTGAATAATCCGTTGTGAAAGTATTTCCATTTGTCCCTTTAAGGAGATTTTTCATTAATGGGCTACAGGCCTAACATAGGAAATAGGCTAGATGTTGCATAGCTGTGCCATCCAGCGTAATCCACAACTTTAGTCTCATGGGGGACTAAATGGACTCTGAATGCGGACCTTGGGTGTGCATTAGCTAAATAGGTATTAACTTGACCAGTAGACGCTGCTATGACACAGAGTTTCAGCACAGCATATGTTGAGACTTCATAAGCAGCTTATACATTTTAGTTTTAGTTCTTTCTCTTCCGCCATTCCAAATGACCAAATATTGCTCTGTTTAATCTGCTTGTTCACTTGCACTGCGGTGGTAGTTAATGCCAGGATCAAAGACCATACAGGAGGCCGAGGCTCAGAATGACAATGTCTGAGGTTCTAGCTACTGAGCTAGTGTAGTTCAACACACTTTCTGTATGCTGTTTTCACCTTATGTATTTTTCTTCTGAGCAGAAAATCAGAAATTATTATTTTGAATCAATTATTCCAATGAGGAATTTAAAGGGAAAAGGGATCCAGAAAACCGTTCTGTTCTGTGTATGCGCGCATGTGGTCTGTATAACACCAGACATCCAGACTTGTCAGGCTGTTAGTACTATTATCAGTTTCAGATCTACACAAATCCACAGATTTATGCTAGCAGTCAGAGAAATTAAAATAACATGCTTTTTGGTGCTCTTAACGCAATCCCTTTAGACTCCATTTTTAAAACATCTAAATCTGTTATTACTGGCACAAAACCCTTTTAATTTCATCTTTGACAAGATTATCAGATTCATTGATGATGTCACAAACTTAAATAAATAGTGTAAAAAGCACAGAGTGAGCTTAGACTGGATGAGCAGGACTGAATAGATAACCCGCTGCTCCATTGATTAGCCTTGATGGCCTGATTATAGTCATCATTATTATTTATCAAAGTAAGTGATTTAAGGGTAGATCTGAACGATCTAAAATAGCCTTTAACTGAAAGGTATCTCTGGGAAAAGTTTTTTTTCCCTAAATGCATGGTTAATACAGCAAATAATTCACTTTATTGGCTAATTAACAAGGTTTGATGCACATGCAATGCATAATAATAATATTTAATAATGACTGTAGTTATTATTAGTGCTGTTTTATGTGGTTAAGCAGCTAGTTTTTCGGCCTGCTAAGCTGTCGTACGTCGTGTGTCCAATGACGCACAGGTTTGCGTGACAGACACGGAAGTTTTGAAGGGTCGAATCTTGACCCTTCCAAACTGAGACCAGTAAACTACCGTGACTGTCTCGTGCTATCCCAAGCGCCAAGGCAACCTGTGCGCATAAGAAGCCTCTGGCTCGTGAATGGTTAAAGAGAGCCCATTGTTTAGCCTAACATCGACCAACGCGGGGCGCGGATTAGAACGGCGTCTGCCCGTCCCATATGTTACTTCAGGGCTGCGTTGCCCGTAATTAAAAAAGAAAGATGCGCTCTGCAGGAACGGAGGCCATTGGTTTTGCTCGTGAACGTCAAGGCGTATGATCTTTCAGTGACTTGTGCACAATTAAAACAACACCAAATTCGAAGTTACAACCCCTGGGAGCATCCTACTGTGTGGCAGAGCATGCCTGTACACATATGAAACAGACTGTAACAGCATTGTTAAAAGTCAGTAGCATGTGCGCAGGAGTTGTGGGCTTCTTTCACGCCCTGTTTATCGGTAAACAGTGAGTCGTTCCAAACATCACGGACGAAACTGGTTTATAACCATAGCCAGGCTGTAAACAACTTTGGCTCCTAATAAGCTATTTATTCGGACTTCTTTCAGAGACCGAATAAATATTTCAGCACAGCAATTTTAAACAGGCTATATAGTCCACATTTAACATAGGCGTTTCCAAAGCGCTCAGTAGAATTGTCTCGCTTGGTTCTACGGCACGTTTCCCAAATATATCGTTATCTATACCAAAAACCTCCTTTACGTGTGCACTGACCAATATTTCTCATTATTATTATTATTATTACAGTTTATCGTTTATCATAGTCAAATAAGTGTCATTTAATAAATCATAGGCTGTAGTTATTATTGTTACAAAGTCACTGTACACTAGAAGAATATAAACATATAGGTAAAAATCGCGTTTAAAACGACCCACACTCTGCGCGGCACGTGATACGCGTAATTTTTCATAACACAAAACAATTTTAAGACCATTTTTTAAGCATAAGTTAATTGCAATGAATATAAGACATATTCTCAATATTCCCAATAGGGATTTTGCAAGAAAACATGCCACCATGTTTATTTATTGATTTACTTTATGTTTCTCAATAAATGAAATCAACGATGCTAATATCTTCCTCTTCATTGCTCCCTTCATCCTCCACTGGCAAGTTTAAATGATCTAGCTATGAAAGTGAATATCTCTATCGATACATATATGAGAGAGAGAGAGCCAGCCTATATATAAATGATAGCCTATATATATTCACTTACACCGCTGATGTCCGTCGTTGTAATGCTCTGCGTGCATCTGTTAAAGGAGCACAACTGTAGGCTAAAGAATAGCTGCAAGGCCCCTTAAAAGGATCAGCATCACGGGAAATCCCATTAAATGCATTTATCTTTCATCACTTTCATTAATCTCTATGAAGTTGAGCATCAATATTTACGAACCCTGGCTTAACAAAGCCATAATCATTTATTTAATTCAATTCAGAAATGTTCAAGAACTTTCCAGCTTCCCGACAAACTGACGCGCATTTCCACGCGGCATTTCCGCGCGTTTTCTTGTTGGGAGACTAACTCTTGAACATAGCAAGAGTCTCTGCCTTAAATCATAACCTGGTGAAATGCATCGCTAAGACAGCCCCAAATATAAATTGCCGATTTATTAGGCAAATACTGAAAACTATGTTCATATTTCACTTTCTATAGGTTACACTACATTAATGTCGATAATGCTTAGTCCAAATAATAAAATCCATGCTTTCCCCCCTCAGCATTATATTAATGTATGTAGGCTACATCTTTAGAGGCTAAAGCATTTCATATTATTAAAGGCTGTATTTTATAGTTGAAAGCAGTGTGCCACACTGAAATATGATGACGTAAGCTATTTATAGAGCATCAGTTAAGATGGCGAGTTATTGACAGTGATATATAGAGCAATGCATCTGTTTTTACCTGTTATGTAAGTCATTTCTGTAGTCTGACCCCCTGGGTGTTGGGTGGGTGGCAATGGCGTTGAGTGTCGCGTAACTGTAGCTCCAAATTCAATCAACTGTCTTTGCAACTGGCACGTCTGTCCACTACAATGGCAGTAACTGTCGTAATTGACCTACTTAGCTCAAGTGTTTTCTCACTTCAGGCTTACAGACATGACGGTTGGATGAAAATGGCGATTAGACTTAGGATGTGTTTTATTACGATAAACGAAGTCCATGTCGTTGTATGTGATATGATAGGGATCAACAATGGTGGCTTATTTATCCGAGTTCAAGCATTTTAGAACAAAAGTATATTTTTCTGTAGCGATGTAAATGTACTTAGTAAATTTATTTTTATTTAGATTTCGCCATTTTATATCCATATAGTTGTAATAAATGAAGTCAATTCAAAACATGATTGGCAAGTAAGTTAAGTGATTATATCAATAGGCCTAAAATATATTTCTCTGCTTGCACTTTTTCCCAAGCTGTTTTTGCATTTAACATTTTTACATTGCAGATTTTACGTGATTAATATTGTGCTTTATTTTTTGAATCGTGTATATCTCGTTGAAATATTATTTCGTATATTATTTAATATTCACATAATTTTATGTATGCTCTGTGTGTCGGTGTGTCAGCTTTACTTGACCAATAATATCACTTCAAGGAGGTTTTATTTTAGGTGATAGGCCTAGCTCTAGAGAAAGAATATGATTCAGATATTACTCTGAGCTGTTTTGAGAACACCCTGTGTTCTTGGACATAGGCTTGGACGGTGCATTATAGGCCTACATTTCAATGTACAGGTACAATAGACTACTGGATTCCAGATCCGGTCAATGTCATTTTAGAAGTCAAAATCATCATTTGTTTTATTTATTTGAAAAAACACCTGGGCAGCGTAGTCGTTGGTGGTCCAGAGATGAAAATAATATTCTCTAATCATTAGAGACGAAGAACATTAATGTAAACAAACAGTCTTTTTTGTTAACTGAGGTTTCAGAGAAAATGAAGCTGCTTCAAATACATTTTCTACAAAAACTGATTATAGCCTAGTTTACGTAATATTTGAATATGAATAAATTAAATTATTTTAAACTCCTTTCAAAATTTGTAAAAAAAAAAAAAAAAAAAAGACCAGGTGTTTAAGAGTTTACAAGGTCGGTCAGATATTCAGTCATTCAGACTCATTTCAGGCGACATTATTAAATATAGCCATTTTTACGCGGAGGGTTTTAATGCTTTTGGCTGTACTTGTTTTCTTCATTTTATCGCTGTTTAGTGCTTATTTTATTTGTCTAACTTGTCTTATACAGTGTTGTGTATAATTTATATACATTTACACACATTTTTTTCCGTTTTTGACGTTCATCTCGCTGTTTGACATACTATGTAAAATAAAATAAAAATTATAATAAATAACTGAGCAAATTTCTAACATTCAGTATAATTATAGTAAGCTTCATTTCATTCCAAATTCATTTGGAAACGGTTTAGGTTTCTTACAAATATTCTGATCATTTCGCACCATTCTTTAAATGGTCTTTATAGCGAGGATGTGAATGAAAAGATTATTTGCCAATGTCAAGGACGATAATTGAATGTTCCACTGCTCGCAATTATGATGGAAGAATTCAAAGATTCGATTCTGACTCCTTGCCTCCAAGTGAAATAGTGTAATTATGAGATGTCACTCAAGTCGGGCCCTTACAATAGAATTATTCCGGGACCCGACGGTAAAGTCCTCAGTTCGCTCTCTACCCCTCCTTTACCGAGGGGACTCTTTCTCTTTTGTGAAAGTTTTCTATTCAGTCACAGAGGACTCCGAGGTGTTAGCTTTGTCCTCAGCTGTATCATTCAAATTTGGAATTAAAGTATTGAATTTGTACTTTATTGTTTTCCTCTTTAATTTAATATGTATTATTTATTTATTGTATGTATGTTGATTTTTAATGTGGGGCCTAATTTTGTTTTTTGAATTCGCTTCATGAGAATTCAGCACAACAGTATTGTTTTAAGGTCTGTACAATTGACACGGCATGCAAATTATACACACACACACACACACACACACACACACACACACACACACACACACACACACACACACACAATACACACACACACACACACACACACACACACACACACACACACACACACACACACACACACACACACACACACACACACACACACACACACACACACACACACACACACACACACACACACACTTTTCTATTGTGAAATGCCATCCGTTGTTGCAATACAGACCAAAATGGTGCTGCTCTGTATTCAGAAAGGCGGTTTTAAAGAAGGCTTTGAGCTGCGTTTGAGTTGCCCTCTGCCCTAAAGAAACCCCGCCAGTGAAATATTGGGATTAACTGGTCTTTGAGGCGCGGATTAGCGCGACTTTCCCAAGCCGCACATTCCTGGTCTCTTAAAACGAAAGGGCCGGAAACCCGGCGGGGAAAATTAGAAATAATTAAAATTTGCTCACGCCTTGCATCCAAAGATACATTTACTTTACGCGTCCCGATGTTTAATTGCCAAATTACAAAACGCATACAAGCCAGAGCTTTTCAAGTTTAACCTTTAATTTAATCTTCTGAGTTCGCCTGTATCAAAACCTGTCCCGTTATAAACCACTTGTTGACGCACACTTTATTGAAAATTGATTGGAATACAATATTGAGTTGAGGTGGGCAATTTATTGTAAACCAGTCAACCAAGAGCACGCTATAATATTTAATGTGGGTATGCACGGGATTTCCTCTTTTTTATTCTCCCAAGGAAATTGACACCATTTCGATTATTTTTTTAATTGGGATGAAGTTAATAAATAAAATAATTCACATTTAGAGCACGTTTAAATATCCCGTCCACCTGATAAATAAACAGATAAAACAGTGTCACGTACATTGGCCATCTGTTTCTTGATACATCATCATTGTCGCACAAGTTAATCGATTCAAATTTGGTGGTTCGGCTAGCCGTCTCTTTTCTTTCTCATAAATCACAGCCTTTGCATTTCAAGCTATTGTAGCTAACCTATTAAAACACAAGCACACACATACAATTCATAATACATTTTAATAACTTGTCCAGACGTAATAACTTTAAATATGGTGTCAGATTTGAAATTGTTTATTAATATTTCTGTGGCGGGACCACATTACCACTCCAGACAAGTTTAAGATCCACGTGGGTGGTATATCAGTTATGACCAGTTCCTTTCTTACACATTCTCTCGAGTCCCTGTATGATTGTTTGTCTCTTGAAATTAATCCAATAGTAATCATGTGACTAGTATTATTTACCGTCAGGTTTCCTTAAAGAAAAAAAAAATCTATTAAAATTACAGCCGAGTCTTCGCAGATGCGATGGAGCTCACAAATTGCATACAGTTACAACAGATCACAGTTTCGAAGGCTAGCACAGATAAAAAAAAACACACACACAAATGTACCATTTATATAAGACACACATTGATTGTCTTTTAAAAACTACATATTGATTCCTTATAAACACCTTTTCTTAAATAAAGTAGTGCATGATCCAGGTCGCCACGAGGGCGTTCAGCGCACGCACGCACACACACGCTCGCGCACACACGCACACATCCTCTCTATCATCCTCCTGATGGAAGTGTCTCTCGTCTTGCCAACATTGAAATAGGTCGGCGTAATGTAAGAGGCTTAGAGAAAGACTGCCCATTCCAAGCACTTAACCAAAAGATTGGCTCCTTTTGCCGTGTAAGGATTTGTTCCGTGGCTTTGACCTAACTTATTACAAATTCACTTTGATTCCCTCTACCTTAAACAACAGGTTGTGGTCAATAGGTTTATACGCATTCACAACCCTTTAAAAACTACTTTGCAGGCCACAAGGGGTGCATGTAGCTCAAATAGATATTTCATGTCAAAGACGAACTTCAGAAGCGCTGTCGGGCACAACCTATCCATCTCGGAGAGTTCGCGTGTCACGGAACACTTCTGTTTTTGGAAGGATGGCAAGGTTTATTTTATGGTCTTTTAGTGTGTTGATTGGACAGAATGGCAGACGTTTCGTTCGTTTCACAACACCTGGAATTTCCAGGAGGAAGTCTGATCTTTGTAATCCAAGCAGTCGGCATTGAAGTTCAGTTTCCACGAGGTCGCTTGGTCCTTATAATCCAAGCAATCCGCGGTGGAGTTGAAGCCGAGCCCCGAGGCGCCGTAACCTTGCGTGGGGAGGGACGCGGGAGACTGGTTCAGGTGACTGGTGACAGCGTTGCTGCTCATGGGGCTCAAAGTGGATCCTGGCCCGGCCAGCTGATGGTGCATGGGCGTCAAGTAAGAGCCGCAGTCCATGCCCCCAAAGTAGGATGTGGAACCAGCGTAGCCCTGGCTGTATCCAGACGCTTGAGTATAGGTCATGGGGTAGGATCGCTGCATGCAGGAGGAGGAGGTAGAGAGTGGGTCTGACAGCGGGGAGATGGAGGCCGGGCTCCAAATGGACACCGGCGCGGTTGTGGTGGGGATGGCCGGGACTGAAGTGCTGGAGGGCGGGGTGAACTGGCCACTCGCCCCGCTCTCAGAACTGGCCTCCCGCGCTGGAGAGCTTTTCTTTTTGGCAGGTCGCACTTTGTTCTGGCCTCCGTTTTGTTGCTGTTGCTGCTGCTGGCGACACTTTGCCCTTCGGTTTTTGAACCAAACCTGACGTGATAAAAAACAAAACGAATAGATAGCCATGAGCAACAAAACAAAAACAGGGTTTATTAATATTAACGGTGTAAACCAATTTAAGTTGTGGGGTAGCGCTGTATAATTATCTTTGTTCTGTCTTTACGCAAAATGAGAAACAACAGACATTATTAGGCTATATATATTTTAGTGCGCCTCTCGGTTCATAAAGATGTCTACGGATTTTAGATGGTTTCATTTTTACATTAAGACACTCTGCGTGACTTGAGTGATACATACCTGTACACGGGACTCCGGTAAGTTGATTTTCAGGGCCACCTCCTCTCGCATGAATATATCCGGGTAGCGCGTTTTCGCGAATAAAGACTCCAGCAAGTCTAGTTGCGCTCTAGTAAACGTTGTCCTTTCCCGCCTCTGCTTTCGAGGAGTCGCTGTTTGAAATAAACAAATGCATCACAAATTTGTACATCCGAAAAGCTTTCATGCATTGATTTATTTAAAAAAGCGCGTTATAAACATCACTGTATAATACCAAAATATCACTACGCCTATGAAATATCATATGTAAAACGTTTGACGCAATTTGTTTTATTATTTAGTAAAACATTTTAAACTTTTCCTCGTTTGATATGTAATCATTGGTGTAATAAAAACAACTAAATATGTCAGAATAATAGATACATTTTAATTTTAATTGCACCATCTGGTGTATGTTTTTTTAATTCTTACAACTTACAAAGCATATACATTGTATTGTGTGAGATTGTGGATTTCAAAAAGGCTGTGAACTTCTTCAAAACGAATAACTGTCTCATAACTCTACAATTTAATTAAGCATCAGCTGCACATAACCGTTGAACAATAATCTGCATCTCAAGAAACATCTGGTAATTATGAGACTAGAAAGCAAATCACATATCCAGGATATTATTTACATTTAAGCGCGCGCGGGCAAAAGTAACTAAACAATTATTGAATCAATTAATGACATATCAATATTGTTGTGTGCATACATTGCACTCATCTTTTACATATAATGCTTAATTATTCGGAAGCCTGTCTCTCACCTGGGTATCCAATGGAAGGGTGCAGAAGGTCCATACCGGAGGTAGTTAAACTTAGCCCGTTGACCGTGTAAGGTGGTTGCTTGAGATACGACATCATGCTAAAGATGGTTGTGGGGGCTCAAAGTTGGAGAAAATTAGGAAAGCTGAACACCGGTCCCTTCAGTCTCCTTTTCTTAGCCTTATTTCTGCTTCTAGCTTGGTAAGGTCTTCAGGTGGAGGTGAAACCAAAAACCCTGTTTTCAAAAAACGACAAAGATAAACAGAGACGTTTACTTAATTGCGACGACGGAGGTTGTTGTTTCAACGTCTGTCATTAGATAGAAACAGGGTTCCTCTAGCTGCGATGACATATAGGCGAATAAACCACGTCCACACTGCAACGTGCTCTTAAAGCCGCTCCAGACCTCCAGCTGTCCGCATGAGATGAACGAAGCTCATCTTGACAAACGCCCCCCGTCCCTCCCCTTCCTCCCCTCTCCCCACCAACCCCAACAACTAACATCATTAATTACAACAAGTCTTCACAAAGACAAAACTCGGTCGTTCAAATGTGCACACAAGCCCGAAACACAATTTGCATAGGAACCCGGCTAATTGTCTCGGCATAAGGCATAAGAGCATTGATTGGGAGCTATTGGTGGAAACAAAGGCCACTGTTAGCCTGATAACTAATGCTGATAACAAAAGCTCCATCGGCGAGGGACAAAAGTAACAATGACAGAAGTAACCAACTTCTCTCCCCACTCATATCAGTCAAAAGAGTAGGCATTTAAAATGACGTGGTTTTGTATTTCTCAGAAATTGCATCTGTTAATTCTGACTATGTTGAAAAGAGTTTAACAATATATAATTTTTAATCTTTTTGACGTTGGATTATTTTTTTTTGTCGCTAGATAGCAGTTATTAGTTCATTTTATTAGTTTAGATATTAGAATTTAAAAATAATTTGACTCAAACGAACAGATCAGCCAATCATTTTTGGGGCCCAAATGAAACAAAAAAAGTTTCTTATAATATGCCATCGTGTCACCATGCAAAACTCCAAATTAACCGAAGTTCAGCATCATCCAAATCACAATCCTGGTTGAATACATGATGAAATTATTAAACAAAAACTTCAGCCTTATTATGCAAAAAAAGTGGTTGTTTTTTTAATCCAACGGTTTCGCCCCTCAATCTGTCACTTAAAACAGTCCTCGTCTACCAGTTGCGCAGCCGCTCGATAGTAATTACCTCATCCAAGAATTAATTATGATAAATGTTGTTGTTGATAATTTAACGAGATAATCCGTGTGGCACGCGCTCCCCTAATTACTGGACGCTACCTCTTCAGCTGAACGTTTGGCCTCATTGATTCTGTGCATGACTACAATAAAAACACGCGTGCGCGCTCGCGCTCGCGCACACACACACTCAGACACTTCAATGTCTCTGGCAAGAACAAACTAGTGAAATAAAAAAATAAGTACTGAGACTATAATCATCAGATGTTCACTTGTTCAAGAAAAAGGAAAATATATCAAGCGGTATGCAACGAAAAAATGCGTGTTATATAGCCTACTCCTTTTTATTTGTATTCATATTCTCATCAGAAACATGAGCAGTGTGCCGAATTATGTCGCTCATTTTTATCGGTTCGCACCCAAACGCTTTAAATGAGCTAGACAACAGTTAGAAAACGCTTATTTAAATAAAAAAAAAATACAAATGTGAAGTAGTGTACTACCACAAGTCATGATGTGTACAAGTAAATATCGATACATATTTGTTATTTTTAAGAAACACGTTATGCATATAGGTTTATTGTTTGACTTTCTCAAAAGAAAAGCAAGCATCAAACGAAAAGAAACGTTTGAGATATAAAAAGATAAACAGACACAGAAAAAATAATTTTGCCTACATTTCACAATAACGATATAATTATTAATAATACAAAATAATAACAGTATTGTTCGCAAAAATCTTAAAACAGAAAAATATACTGAACACGACTACTAAGGCGGGCTACTTACTGAATAACTGGATTCAATTCGAAGTCCGTTAAAGTTTTATGTCCAATAGCAAATATACTTCTAAATGATTACAATAAACAGCCTATTGAAGACATCAAGATAAACTCCTTTTCATCAAAGCGTGAAGCAGCACGAGTTCTGATGAAGCGTCTACAGCGAAACGCGAGGAACGGATCAAATGCTTTGGAGAGATTAAAGCACATACGCTTATGATTCGCTGCTCTTCTGGGCTGAAGTTGCTGGAGTCTGATTTGTACAGCACGCTGGCCAATGAAGAGCTCGGGACTGGAGTCTGTTTCTCTCGCAGGGCCCTTTGCAGGGAAACAAACGTCGACAGCTTCTTTTTGATGCAAACTCTCCAGCCAATGAGAGCGAGGCCCTAGCGGAGCGCATTCTCATCTCTGGAATCAAAGGAATGTCATTTAATGTTGTAGCATTAACTCATAGTGTTATGAATAAAGTGGAAAGAAATGCATTTTTACACTCCTATCTTAAAAAAAAAACAATTCTCATATATTTGCATGATTGATCTGTTTGAAATGACTTTTTTTGCTCTGCGGTGGCCCTTAGTGAGCGTGCGCTAGTTTGTATTTCTTACCACTTAAAAAGTTGCAAAGGAAACAATAGTATCATTGATATAATCTCGAGCATGATTATTAATAACGCGTGAAGACAGCAGACTCAGTTTTATAATTCTTATATTATAACAGCGAGATGAAAACTAATGATGAGTATTGACGCTTGAATCCACGCAGGCCGTAGCTGGAGGGATTTACGGGGACTTAATTCCTTAAAACTGTCCTCTCGTCCACATGACGCTCAAACTGCAAGTGCTCAAGCTATTATACCAAACGTATCAAGAGATGAGAGCATCGCATTGCCACGGGGCTAGATTAGGGCCTTTTATAAGACTTGTAGAATACACGTGGAACCAGTGTGGAGTAGCGCAACGAGGAGGTGAGTTAGGTAGCTTTAACAAGGTTAAAAACAACATGTGCCAATATCCACTGTTTAGACATGTCTATCGGGATTGTTCTGTGTGGGAGGAAAGCCGACTGTATCATTACAGCTTTAGGTCTATGCATGTGAAGATATCCCGAGAAGAGGAGAACCCGAACTCGACATGCACGGACAGATGAACAACGGTGAGCAGCATATTAACACAGATCAGTGTTATTCAACGCATGTTTCTTTTTGTTTAATTGAATACATCTCAGATATATTTAAATGAAATGCAACTTTTTCTAAATAAAATAATTTATGAATATATTCTACCTATTATTAGACGTAGCCTATTATCATCACTGCTACTACTATTGCTGCTGTTGTTGTTTGTCATAACCATCAGATTTGCATCATTCATTCATTCATAAGGAGCATTACAGATTTTTTCTGTTATTCTTTGTTTGATTATGGCAAACTAGAATTTCCAATTATTATTATTATTATACTTTTTTACAGGATCAGTCATAAGGATTATACAAACAACAGCAGTACGTTCTAATTATTAATAATAATTTATATTCTGTTATTTTAAATTTTGTTTATTCTTTTTATTTGTTTGATATTATTGAAGCATAAACTATAGCAAATGTTGGTCCATTTTATTATTATTATTATTATACTTTTTTAAGATTAGGGTATTTTCCTGTTTATTACACTAAATTATACAAACAACAGCAACTAATAATAATATTAATAATAATAATAATAATGTAATATGTCATGATGGCTGGATTTTATCAATGAGATTTGTTTATTCATCATTTTATTTGACTTGCTTTGGATGATGCCGTTTTGAGAACGTAAACGCAAAGACAATTTAAAAACATGACTAATAAAAAGTTATATTGTGTAATTCCAGTTAGAATATGATATATCTAAAAAAACGTAGACTACATGCCTATAATAGGTTATTTTTATACAGAAGAATGGCGTCCCATTAATGGAGTGTGATCTTTCTTTGGGTTACAGATGCATGAAGTTTGGGAAGTTTCAGTTGTGCACCTGCTATTGTGGGATGCCCTGAGACGATGACAGCCACCATTATCCTGGTGATTTACCGGTTAATATTTCCCCACATCCACCTGCCACGCACCGTTTTCAAAGTCTAGAAACAATGTCTTTCATTTCAAGCGCTTTTGGAGTTCTTTGTGTTCGAAAGCGAATGAAAACGGAATCTTTCAACGCAAATGCGCGTTTCTTCTCTGAACGCATTCGCCTGAGCTCAAGTATGATGTTTCGAAGAACACACGAACTGCGGGTCTACATGTAAAGAATGAACCAAGATGATAAAAACACGGACAAACGATGGACTTCTGCGGTTCTCCATTCAAGATTTAAAACTGACCGGGAACTAAAAACACTTGAAAAGTTCATATCTGCATATTTTCAGACGGTAGAATACGGGAGCGCGCGTTTCACATTATATTAACGCGCTGTGTAATTTCTTTAGTAACACGCAAGTCACAGCTATGATAAATAAACCATGTTTCATCCCCGCGCGCCTTTATCGCTGGGATCTCGCGCAGCGTTGCCTCTCGCTGTTTAAACTGCTAAATTATTAATCAAATTCTAAACGCCCCGCGTCCGGAGGGAACTCTCGTCTTTAAAGGAATTGGGGTTTGTCAAAGTGAAAAAGAGCAATGCGTGTCCGCGCCTGTGGCCACAACAGCGCGATCCCAGTAAATGACACCCTTCCCTTTAATCTCCACTTTGGCTGAATGGCGAGTCGCGATATTAAACCTTTATTTGGGTTCTAATACTGAGCCTGTAACAGTATCTAGTATATTATTACGACGTTCTGTTTTTTTAAATGACTGAATATTACATTTACAATTACATACCCCATAAAAATAGACAAAGAAAAATACAGTCTAATATAGTTCAATAAACAATATAGTCTATAATAATATTTAAATGACAATAAATAATAGATGTGCTATGCTATTTTATTATTTATACAATATCCACTAGGCTTACTACTACTAAAAAAAACATAAAAAAATCATTAAAGTACTAATTTCTCTTTCTGTCTCTGATTTTAATGATTTTCTTTCTGTCTGCCCTGCAGGTCCGAATGGTTTGCAAGCACTGGTGGGCAAATGCAAAGTGGACATCATCTGATGGTATCTTATGTGAATGTTTGGAGGAGCACAGTAGGAAAGGATCAGTTTCTTCACAGTTTTATTAACAACTGTAGATTTGAACATCTTTAGTGCTTTTTAATTATGACACCATGTTGCACTTACTCTGAAATGATAAAAAAGGACTTTGTTGATTCATTTAAATGAATGTTTGACTTTACTGTATCTTCCGGTGTTAAATATATTGTGATTAGTTTTTTCTTTATAATGTTCTGAGTTTAGAGATTAGATTAAAACCCTAGATATGACTGAATGGACATCATTTAGCATGATACATTACAAATGAACTTGCCTTAATATTCCCCCAAATGTTTCTCTGATTTGACATAATTGTGACAGTGTTTAAATGCGATAACAGTCATTTGTGATGAGAGGAACACTTGAACGTGAAGGTGTGTTTGCACAAAGTAATTACTATGAATAAAAGAGCTCGTTTGATCTTTATTGACATTCATAATTTCCCGTGTTACTCATCTTCCCGTAAGGTACGGCAAACTTAAATGGGGTTAAATGTTACGGTCCGAGAAAATAAGGATGTCAGATTGGAAGGGTGGGGAGAAACGGAGGATGATTGCACAGTGCATTTCAAGAGATCACTAAGGTTACAGCGATATACATGTAGAAACAGACTGGGGATAAAAGAAAGAGACGAGGAGAGAGAGAGAGAGAAAACATAAAATTCCTTACTCACTGCAACAATATTGTACAGCACCACATTTTTCAGTATCTCTATGTATAATTGTGTTTACACACACACAAAAAAACATTGCTATACTAATTCATTTTGAATAAAATATATACTAAGTTTTGCAAAACAAGTTTGTTGAACATAAACGCACTTTAAAACCTCCAACTAGAGCAGAAAAAAGGCCCAAAACCAAGACAGAATTCTGTGCATATGCATGATGCATTTAGTATCTTCAGAAAATATTTAACGGTTATTAATCACTACTGTAATTGGTTGTCTGCTGTTTACACAGGGGCCAAGCAGCAAACAAATGGATTCAATTAAAACTGATTCGTCCCTTCAAGTCATCAATATAAGGCAAAGTAAGCCCTCCACCATACTGACAAGGACAAACAAGTACACACAAGGGGACACTAAACGTTCTTTCAGTCATGCATAAACATGCTTTTCTCTCTACGCTCTTGCTCACACACACACACACACACACACACACACACACACACACACACACACACACACACACACACACACACACACACACACACACACACACACACACACACACACACACACACACACACACACACACACACACACACACACACACACACACACACACACACACACACACACACACACACACACACACACACACACACACACACACACACACACACACACACACACACACACACACACACACACACACACACACACACACACACACACACACACACACACACACACACACACACACACACACACACACACACACACACACACACACACAGGCCCTCAAGGTGAACTTGGTGAAAGATCTACAAATTCAGATCTTCAAAGAACTTGAAATGCAATTGTGTCAAATTCACTTTCCCAAACGAATAATGATAACACTCAATATCTTTATTACATGGATCTAGTTGAGAAAAGCAAACATGGCATGAGGTGTACGGTGGAACCTGCCCTGCAGTGTGGGCTTCACGTCTCTCGCCTCTCTCAGAGTTCAAAGGCACAGGAACAGAGAGGGTCGGATTTATTCAGGCTTTATGTGGTAAATGCTTGGATGTCTTTCTTGTAGTCCGCAAGGCCCTAAGATCACATTTAGGAAATGTTCTATTGTGAGGTTGGCTGTGAAATCCCCATAATAAATTCACCAAACAGGACAAGGAATGGCTATTTATGATCGTGGCCATTTTTTCCTCTCTATCTTGCCTTCCAGGTAAAGGTGTGTCTGTTTATGCATCACTTCATAGACTCAAACACCAGTAACATGGACTTGAAAGGAACAATGATCATAAGATATACATTAAAATAATCTCTTATTGAAACTTTCAATACAAACGTTGGCTTATTATGGGTTTGTGACACAGAAGTAACGTCTAAAAATAAAGGGATAGTTAACGCTCAAAAAGGAAAATTGTCTTTGTTTACTCACCCTCATGATATGACTTATATGGAAGATATTTTGGAAAATATTTCTAACGTTGTTTCCAACCCCCCAATTTTCTCTGTATGGGCACAAACAGTGGAAACATTTTTCAAAATATCTGCAAAAGAAAGAATATTCTTCAGGTTTGGAATGACACAAGGGTGAGTAAAAGACAGAACTTCCACTCTTGGGTGATTATCCCTTTAAGAAGTGATATAACAATTATTTGTGTTATTTTGTCCCCAAGCCAAATCGTGAGCACCCATCTTCAAATACGCACGTTAACATTATTGAGTCTTTAATTATGTGATATAATTAACCCTGCACCCAGTTTGAAAGGCATGTGAGTCGAGGACGAGCCCCCATATGGGGTGAGCATTCCTTGCTTGTGCCCCGTCCAAACCCCACTTTGTTTTGAGTGACATTCTGGCACTCTTGTTCATACACCAATACTCAGACTCCAAATTGTACCGTCTTGCTGTCTTATACACTGCCAGTTCACACGCATCTCTCTCCCCTTTTCTATTTTTAATGCTCTTGCACAAAATGCTTTCTTTACGTTTTATGCAAATATATATTTTAATCTTCCTCTGGAAATCTTACACTTCTTTTCTTTATTCTTTTCTTTTATAGTGCCTGTGCCTTTTAACTGTTTTTATCTCTTTTGGAAAGTGGAGGCTGTCTGTTGGGACTCTCATAATTCTGTCAGTTGGATGTTTCCATTACGTTCTCATCACGTTCCTGCCATGTTCTTGTCCCGGCTCCAGCCTGTAGTCAGCTACCCTTCCAGCCACAGGCTGGCAGCTGTTGTTTTTTTGTTCTTTTTTTTCTCAATTGTGTATCTCTAAGGGCTTGTCTGTCAACTGGAACCCTCCCCTCCAATTAGGAGTGTCAACACAAGAACCGTCTGTGTGTGTGTGTGTGTGTGTGTGTGTGTGTGTATGTGTGTGCTTATAAGAAGTTCACAAACTGTCCCCTAAAACTGTCCTTCCAGGGATAAAACAATGCTTAGTTTCTCCAAACTGAAAATGATGCAGGATAAATATTTGCAGTTACATATTTTACCCTTTTTTATTATATAGACTGTATCTTAAGTGGTTTGACTTAAATATATGGTAAAATACTGAAAATAACACATTATGACTTTAACTGTATTTTTGAATAGAAAGGTATTTAAATTGAATTTGACTGCACTGATATACTGTAGACTAGAGTCATTTATATTGTAGACATTTATACTGACATATTTTACTGTGGAAGTATTTCATGCATTGTTGTATCGTATCTTGAAACACGGAACTGGATGTATTTCATTTAAAAAAGTGTTTATTTTCAACATTATCATGACAGGTCACCATTCGCCGCTCTCCTGGTTACCATAGGGAACCAATACTGCTGAAAAGAATGTAGAGTCTGCCAGAGTTGCAGACTGGGACAGGACAGGCTATGTGTGTGTGTGTGTGTGTGTGTGTGTGTGTGTGTGTGTGTGTGCTGGGGGTGGGAACACTCTCAGAAACCCCAGTGGTTACCGCCTTGCGGCTGGCAATAGGGATGCAGGAATTTCACTAGACCTACTGCCCGGAAAATGCCAGGTGGGAGACGAGGAGCGGACAGAGGGTGTGGAGGACTCACATTAATTGCTGGCAGGGGAAGTGGTGGATAGGTAGCTCAGGAACTGACAGAAGCTCAATAGAAAAATAGAGCGGTCAAATCAACTGCAGCCTGATGTATTTACTGTCGCTTTAATGTCATTTGCAGAATGAGCGTTTCTCTTGAAAGCTAGAATGCAAACTAATCATTTTAAGGTAAATTATTTCTTTGGAATTGCACATTTTTGGCTTAGACTAAGTGATGCTTTGAATTTGCAGTGCTTTTAGTATTTGTTTAGACTTACAGACAAATAAGAAACATCATTGTAAGTCTATCAAACTTCTCAAAATGATAATGTAAAATTCCATTAAAATTTAAAAGCCATCCTAAAAAATCTTTATGGTGACATAATGAACAGTAGCAATTTATTTTAAGGACCAGCTCTTACTATTAACTAGCATGAATATTACTAGAATATTAGCTGTTTATTAGTACACATAAAGCACATATTCTGCATGACCATATTTTAGATTCCTTAATTGTACCAATTGGGTAATAATTAGGTATTGACCTAAACTTATTTGGACCTTAAAATAAAGTGTGTATACCTAATGAGTATATTTAATGAAATAATATTATTATGCTGATATGATTGCAACCAAGACAGTAAATTGCATTTAAAAATATAAAAATGTTTTGTGTAATTGTATATTTATATTTTATTTATTTATTTACAGAGCAATGTAAAAAAAATACAAAAGGGCATGCCCTAATACACAATCAAGTGCTTATTTAAAATATAATGCAATCAAAATATAAAATAATCTGATCTTCTTTAAAAAAAAAACATTTATTTTTTAATCATTAAACTATACTGGATTTTGTGTAATAAACATATTTGGGACAGACCTTGTGGGTGTCTATGATATGGAATCATTTTACCATGATTCTCAAAACCTAATGCGATCCATATGGAGTCATAAACATATAATATGACATCTACAAATGCGGCGAGGGGAAGAACAGCTCAGTTGCTCTGAAATCAATGTGGTCTCTGCTGTGGAGCTTCTGGGGCACAGTTCAATAAAGCAGCAGCATAATGGTCAGCACCATGGTGGAGCCATCGAGTCATGGAGCAACATCATGCTCCGCAGCAGGGGAAGACATCGGGCAGATGGGTCCAGTGTAGCGGTACAACTCATCCCTCCTCCTCTCCCTCATACTTCTCTCTTTCTAGCTTTCTGCCCCACAGTGCGATTGGTCAGAGTCTGATGAATGGGTCGAAAATCAAACAGATCGGCAAGGTAACTGCACAGGAAAAGACCAACAAAGTGCAGTAGGACATATTAATACCGCATGTGCCATTTGTGATTGGCGAATCAATTACATGGAAATTAATGTCATTTTAAATGACTGATAGAGAGGCCAGATACTTGAGTGGTAGGAAGAGCGAACAAGTCACAGATAAAGACGGAGAAGGAGCAAGGGAAAGGAGGGAGAGAGAGCAAGGGCAAACGTGTGATTGAAAGAGAGAGGGCAGGCATATCCCTTTGAAATGCCCACTCAGGGGTAGGAGCCTGGGGGAGCAGGCTGGAGTGGCCCAGCGCCTGGACAGACAGGCAGTCACCACTCTGGGCCAGGGTCCAGCACCCCTCCGCCATTCCCACCAGCCTCTCCTCCTTGCCCAGGCCAGACTGGCTATGCCCCCCCCTCTGCCCATCAGTCAGCCAGCCTCCAGTGGACCAACTGGAGCCTCGCAACCTCACCTTGCCAACAAACCCCCCTACTTCCAACCCCCACCCAACTGTATGGCTCAAGCCCAAACTGATTCGCCCCCATCAGAGCAACCTCTGTAGTGTGAGGGACTGACTGATCACTCCATAAGCTCAGCACATTGTGCCTGACGTGTTTAGCGTGGTGCATGTGACAGGATGTCTGTCAGAATACTACACCATTCAGTTTTAGTGGAACTTGTTACTACCTACTAACTTAAACCTTTAGATCTTTTTGGCACACGAATAGACAAGTCCAAATGAAGTCTTAAGCCTGATGTATGATATTTGATATGCGAAGGCCTCTATGTTTTCAAAATGACCAAAAAGTAATATTGTTATAATATTTCAATATGAACACTTATTGGAGTGAAGCAAGTAAGGTGTACTTGATTTTTCACACATCATTTAGACAAGTCATGTGAGTTACAAATACGATACGACAGGCTATTGAGTAACGTTTATTTGTATGTCTCTCAATCATCATTGTATTGCACTGAATTAAAAAAAAGGATCTGGTGGATTTTTAAAGGCTCAATAAACTGTTCCCTAAAATATTTTAGTTTACTCTCATGCTAAAACTAATTCACATTATGTGAAATTAATTTGTCATTTTTTACTTTAAGGTTCCTTTAAAGCTGCAGGCCTTCCTTCTGCTGTAGAACACAAAATAAAATATTCTTAAAAACATTTAACAGTTTTGTCCTACAATGACATCATGAGACAACACTGAACCTGCATTTTTCAAAGTATCTTGTCTTCCAAGAAAGATAGAAAGCCACAAAGGTATTGGAATGACATCAATTCATGGTTGAACTAACATATAGATATAACTCAATTTTCTAGTGCTTTATGTGGCAAACAGATATAATACAGATATAGAAGAAGATTTTCAAACAGGGATGACTGTAATGTACATTGCATCATTGTCAGTTCAATCACTTAGAAATAAGGTACATGGAGGAAATAACTATCATACATGACAACCATCCTCCTGTGGTGACAGTAATGTTATACACCTCTGTGTAGAAGATGGATTTACAAGACAACAACCAACGTTTCACCTCTTGTATGTTAAATGACAGATCAAGTCTAATAAGAAAATTTGAAGGGCCAGATTTACTATCAGCTTGCGCCAGTGCAAACCCTCATTTAGTGTTAAAAAACTACTGTCAAGATTTACTAAAAACATAGTGGGAAAAGGTGTGGACACAGCTATTTTTGTGACTTACCTTACTGAATATGCATTTGTAGGAGTTTCCCTTTCGATTGGTAAATTTATCGGAGGAGAGTATTTAAATGAATAACGCAACGTGATTTATTAAGATTTGCGCTCATCAATGCACTGGTATTTGTGCCATTATTTAACCCCCCAAAAAGCAGGTCTTAAAGGGATACTTCAGCCAAAAATGAAAATTCTGTCATCATTTACTCTCCCTCAAGTATTTCCAAACCTGTATGAATGTCTTTGTTCTGCTGAACACAAAGGAAGATATTCTGAAGAATGTGAGAAACAGAGCAGTTCTGGGGCACCATTGACTTCCATAGTATTTTTTTTCCTACTATGGAAGTCAATGGTGCCCCCAAACAGCCTGGTTACAAACTTTCTTCAAAATATCTTCCTTTGTGTTCGGCAGAACAAAAAAAATCCACACAGGTTTGGAATTACTTGAAGGTGAGTAAATGATGACAGAATTTTCCTTTTTCGGTGAACTATCCCTTTAAATCAGGCGGTAATTTGTTCTGCTCTTGGTAGATTGCGCTGGTCATTATGGAAATGAGATGTTGCGTCTGTGTTCTTTAATGTGCACCTTGTCTGTAAATCACCCGCAGAATGTCCCCCTCCCATCGGCACTTTTATAGAATTACGCTCTAACGCTGATTTGCCCTGTTTAGTTAATCTGGCCCTAATAGTTTTACAGTTCACTTTGATAGCATGGTAGGTTATATTAAAAGCACTATTTGTACTTGGTGTCAATTTACACAGCTCAAGGTTACACTGTAGATTTTGAAACAAATGTAATTTGTAGCAGATTAAAGTAGAGAACTTGGAGTTTCAGATGAATAGTGCAAAAAACTTAAACAAATTTGGTTTCAGACATTAATGCATTTATCCAAAAAGTGTCACCAGTCTTTGCTAAAATACATCTCCCTGTAGACACAAAGACTTTTGCTGTTCACAGGGATCAGGTCAAGAGTCAAGTCAACAACTTAAGTGCAACTCAAGTCTGACGCTTCTGCATCTTTGTCTGTCTATTATTAACTGTTTGTGCTTGTCAGGGCCATTGTCTGTTTGTCAGTTTGTGGTTTTGCCTTGCCAAGTCCACAATGTCTTTCCCAAACTTGTCTGCCAGTAATTGTTCAGTGCATTCCTCTATTGTTTCTTTCCGAGATATCGTCTGATACGTCATCTCGCCATTATTTTCTGCTCTGCATACTGTCAGGGATGACAACCTCAATCTCTCCACCACCCCCAGGTCTGAGGCAAGGTTACCATGTCCCCATGGCAACAGCAGCAGGCCCACATGATTCGGCACAATGTGAGTGGGAATCTTGCCAAAGACTGGGAATTTGGGTGTGATGTAGGCATTGTGGATAACAGGTTCAGCCCCAGTGGAAGCAAATGGGTCACATGAGGACTGACTTCAGTGCATTAGATCACAACGATACTCTGTTAACAACCACTGTCAATGTCTTTAATGAAATACCGTGGCACTATTAAGATTGGAAATTACTGTTTTAATAAAAAAATAAACAAGATTGTATCCAGTTGCTGTGACATCTCCCTCTCTATCATTCTCTCGAACTCACTCAGCTTGGCTGTGTGTACCGGTGCGAACTACCCAGTGTTTATTTTGTTGTTCTCGTTACAGACCATAAACACCACTTACGCTGATGTTTGGGGTTGGAGTTGAGTGTGTGTGAGCCATATGCTTTATTTGCTGATAACAGGATTTGCTTGTGTTACAAATCACCAAACGAGAAAGGTTAATTGTAAACGCAAGCTCCAAAATGGCTGCACACTTTAATCTTTAGTGCGCGGATGCTTTAATATTTATCAAGAGTAATTAGATATAAACATGCTTTACCCTGTTTTTAGATCAGCACTTCCATGTTGTGTCAAAATGCTTTTTGGTTTCTTGGACATCCTTTAATTATAAACTGAAGCAGGTTTTTTTTCCGTTCAACTAAATGTAAAATGCAAATAATGTACATTGTAAAGTATTAAGTGAGTAATTCAATTACTTAAAAAACACGTAGAAATGAAAATTCAGTCATAAATTACTCACCCTCATGTCGTCTAACTGAAAATGTTTTCCTTGTATTAAAATGTATATAATTTTTAAAATCCATACAATGTTGTTTTGGGCTCCACTGACTTTTAATATAGAACAAAAACAGTCAAAATTGTTGAAAACTCTCATAATCAAGGAAGTCATACAGGCTTGGAACAATATGAGGATGAGTAAATCATAACTGAATTTCCATTTTTTATATTTGTCTTTTAAGTAGTTGTATTACTCCCTTAATACTTTACAATATACATCATTTACATTTTATAATTAGTAAAAAAAAAAACACTAACCCTGCTTCAGTTTCATAACTAAGGGATGTCCAAGAAAACAAAATACAATTTGACACAACATGGACGTGCTGATCTAAAAAAGCTGATCACTTAAAGACTTCAAAATTAGTCAAAAGTCACACACTTGGTTCACTGGTTGCCAAGCATGAGGACGGACTGGGATAAATAAAGATTGAGAGGTAGGTAGAGAGAGAACAAGGGGGTGGGGAGGTGGTCATGTTTTCCACTGGCACGTCGTTAACCTCCCGGGTCTTTGGGGAGAATCGGAGCTGCTGTGGGAGCTTAGAGCATAGAGCATTTGTTTGTGGGACCCCCGGGGGGAGGCAGACCCCATGCCTTTCCAAAACAGCAGTGTGTTGACGAGAGGGGAGGGACTGTATGAGAAGAGGGAGGAGGAAGGGGGAGACTTAAACAAAAGGTCCCCCTTGGGCCGAGGCCTACAACTTTGTCCCCAAAATAGTGATCCGGAGGTGCTAAAACAAGTGTTTTTTATTACTGGTACTTCATGTTCAGTGGCTGCACTATCATATTTATATGTATTGACTAGTCTTTGCACAAAGAGTTGAATTACTTTGGTAATCTAATACATTTAATGTGACTTGACCAAGAGTTGGAATAATCTGGTCATCTAAATCCAGACTTGGAGATAAAGTCTAATAACAGT
Organism: Ptychobarbus kaznakovi; assembly: GCA_027422405.1. Taxonomy (NCBI): domain Eukaryota; kingdom Metazoa; phylum Chordata; class Actinopteri; order Cypriniformes; family Cyprinidae; genus Ptychobarbus; species Ptychobarbus kaznakovi. Next base: position 7,157,822 of record CM049806.1, read on the forward strand.
AAATAACTTGCATAACAATAACCCAACATCTACAATATTAATAGAGCACTATTGTTTTCTACTGAAAGAGGTGCTTTTGGCCAGACCCTCTAACATTGCACAACTCTTAACCAACACTAAATCCGTTCAAACATATTAATCCTCTGAGCCAGGAATTTTTACATCTCAAGAAAAAATATCAGAATCTTTCAAGAATATAATTGTATAAGAATAAGAAAATAAGAAACCATTTTTTTCTACATACCAATGTACATACAAATATACTGCAAAATAAGGTATAAAGAGGACAGTCCTACAAAATTATGATTAAGGGTAAAATTAAATCACCTATGGTGGTCTGTTCTGGTCTGGTCTGGTTATGCAAAATTAGAGATTAATACCATTTTAAAAATGTTTTTTGAAATAATTATTTTATGCTCACAAAGGCTGCATTTATTTGATAAAAAATACAGTAAAACAGTAATATTGTGCCGTTTAAAATAACTTTTAACAGTTACAATTGTATTATCTTTTATTACAATTTTCTATTTCAATATATATTTGAAATGTAATTTATTTCGGTCATGGCAAAGTCAATTTTTTAAGCAGATTCAGTGTTACTTGCTCTTTCAAAAAATATTCTAATATATAAATTTGATGCTCAAGAAACATTTATTATTATTATCAATGTGGAAAACATTCATTCAAATTTTGTGGAAACTGATACATTTATTTTTCAGGATTCTAGAATTTCTTGTAGAATTGTTTTTTTTTTTGTCACTGTAATATTTCCCTGCTGAAAAAATAAACTGACCCAAACTTTTGAAAAGAAGTGTAGTTTTATGCATGAAATTGTATAACAATCTGCTATATATACAACAGAGAATATTTTTTAATGCAATAATATAAAAACTAAACAAGAACAAGAATACACTTTCACCATATTTTTTTGATCCCCTTCAAAAATGCATGAAACTGCAGAAAAAGTATATTTTCCAGAGGTAATGTCATAAGCCTTTTTGATGTTATGTGATATTTAAAAGTTAAACAATATAAATAAAAAATGAAATACAAAGAGGGGAGTAATATAGAATAATGGTTAAAGTGTGTAACATCACATGCTTAATGATTAAAACTACTCTGTTGTAGTGAGCATCATGTATCAAAGGGTTAAAGCATTAAAATATAAGGTTTTCTCTATTCCAACATATCAGATGTCAATTACAGTTTAATAATTTCGTTTTTAATAACTGATTATTTCTATATTTCATCCAGGACTAAAGTATGTCAACAACTAATAGTTGCACACGTCATCAGTTTTGTCCTGAAGTGTTGTGTTTTAAATATATCGGTAAACCGAGTGCCTCGGGTTGAAACTGTATTGACCCCCGCTGCTCTTTTTAGTGGAAGAGGGTGAGCTAGTACAATGATGATGGCCTAATACCGGCTACAAGACATTGAATCCGCCTATACCATATACTGCTGAGCTGGTAAATACTCTTACAATCAGTGTATTTTCAACCAACCTTTCACCCCCTTCTTTTTCTTTTCCATCCAACAGTGCCCCTCTATTTTCCTACCTCTTTATCCCTTTTAATTAGAAGGCAAATTCTGCTGGGTTGGAGAGATCTAATCCTCTGCCACCCAACAATGCACAGAGTTTGCTTTGAACAACCGACCTGCGGCCCTTAAACGCAAACCCCCGCCTCACAGCTGGCCCCTCCTCTCTGCTACCTAGCCTTCACACAGCAACTGATCTGGGAACAGCGACATTGGTGTCCACAGAATGGTCACATACAGGGATTAGAGGGGTGTATTCTGAATCCAGGTCATCTTCTGAGGTCAAACACAGAAGGCTCGGTTCTGTTTAAACAGTAATAGTTCTACTGAAAACGACTTTCTTTTATGGTGTGGTCCAGAGGGAAAATTCTTGGCATAATCACACGTATTCTCTCAATAACCATGTCGCAGGGCCCATGTGCAAAATAAATCCATAAAAAGACATTTAGTATTAATTTTGCTTTGTTTGAGTCTTTATAACTTCATTTTTTTTCTCCCAAGACAGTTTCAGTATAAACACACCAATTCTGAAGGTGGAAGTACGAATGAAACGGAGTTAGACATTAGATGGAGATGGAGAGAGAGAGAGAGAGAGAGAGAGAGAGAGAGAGAGAGAGAGAGAGAGAGAGAGAGAGAGAGAGAGAGAGAGAGAGAGAAAGCGCTATAGCAATGACAGCCTGTTCCTCTGCTAATTTACATATATATTAATGTTCTTCATTGTACATAGAGGATCTCATTAGTCTGTGTGATTTTCAGTCAAGATGCAGTTGGTGGATATTCATAAAACTCATCATTACATATACATATGTGTTTATGTGCGCGGAAGCACTTTTGCATTTTGTTGTTTGTGAATGACATTAGTTGATATGAAAGTCTGTCAGTGTAGATAGTTTCGCAAAACAAAGATAAGGTTATGCAAAATTATACATTTACACATGCAATTGTATAACAATGCATAATTCCATGTCATAACATTGCATTCTTTTACATGGTGTACATCTCGATATTTGCAGAAAGCTCTTTCACAGTGTTAACCAACAAACTAGAGAGGGTAAAGATTTTAATATACATGCAGTTTTAATGATTTTCACATTAGCTTGTGTTGAAGAACATTTTCTATCTTTAAGTCAGTATGATTTCTTTTCTATTTCTGCCGGGCTACTCTTGGTCCATTAAATTAGCTGACCTTTCTTCATGGCTCTGTACTGTGGATTGGCCAATTACACTGGCTGAAGTGATCATTTTCAAGAGCGTAAAATGGAAATGATATTCACGCTGTTCTCAAAGCAGTCTGTCTCTCATTTGTCCTGACACCAGGCTGGTAAGGTCATCAGATATAGCCATAATGTGCAAGAATATAAAAAGTGTTCATGAAAGATAATGACCCTATTACATAGAGAAACATGTTTTCATTCAATATTTTAGTTAATTTATGCTCAATTTTACGTTTATATAGATCTTTTCTATTGATTTATTTTGGAAGATGTGGTTAGTGCACGTGATCCCAATATACTATGCAATTTTGCGATATATATATATATATGGTATATTTTATTGGCATATTATATTGCAACTAAAATATCAATTCCATGTTTGGTATGAATATCTAGGTTGAAGGCTGAAGAATGAGTAGTGTTTTTACAAAAGTAAATCAATATTTTATAACCAATTAATTATTTTAGCATATTTAATATTTAATACATGTATTTTTTTCGTTTTGAAATAAACATGGCTATTTACACTGCATGCTTCTGTGTATTATTTATGATTAGTTTACAAATTAAGACTAAATGCAACCCTGCTGCAATGAGTAATGCTGCACACTCTGCTAATATTTGTGTATATTAAGCCTTGCCATTACATAATTATGACTTTGATCTAATGTTAATGTACTCTGATCGTAAGTCTCTGCCTCAGGGGAGTGTGCCGTGTGTTTAGGTGATATTTCTCGATGTATCACACAGATGGGGGGGCACAGGGGAAGTCAGTCCACGGGCCTCTGCAGAATTCTGTCAATGATTGCGTACCACGATGGCTTCCCTTGTACAGTTTTGTAGCCTAAATATTTTACAAACTTAATTGGCATTCTCGAGGGAGGGCTGCCAGCTGCCTGCCTGATGGCATGGATGTTTAATTACCAGGCAGGCACGGGTGGGCAGACGGGCGGACTGTCTACAGAGACAGTGAGGCAGAAACACATGTACAGTATCAAGAACTAGAATCCTTCAGCAGCATTATATTTAAAGTTATTTGTTTTAAAATAATTCTAGAAAGGTGCTCAGTTTTGATTGTTATAGCTTAACAACATGCTCAGAGCAAACTATTGAGTGCTGTTGTGCAGAGATGCTGCTTATGTAGAAAATTCATAATCAGTCACTTGTTAGGTTCCATCTCTGCCTTGGAAGGTAGATGTCCATGTAGGTAGTAGGCAATGAGTCAGGAACAGACCAACTGTTTTAAGGTGAAGGTGTCACTGGGACATTAGATCAAGTTTACCAAAAGCTGCAATTGAAGCTTTAGTTTCTAGTAAATAGTCAAAAATAAATGAAGTTCACAACGCAGGTTGTGGAGGAGCCTAATCATCCAGTCCTGTCAATCATCACTACAACCGTGCATAAGCAGCAGTCATTGCTCCATTCCAGCAACAATTCTTCTGGCATCCCTCCACCTACTCCTCTAATTCCTTCTCTTTTTCCTCCACACTGTACCATTATAGGGGGTTCCTACTCGGAGCTCGAGTCGAACCAAGCATCGGGTTCGAGCTTCCTTCGCGGACAGCAAGCCATGTGCATTTACCATTTTCTGGCAGAACTGAATGGGCAGGGGAACTCATTAAACGAAAACAATTAAATTCCCACAAAATATATAAAATGGATAGTAATTTTATTTTAGCACATTTTACTTTTAAGTAGCATTGACAAACAAACCTTTTCTCAGACTTTACTGAGCCGCTGTAGCACTGTTACTTTGACTATCTGGTTCTTTTTAGAGGATGTATGAAGTCATTTCAAAAAGTTGTTTTATAATAAATCACATGAACTATGGATATATTCCATTCACATTTGACAACCAAGTGTTATTTCTTAGAATTTAAAACACAAGTGATCCTGTAAAATCACAACATTTTACAGAAATACAATTTCCTGGCAGTTACCCTGATTCAGAAATAAATGGTCATAGTCATACAATTAAAATACCGCATAGTATTAACTTCTGCAGGAAGTTTGGTAAGTCCTCTAATAAGTAGCTGGAGAATTTAGATAGAGCGTGCTTGTCTCTGATAAATGGAATCTCTCAGAGAGGTTTTTCATTTATTTGACTTAGATAAAAGCAGACACATTAACATTTCCATTGCTTATGAGAATCAAGGATCTGAGAATAAATATAGTAAGTGTCAAAGCACCAAATCTCTCTCTTTATTTAACGACATGCAGTAAGACTGTAAAAACTGAGGCAGATCTCTGATGTAAAAGAGAAAGTTATTAACAGTGTCCTGGCCATCTAAGTTTATTTATGTTTTATCATAATTTGGTAACACTTTACTATAGGGACCAATTCTCACTATTGAGTAGTTGCTTATTAGCATCCCATAATTAACATATTGGCTGTTTATGTGTACATAAAGATATAAAGCACATATTCTAATCATACCCAGTACCTAAGCTTAACAACTACCTTACTAACTATTAATAAGCAGCAACTTAGGAGTTTACTGAGGCAAAAGTCATAGTTAATGGCTTGTTAATAGTGAGGATTGGACCTTAAACAAAGTGTGACCCATATTTTTTTGTTACACATATTTATTTTAGTTCCATATATTAGGTACACCTGTTCAACTACTCATTAATGCAAATATCTAATCAGCCAATCAAATGGCAGCACCTCAAGGTATCTTGGCATGTAGACATCATCAAGACAATCTGCTGAAGTTTAAACATCAGAATGGGGAAGAAAGGTGATTTAGGTGACTTTGAACGTGGCATGGTTGTTGATGCCAGACAGTATTTCAGAAACACCTGATCTACTGGAATTTTCACTCAAAACCATCTCTAGAGTTGACAGAGAATGGCCTGATAAAGATAAATATCCAGTAAGTGGCCATTCTGAGGGCGAAAATGCCTTGTTGATGCCAGAGGTCAGAGGAGAATGGCCAGACTGGTTCGAGCTGACAGAAAGGCCACAGAAACTCAAATAACCACTCTTGAACATGACTATGAGTTCACTATACTATCATATCAATATGGACCAAAATCACTAACTATTTTTTTTCAGCACCTTGTTGAAGCTATGCAATGAAAAATTAAAACAGTTATGAAGGGGTCCAACCAAGTACTAGCAAGGTATACATAATAAAGTGGCCGGTGAGTGTATGTGCTACTATAACGAGCTAATTATTTCACAGTTAACCAATTACTAGAAAGAAATACATTAAGTTCTGTTCAAATTATACATATTTTTTACAGTGGTTCTGTTAATGCAGAAAGTGCACTATAAATCTAAGCCTGCCTCCGCAACTATTAAAGCTAGTGCCGTGTCCAAAGCTGCTTCTCAGGATAACAGAGGGATATATGTGGTATACAAAAACATATATGTTTTATAAATCTGGTTCTGTCTCTATTACGGAGATGCATATATGAGGTGGCCCTACAGGAGACAGAAGAATTTGAGTGTTGGGTTGAACCAGCCAGCGGTGTTTGGACGGTAGGACATGTTGACTCAACGCATCTCATTACTGGTCCATGTGTCTGCATAGTCATGCTGGATAATGGGCCCGCAGCGGTGGCATGCCAACAGGAAATGTAAAAGTTACTGGCTTTCAAGGGTAAACAGGCTCTTTGCCTTCTGGTTAGGTTGAGACAGCTGAGCGATTTACAAACATCAAGTCAAAGAACAAGACGCCCATGTTATTGAAGATATCGTTTTAGACTAGGACAAGAGAGGTCAGCGACCTTTGGATAGACTAGACATATTTCGACTTGTCTTGATAGAAGACACCTTGGTAACACTTTGCAATAAGGTCCCATTAGGTACCCTTAGTTAATGCATTAACTAACATTAACAATTAACATTACATTTTTGGTAACACTTTATTTTAATGTGTCCTTGTACATGTTACATGTTCTTACTATTATAATTACAAAAAATATGCATAATTAAATGCATATAACCTAAGCCAAACCCTAACCATACATGTAGTTAATTAATATTACTCAGTACTTACAGTAAATGTATAATTACACTGTAATTATTTTACAGTTATAAATGTTAATTAATAAAAATGCAACTGTTTATTGTTTTTAGGTCTATTATATGAAATTAAAAGATGCAACTTTTGAAAAGAATAATGTATTAAGAATTTTTGAAATTACCTTTAGCTAACATTAGGACATGCTTTACAAATATTGTTCATTATTAGTTCAAATTAACACATTTTAGGTAACTAATGTAAACAAAATGGAAAAATGGAACAAAGTGTAAAGTGTTGTGACATATTTTATGATTAGGCTCTTTTGAAGTGTGATTATCAGAAGGTGTAATGGTAAACAAAAATTATGGTTTGGTATGCCTTTTTGCAAAACTTTCTACATTTAATTTTCAGATGCATACGCAACACTGAAGTATATTGATATAAATGTTACTTTCCTAAATTTTGATTGAAAATATATCGATATACTGTACAAACAGAGTATCTAAATATGTTCTGCACACAGAAGTTTACACGTGCAGTGGCTAAAACTACGCTGGGTAACACTTTATTTTAAGGACTAGTTCTCACTATTGCTTCTTCGCATGCATAATACTAGCATATTCGTTGTTTATTAGTACATATAAAGCACATATTCTACATCCCTAATACTACCCAATATCTAAACTTAACACCTGCCTTACTAACTATTAATAAGCTGCAACTTACGAGTTTAATGAGGCAAAAGTTTATGGTTTGTTAATAGCGAGAATTGGTCCTTAAAATGAAATGTGACCAAAAAACATACATTAAAACAACATACATTAATAGCACAGTAATTACATACTAACTACATAGTTATTATTGAGTAATTGTACACTAATGTATGTTTTATTTTTGTTATGCAGCGGTCCCTCTAGATTTTGTTTGGAGAAGTGACCTGCATTCTAACAGCATCCGATGCTCAGCTTTTGGTATCAGTGCGGTGTCACTGATGACTAGCGTACGCATCTCGTTTTCTTAATCCAAGTGTCTTGTGTGCTGCAGGACCCTGTCAGGACTCTGTGAGGCAGGCAGACTTCTGTTCTGCTGGGTAATCATGTTTTGGTTACTGACGACTGAGGCTAATCTCTCCACCAGGCTGTAATATGGAGCCCGAGTGGCCACTGATATGTGCCACCACTCGTAAATTAAGCTACTTAATAATCTTATTAGACTACAGTCGTCCTTTACCGCACCTTTCATGTGACTTCAGAAGTCCAAACAACTAGCTCTTCCTCTGTCTTTCCCCCAGACCAGAGGATCACAGCCAGTCTAATTAACAAACTCCCTCATCCGCTGCCCTTACCCATAGTCCTCTTCTTCAGCCGCCCCGCTCCCAGAAGCCTTCTCCCAAATGTCTTTGGTGTATCTTTACCTCGAGTTTGACATTGCTATCTCTGTTTGTTTTTTTCTCACTGTCCTTCTCTCTTGTGTTTGTTTCAGCAGTGAATATCATAAGTGTTGGGGGAGTAACTGACGAAAAGTAGCGATGCTACTAACACAGTAGCGTGACAGTAGCTCAGCTGTTTTCAAAATAGAGTAGTTTTTCCAGTAAAGAGCTACTTTTTCCAATACATAGGGTTTAGCAGAATGATACAGCATTGTTTTCAATGCCTTATAGCTGAGCAATTTCATGCAATAATCAAACTGCTCTCTTTGAATGTACTCTCTGATTCATATTGAGTTTAATCAGTTTATTTGCACATTTCATGTATGCAGCTTTTATGAACACATTTCAAAAGTTTGGGATCAGTATGATTTTTTTTAATGTAGTCTCTTCTGCTCATCAGTGCTTAATTTATTTGATTAAAAATACAGAAAAAAACCTGCAATATTGTGAAATATTATAGCAATTTCTTTTTAATATACATTGAAATATAATTTATTTATTTGACACAGTGCTGATTCGCCATTCGTCCAGTCGTCAGTGTCACATGATCCTTCAGAAATCATTCTAATATGCTGATTTATTATGAGTGTGGAAACTATTTTTTTTCTTTGATTCTTTGATGACTAAAAAAGTTAAAAATAACAGCATTTATTCAAAATATAAATCTTTTCTAACAATACAAGTCTTTACTGTAACTTTTTATCCATTTGACACATCCTTGCTGAATAAAGCAATACGTTTTTTATAAGTTTTTTTTAAAGAAAAAAAATTACTGACCCCAAACTTTTGAATAGTAGTGTATAGTGCAACACAACATTTCTATTTAGAATAAAAACTGTTCTTTTAAACTTTTTATTTATCAAAGAATCCTGAAAATATTATCACAGGTCCCAAAAATATTAAGCAGCACAATTGTTTCCAACATTGATAATAAATCAGTAAATTAGAATGATTTCTGAAGATCATGTGACACTGAAGACTGGAGTAATGATGCTGAAAATACAGCTTCACAGGAATAAATTCTATTTTAAAGTATATTAAAATCGAAAACTGTTATTTTAAATTGCAGTAATATTTAAATTTTTCTGTATTTTTGATCAACTAAATGCTGCCTTGATGAGCAGAAGAAACAAAAATTTGACTGATCCCAAACTTTTAAATGGCACTGTATATATATACACATATATAGAGTCACTGATTTGAGTATTTAATATTTAATTTAATTATAATGAAACGTTTTTGACATGTATTCTGTGAGATGTGCTTGAGCTGTTCATTCAGTCAAAAACCCTCAAGCCTGGCAAGCTACCGTTTCAATGTAGGTTTCTCAATGACCTTCAGTCTCTTTTATTATCTTCCTCTTGAAGTCAAATAATTCATCAAAAAAATTTGGAGCTGCTGTTTGTCTAAGATGGTCCAGATTTTCCCAGGCTGTGTGATTTCTTCACACTTCATTGCTCGCAGAGCAGTGTGTACAAGTGGAGAGTGTGTGCGTGGACAGGTTCATTTGCTCTGTGAAGAGTCATGCTTAGGGTAGATGAAAGTAGATGAAAGACTTCATGTCTTCACTTCAGCAGGTCAAGCTGAGCAGCATTCATCCGTGAAGAGACCCTCTTTCTCTTGCACTAAACTGCCCTTTAAGTTCAATTCTCACTCTCCCATCTCTTACCGTTTTTCTCTCTTTTATTTAATCCGCTGCTTCTCTCCCAGATGATAAGAGTTAGATTTAAAAAGTGCTACTCTCCATATATTAAAGTGAGTCATTCATATCATTAATGCATAACTAGAAATTATTCATATAGAAAAGACAAACAAGTGAGACTTATTCATTAAATATATATTTTTTGTTTGAGCTATAGTTAGAGTTCAAATAACAGTGATATTTACTAAAAATATTATTATACTTCAAAAAAAATTTTTACACCAATGCTTTTTAAACTCTCTAGAATGCTACGCTGCTTTATTTATAAGGGTTACCGTGAATATAATTTTTTGTGGTAATCGACATTCATGCCACAAACGCTGATAGTACTCAAAACATTTATTTGAGGTCACATCAACACTTGTTCACCTTTCACAGAGTGTGTTTGTTGGATTGTGTGTTATTGTATTATAGCACAACCATAACTGACTCTTTTCCACCATCATTTTGAAAGGAAACCAGGCCGTTGTTGTTCCAGGCCAGTTATGTTTGCGGTTTCTTTTTCCACCGTGGTGCTACGAAATCAGGATTAGAATACGTTAACCTCAGTGATGCAATAGTAGGTGACGGCATGATATTGTAGGGTAAACACTGGAGTGACCGTGTTATGGAGAATGATTACATTATATAAAAGTTCCAACTAGCTACAAAGGACAATTATTGACATACTATTATGTGAATAGTATATTGACATATATGAGTTTTAATGATGTTCAAAAGTTTGGGGTCAGTACGTTTTTTCATTTTATTTGAAAGAGCTACTAACTTTAATCAGCAAGGACACATTAAATTGATCAAAAATGACAGTAAAGAGATTTATAATCAAACAGTTACAAAAGATTTCTGTTCTAAATAAATGGGTCACAATTTATTTTAAGGTCCAGTTCTTACTAACGATTAAGCATGACTTTTGTCTGAATAAACGCCTAATTTGCTGCTTATTAATAGTTAGTAAGGTAGTTTTTAAATGGATCATATGATGCGATTTCAATTTTTGGTTTCTCTTTGGACTGTTACAAGCTGATTGTGCCTAGATAAGATCCCTGAAGTTGCAAAAACTAAAGTCTCAAAATCAAAGAGATATTCTTTATAAAAGTTAAGACTGCCACACCCCCCTAAAACAGCTCATTCAGACACGCCCCCACATGTCTATGTCACGATGTGGAAATATTTGCATAATGCCTCCCAAATGTTCACGCAAAGAAAGAAGGCGTGGTTTCAGTAACCGCAGTAGTGTTGATGCAGCCGTGTCAGGGAGACACTGGGCCTCATTTATCAATCTAACGTAGAAACGAGCGCAGATCCGAGCGCACAAATCAACTTACGACAGAGTTCACGAGTGATTTATGAAACATTCGTATGCCGCCAATCCCATCGTACGAAAGATCGTACATTGAAAATGGGACGGCTGAAAACAATCGTCAATTGAATATCACGCCCTAAAAACACCCCGGTTTAGAAGCCTGGCCCCTAGAGTTTACGACACGGAGAAACGAAACCCGGCCAAAAAGAGGAAGCAATCTCATGAAAGAGAAATTGATCTTACTCTAAAAACACCCTTTAACCTTATAATTGCAAACAATGGCATTCATTTATATGTATATTAAACACCAGCACATATAAAGAAACATTTATAAACTTTATAAACAATATATTGATTATTTACTTCTCCTTAATCCACAACAAACCCTTTAAATTTAACGGTTTTACAGAACAAGAATGAAAAAACTAGTAGCTATAAAGATTTATATTAAACTATGAAGTAAAACACAAATTTGGCTATTATAATGGAATTCATTATAAACAGAATACAACGTCAAGCTAAAATGAATTTATTAAAGCTAAACTAAGTGGCATTGGGCTTCACAAGCCTCTCTCATTTGACATCAAAATGTGGCGATGTTTTTTTAATCAAAATAATCTAAATGAACAAAATCATTATACAATTCTCAGAAATTCTCTATGCTGCACACAAGTTCAGGCTAACTCCAAAACTAGCGTACACCAGCTGAGACCTGACGTGAGATTTGATCATAGCCACCACCGCTCACGTCCATATTGATAAATTCCAAGTTTTGCACAGAAACGACCGTACGCCCAATTTTCGGTCGTATGTTCGTTTCGTAAATGAGGTCCACTGTGTGTTTCTAGGCGAAAGCAAAAGCACTTTATTTGGCCTTCTGAAAGTAGAAGCATTTAGGAATCATTAAAATTAATTACAACAGAACAGCAACGCATTTCATGGACGACTGTTTCGTAAACCTAGGCGAGGAGGTAATTCTGTTCTTCTGACTCTGTTCCTCTTTCGGGCTTGAACTGATTGTAAATCTAAGGACATAATTAACTGTCTTTACATTTATTTTGAAAGCTGAAGTTCGCGATTATGGAAAGGGGCATTACATTTCCGACGCACGCTTGTGGTGTTCGGCCAATCACAATGCACTGTGCCAGTTGGCCAATCAGAGCAGACTTTTCTTGTTGGAAAGAGGGGCTTTGTAGAAAATGACGCGTTTGAGAGAGGCGGGGCATAGAGAACCGAGAACAGTATTTGATAAATAATGTGTTTTCTGAGCATTAAAGCATGTCAACATATTCCGTTACCCCAAATACACAAAATGATCTTTAAAAAAAGTATCACATGACCCCTTTAAGTTAGGTATTGGGTAGGATTAAGGATGTAGAATATGCAGACTATGTGCTTTATAAGTACAACAGCCAATATGTTAATAATAAGCATGCTAATAAGCAACTAGTTAATAGTGAGAATTGGTCCCTTTAGTAAAGTGTTACCAAATAAATGCTGTTCTTTTGAACTTTTCATTAAAATAAATATTGGTTTCCACAAGAATATCAAGCTACACAACGGTTTTCCACTCTGACAACAATAAGAAATGTTACTTGATTAGAAAAAAATTCTAAAAAGCCACTGAAAATGTAAATGTAAAATATCTTACCAACTCCAAAGCTTTGAATCTCAAAATATAGACAAATATAGAAAAATACTGGACTGTACTCTGTAAAAAAAAAAAAAAGGTAAAGGAAAACTGAAAAAATATGGAAATGGTACTGGTCATTTTCTGTCAGAACATTATCTGTTAGGTTTACTGACCTTTCATTTAACCCTAAACACAACACAATGCAAAATATTCAAAATATGGGTAAAATCAATAAATCAATCCTTCATATTAACCCAATTTTCCAGATTTTTTTAGTGTGTACTATAAAGCCATCATTAGGTCACTACAAGCATTAGCTAACTGTGCTGAGAAATCCACTGAAGCAGTTTGTAAATAAACCATGCCAGGCTGCCCAAATGGAAATGCCAACTGGAATCGTATTTATCTCGAATCTCTCTAGATTTTTTACATTTCACTACTGATTATATCCTGTATAATTGAGTATGTGACGAATAAAAGAACCTTGAACCTTGCACCTTGAGATAACATTTTTTGAGAAACAAGCCTAATTAAATTACAATACAAGGGCTATACCTCAGAACGACTTTGCTAGTCACTGTACACGCTTTGAGGACCCTTCACCTTGAAGCTCAGCTACCTGTGTTGAACAAGCCGCTCTCAGTCAAATGCAATTTCCCTCTGCAAATGTCTCTACACGCGTTTTGCAGAGTAAACAGCATGAACTAGGAGACTTCAGAAAGGGCAACATCAGGCTGTTGTTTGTTCCAGAAAACAAAAGGGCTTTTTGGCGCTATCAAACTGACATTAGATACGGGGAATTGAGCGCATGGCTCTCTCAGTGCTCCAAACGCTGGGGTGATAACACTCAGCAGAGGCAGGCCAGCCTGCTAATTGCACACCGATTATTTATAGACCAGACAATTAGCTACTGCCTTTTATATGCAAACAAAAAGCAGCGGCAAGGCAACAGAGCGAAGGAGGGATGGACGAGAGGAAGTAATTAAGATGCTGAAAACAGGACACGGACATGCTGTCTGTTGTACAGTGATTTGTGGCAAACAAACACAATAATTAGCCTGTCATTGTGGGATAATGAAATTGCTGGTGTCTTTCGCTCTCTGCCAAGTGCCATTCGGCACAAGGACGTTTTACTCGGAGTCCTCAGCCATATGGCGAGGAGAGAGAGCGTGAGGTTTTGTCTCTGAGAGTTCAAAGGTGACCATGTGTGGCGTGGCTCTCAGGAGCGGTGAGAGAGTTTGCTCGGATGAGGTGATTTTTCATGCCACCGTAGGAACGGAAATAGTTTTGAGCGGCTGCGTGTTGGCGTACGCGTTGACTGAATTGTCCCCTGACAAAAACAGTAACGCGCCTTTGTTGAACCGCACTAGGAAACAAACAGTTGGTATCAAATACTGTATGACACATTCACAGAATGATAGATTAAAATTTTTTTTTTTGCTTGTGGAAAAAAAGGAAATTCATCAAGAAGCTTTATTCAATTTAGACAGATTGGTTTTGCCAGAATAATACAGTCAAGGATTGCAAGCCAGTGCTCTAAAAACAGATTGCAGATTAAGTCAATCTTTGGCTACATTTAAAAGTAATGAGCATTTTTCTCTATATGTTTTTAGTATTTGCTAAACATTTAACTGAATTGCAAGCATTGTTTTGTTTCTATATATTTTTATTGTTATTTTTTACATTTTTGATTAGTTATATAGATTTTTTTAAAGTCTCTTGTGCTCATCAAAGCTGCATTTATTTGATCAAAAATACATTAAAAACAGGAATATTATGACATATTATTAGTTCAAAATCTGAATTTTCAGCATCATTACTCCAGTCTTCAGTGTCACATGATTCTTTAGAAATCATTCTAATATACTAATTTGGAGTTCAAGTAAAACGTATTATTACTATTAGTGTTAAACATATATATTTTTCAGGAAACTGTTTTTTCCCAGGATTCTTTGATAAAAGTTCAAAGTAACATAATTTATTATTTTTTTGTAACAATGTAAGCCTTTACTGTGGTTTTTGATAGTAAAATTACGAATTTCTTAAAAAAAAAACGTAATATCACTGTAACACAAATTTAAGAGACTTAGCCCTTTTATAAAAGGGTGGCAGTAGCATTATGTTGTGGGTAAAAGTAAATTCAGTTAAATGTTTAGCAAAAAAATTAAATAAATATACATTAAAGAAAAATACATTTTAAAAATGCTCATTACTTTTTAATTTAGCCAAAGATTGCCTTAATGTACAATCAGTTGTAGAGCACTGTCTTGCGTTCCTTGGTGGCAATATTCTGGTAAAACTGAATAAATGTTCCTTTGGTTAAAAAAATGAATAGTAATAATAATTAATGTGTCATGTTTATGTTCCATGTTCAACATTTCTAAAAGTAAATAGTTACTATAACAAACTTTTCCTTCAATATCCTAGTGACAGTAGATTAAATGTATACTTTAATTTATAATTCAGTTGATGTGCCCCACTGGTGTATATACTGGCTATATAATAACTTTTACAATTCAAATGTGGCCCATCCAATCATAGCCAAAACTATCTATTTCATAATGCCATTTCTATGCATAATTACGCAGTGTCTCCATAACATGCATATAGGAAATATTTCAGACCCCGTCACCCGCTTATTCAGACGGGACTGTTTGGTCTCATTGAGTTTTTCTGACATCTCATTTTCTAGCATTCCATATCAGCTTTGTAGAATTCCTTTCACATTCACTGCATTGTGCTAGAAAGAGAGACACACCGCACAACAATACGAAGAGGAATGAAACGAGAGACGTGTCGCTGTTTGGGGAGAAATAAACGTTCTCTTATCAGCATGTATTTGGATGTGTGTGTGTAAGTGGTTCCTTATCAGCCTGTATGTACTGCATGGAGGTGTGTGAGACTGGGGCCACAGGTTCAGCAAACCTCCGCTTCTGCTGGGCAGGATCATTCTGAGAGAGCTGATTTGATATTTGGCTCCGATAGGGCCCATAAGAGTGCCTTTGTTCCGCACGATTGTTGCAGGGCTTAAGCTCAAACCCTCTTCATCTTCCTGACTGGCTGGGTTAATAACACTGATAAAGCATCACTTTGATAGAATCATCTCTCTTTTCCTGCACATTCACTCACCTGTCTGTCATATCTCTGTCTCTCTGTCATGAATACCGTCATCTCTTACCATATTCATCCTCTCGCCTCTTCCTCTGTTTTCCTCGCATTCGTTCTCCAGCTAATACCTGTCAGTCAAGAGAGAGGAACCTAATGAAAGTGTTTATGTGGTGGTTTTTAAGAAGATGCTTTTTCCAACGGCAGCTGCATCAAACCCTGGATTGGGATGCTTCACGTGTGCTTGTATTTGTTTGTGAAACACGTGCTAGGAAAATAAGGGTTTATAATGCTCTTGGGAGAAGACTGTCGTTAGCAAAGGGGACAGTTGAGCATCATGGAATACTTAGATTTGTTGTTCTTATAAAAACAGTTTTAATGATTTTAAAATCAAAATACCTTTTAAATTTTTAAGTCGGCATATCTATTTTCTAAATGCATGTTGTAGATCTTCTTTTGAACAAATAATCTGTGCATATGTTTCTTTTGCTTTTTTTTCAGTTAAAACATCATAACTGAAACTTCCTGGTGACACATGCACAGGACATCTCTAATTTAGTCCACGTACATCCAACCCCTGCAAGCTTGCATTCATCCGCCTCTATTTTTGAGTGCAATGCCCACATCTCAATATCCAATCAACAACCAATGCACTGAACCAAGTCTCTGCCCTACATTTTTTCTTTTTTGTTACGCTCGGAGGTGCATTTCAATACATAAAAAATTTAATTGTTTCCACTGACTTGAGAAGTTATTACATAACCTGCGGACAAACAAACATCATTTTGATAATGTAGTTTTTTAATAATTTAAATCTGAATCTTAATTGATCATGGGCTGCTTTTGGTCCAATGGTCATAAGTTAAATTAAATCAACCCAGGCTTATTGGAAAAATGCACTTGTGGCGATATTTCCGCTAAATTATATTACGTTGATTTTTGCATGATTTGCGACACTTTCAAAGTGAAATGTCCAGTTAGTTATGTCGAAGTTATGCTGCAGTGCTTTTAGGCCATAACAATGTAGATAGATAATGTGAGGCATGTTTTTTTTCTCCAATGAGCCTGTGATGAATAAAATTCATAGTTATCAATTCAGAAACATAAGATTTCAGTCAGTGACTTTTTCTGACATGAATATCTCTACTAGTGTACAACTGTTCTGATGAAAGATGAAGGAAAAAAATTTAAGTACATTTTTTTGATAGTTTGCCATAATATTTTACTGTTTTTTCTTAAAAAAAAATCAAAACCACGTCACTGGTTATTAATATTTGAAAAACATTTGTCAGTCAAATCATTTGTGTGGAGCACCAAATTCATGCAGAACATTCAAATCATTCGTTACTGTCAAGGTCAATAAGTCTTGTAAATGTACCTTTTTATGACAAGGCAATGTCAGTTGAAGTTGTAAAAGGACATGTGTTGCAACTCCCTGAAAACCCTAATATTTGTTAATTAAGAATTCATGATATTTAAAACTTCTACTTCCACTAATACTACTACTAATGATTTTATTTCAGGTGATATATCAAATATAGGAATAGTATATCTGCCACCTGGATTTTGATTTGTTTTAGTTTTGCATCATTTAAATTTGCTTCAAATTTTGTGTTAATTGTCATTTTTAAAATGTACTTGGTGAGAAAAGGACAATATTCCATAACAGTACTGGTCGACCAGGATGTAAATTTTTCCTCATCTTAGGTAGACATTGGGATTGGTTCCAGATTGGTATCAGGCACCATCAGCGGCACCCTCTTAATGTGAAAGTGTGGCTGAGCACTGGCTGTAGAGAAATGATGGCCGAATGATGTTCACTCAGACAAGCTTATGTACAATCCTCAAATTCTCACCGTATACTTCATTCAGAAACCTTTTGCGTGATATAACAGTATGTTTGTGCTTGATCTCTGATCACAGGGACACTAATGTAAACGCACGCACACATGTGCACACGGTTAACCTCACGGCTACGGTCGGCCATTCATTTGATTTCATATCCTCTCTCTGTGTCGCTCTTTCTCTCACCCTCTCCCTTTCTCCCTTTACTAATCTCTGCAGGTATTTCTCTCCTCTGCATTATTAGAATGCAGCCAATGCTCTCTATTGATGCATGTCAGAGCTCATTCTTTCATCTCCAACATTTAATTTACCATCCTGTTGTGTGGCTAATCCCGTGTCGTGCCATTTCCTCCACTCCTCAGATTGCTCTCTCAAAGCCCCTTCTTTTGGCCAGATAAAGGGGAAGGTAATCGCCATTGTCAGCCACAGATACACCGCCGTGGCCCTCCCCTCGCCGGTCCCCCCACCCAGTCCCAAATGAAAGGGGCTGCGCTGGCCTTCCGCCCCACTAATCACTGGCCTGCCTCTCGGTAAGAGTGGAACCAGCGGCTAGTGCACTTTCATCGTAAGAGCGAGAGAGTAAGGAAGAAAGAGAACAGAGAGAGAGGGCAAGAGAGCAATCTTTACAAAAAAAATATATACTATGTACCAGGATCCATAATTAACTTTTGGCCACACATTCAAGTAGCAGGTGAATCGAGAAAAAATAAATCTTACAGACATATGTGTGTGTGTGTGTGTGTGTTTATTTATGCACATATATTCTATATCTAAATTTATCTATACCGTCATTCAAAATTGCAGTAACATTTTTAAAGATGTTTCTTATGCTCATCAAGGGTGCATTTATTTGATCAAAAATACAGAAGAAACTGAAATATTGTACAATTATTACAATTTCAAATAAGAGTTTTCTATTTTAATATACTTTAAAATATAATTTATTCCTGTGATGCAAGCTGAATTTTCATCAGCCATTACTCCAGTGTCACACGATCTTCATAAATCATTCTGATTTATTAACAATATGCTGATTTATTATCAATGTTGGAAACAATTGTGCTGCTTTTTTTAGGAACCTCTGATACTTGTTCAGTATTCTTTGATGAATAGAAAGTTAAAAATAATATTTATAAAAACAACAACAACATCAGCATATTATGAATTATTAATACGTTTTGGAAGGATCGTGTGTCACTGAAGACTGGAGTAATGATGCTGACAATTCAGCATTGCATCACAGGAATAAATCGAATTTCAAGTATATCAAAATAGTAAACCATTATTTTAAATGACAATAATATTTCACAATATTACTGTTATTTTCTGTATTTTTGATCAAATAAATGCAGCCTTGATGAGCAGAAGAAACTTCTTAAAAACATTCCAGGTTCCAAACCTTTGAACGGCAGCCTGTATTTATATCTATATATCTATATCTTTTTGTGTGTGCATTCATACACATAATATAATTATTTCTGAAGAATAATAGATCCTGAAGACTAGAGTAATGACCAGCAACAAAGGAATAAATTACATTTGAAAATAATAAAACAGAAAACTGTTTACATTTTTTTTTAATAAGTCTTACACATTACAAAATAGCTTGCTTCCCCATTGCGAAACAAGGTTGCCCCAAAATGTATTTGGCACACTAAAAAATGAAAGACTTTGTTATATAAGAAAATACTGAACAAAATAAATAAAAACAGACAGAAAATGCACATATGCATGCAAGCAAAATATTTAGAAAATGTTTAGATGAAACAAAAACAGTCCTCATAGGGAATGTGATGAACTCCACTCGTTACTCTGCTTGGACAGCTGTGTGAACTTGGGATTACAGCGAATACAAATCTCCTTGATACCTGCTGGTTAAAAGTAATTGCTCATAAAACTTAATATTTTAGCATTATTTGTTTGCAAAAGCTATGTTTTTTCTATTTTGTTATCTAATTCATTTTAAATGTCCATCAGTGTCCAAATAATTATTGGTACTTATACTGTGATGGATAGTTACAAAATTAATATATTTACATGCTCCAAGCTACTTCAAAGAATATAACCGTACATGTTAAATTGATAATATTTTATTATTACATATTAAATATCATTAGTTAAGTAAGTCATTTGCATGAATTAACAAGCAGCTACTTCCTCCTCATTTACACTGGATTGAGTGATTTCAGAAGTCTGCTTTATTACGCAGTTTTACCTTAAGAGTTTTTGCACCGATAACTCGGCCCTCTATAAATTCAATTGCCTCTCGAGTCGAAATGCATCCAAAAACATCTGTTAGCCCGAGGACACGAGTGGAAGTGGAAGGCCATGCTAAACGCAGGGCTCTTCGCTTGTGTCGGACACTAAAACCAATCACTTCTCTCTGACATGTCTCATTACAGCGTCTGCCTGAGAGTGGGAAATCCTCTTTGACTCAAGTTAAGGGGCTGCTTAATATACAAGGCAAATTAATGGACAACATAGGCTGATGCTGCACTGGTACTTGGGGACGTCGGAGGGGGGTGGTGGTGGTGGAGGAGATGATTGCCTGTGATGTGGCCCTAGCTTAAGGTTGTAATCCCTGGCCAACAGATTCTCTCTGTCTCTGTCCGCCCGCATAGAGGCCCTCGGCCAAGGATCACTCCGAGCTTAATTAGAGAGAGAGGGAGCGAGAGACAGAGAAAGGGAGGGAGGAACGCAATGAGTGCATGCGAGAGAGAAATCGGATGGAGGTGTAGCTAATTAAGATCATAGCTAGGGCTGAAATGCTCTAAATTGCAGCGCTGCAGGAGATGAGTCCCTGGGGAAAGAGATGGGAGGGAGGATCAAGCGAGACTGGGAATATTCTTTACCCATATAGTCCGAGATACGGGCCTGGGTCAGGGATTATGTTCTGACTGGGAGTCAGCGGGTCGAGAGGATGTATTACTCCATCGTTTCGTTATCTTGCCGTCATACACTCAATAAAGAGGCGTTGGTTGGATTACGTCAGGCTTCTTCATCTGTTTTTCATTGATATAGTGATTACTTGATATCGAGGCTGAGTGATGGACAGGGTTAAAGCCTTGCAGGCAGTGTGTGTAGATAGGAAAACCACAAAACGACACCAAATCAGAGGGAAAGGTGAGAGTCAACATCTCTTTGATGCACAGAAATGGACTTATGAAATCACAGTTCCATTTTTCTGGAAGAATAATTTTATGAAATTCCCCCTATATAGTAATTACAGCAATGAAAATCCTCACAACTGACATATTAGAAAACTTATCAACTCTGACGAGGAGTTACACCAATTACACTAACACAGACAGTATTGTTTGAACATATGTAAGGTGTTTTGGTGTTTCTGTGGCCGTAATGAACCTTAGTGCTTAAAAGGGTAATAGAGGTACCTTCAAATGTCTGTAAACATGTTGACAGTTTAACTATCTTTTACTTGCTCTGCAGGATTTTCTATAAACTGTTGCTCTTCCATAACAATATATGTTGACCTGACAGAAAAAAAGTCCACTAAAGAAGAACGTTAACAGTAATGTATGCTACAGTGCCCCTTGTGGCCATACTGAGAATTGAACATGCACTTGCTAAAATGTTAGTTTTTGAAGTCTTAGTTCATATTCAGAACACAAATTAAGATATTTTTGATGAAGTCTGAGAGCTTTCTGACCCTGCATATACAGCAACCGAACTGACACATTCAAGGCCCAGAAAGGTAGTAAGGACATTGTTAAAATAGTCCATACTTTTATGAAGCTACAATAATACTTTTTTTGTGCGCAAAGAAAACAAAAATAATGACTTTATTTAATAATTTCTTGTCAATGCATAAAAATCAAGTACTTGCATTCATTAACTTGCATAAAGCATGTTTCAGGCCCAACAAACTGCATATTGATGCTCATGAGCGCGACTTAATTTTAAGTACAATTTTAAATCCAGTCTAAAAAATGTCCTAATTATTCCACAATAATTCCCTGTTCTGCCTCCGCTCTCTCCCTAAAAAACTGTTCATATAACGCACAAATGTCCAACATATACAGGTACATCTAAATTTTTTTTAATATTTATAAGAATATTTTTGTCACTCATTTCAGAAAGTGAAACCCATATATTATATAGATTCATTACACAGAGTGAAATACACAAATTTGATCACAGATCATGAAAAAAATTCAGTGTCTCAGAAAATTTGAATATTACACAAGATCAATAAAAAAGGATATTTTAAACAGAAAAGTCAGGCTTCTGAAAAGTATGTTCATTTCTATGCACTCAATACTTGGTTGGGCCTCCTTTTGCATGAATTACTGCATCAATGCGGCGTGGCATGGAGGCAATCAGCCTGTGGCACTGCTCAGGTGTAACGGAAGCCCAGGTTGCTTTGATAACGGCCTTCAGGTCCATCTGCATTGTTGGGTCTGGTGTCTCTCATCTTCCTCTTGACAATACCCCATAGATTCTCTGAGGTTCAAGTCAGGCGAGTTTGCTGGCCAATCAAGCACAGTAACACCATGGTCATTGAACCAGCTTTTGGTACATTTGGCAGTGTGGGCAGGTGCCAAGTCCTGCTGGAAAATGAAATCAGCATCTCCATAAAGCTTGTCAGCAGAAGGAAGCATGAAGTGCTCTAAAATGTCCTGGTAGATGGCTGCGTTGACTGTGGACTTCAGAAAACACAGTGGACCAACACCAGCAGATGACATGGCAGCCCAAATCATCACTGACTGTGGAAACTTAACACTGGACTTCAAGCAACATGGAGTCTGTGCCTCTCCTCCAGACTCTAGGACCTTGATTTCCAAATGAAATACAAAATGTACTTTTATCTGAAAAGAGGACTTTGGACCACTGAGCAACAGTCCAGTTATTTTCTCCTTAGCCCAGGTAAGATGCTTCTGACGATGTTTCTGTTTCAGAAGTGGCTTGGTAGCCCTTTTCCTGAAGATGTCTGAGCGTGGTGACTCTTGATGCACTGACTCCAGCTTCAGTTCACTGCTTGTGAAGCTCTCCCAAGTGTTTGAATCAGCTTTGCTTGACAGTATTCTCAAGCTTGCGGTCATCCCTGTTGCTTGTGCACATTTTCCTACACAATTCCTTCCTTCCAGTCAACTTTGCATTTAATATGCTTTGATACAGCACTCCTTGAACAGCCACCCCTTTCAGTAATGACCCTCTGTGACTTACCCTCTTTGTGGAGGGTGTCAATGATCGTCTTCTGGACCATTGCCAAGTCAGCAGTGTTCCCCATTATTGTGGTTTCAAAGAACAAGAGATACACAGAATTTATACTGTATGGACGGTCATTTATTGAAACTCAAATGTAAATATTATAATATTTTGAGATACTGATTTTTGACTTTCATTAGCTGTAAGCTCTAATCATCAAAATTAAAAGAAAAAAACTTTTGAAGTGTTTTACTTTACATGTAATGAATCTAAAATATATGAAAGTTTCACTTTTTGAAATAAGTTACAAGAAAAAAAAATACTTTTTCACTATGTACTATTTCTAAAATATTTATACATTTTCTATTTGAATACATTTTCTCAATGCAATTTATTCTTTTGATGCAAAGCTGTATTTTCAGCATTATTACTCCAGTCTTCAGTGTCACATGTGTCAGGGTTCTGTCACTTCTGTCTGATGTAATTCATGGGTTTTGTGACAGAGCCCTGACACTCCCGTCATATCCTGTTTTCTCTCTCGTCTGCGTGCCTTGTTTCATGTTGGAGCTTGGTGGTTCGGATCTCGGCACTCGTGTCTCGAGTTTCGGTTTCGTGTCGGGGTTTGGACACTTGCGCTCCGCGTTCGGTCTCGTTGTGTGAGTGTGCGGTCTCGAGTTCGCTCTGCCGCACGCTCTTCTGTCCACGTGTGTTTTGTGGTTGCACGCAGTTCGTGTTTTATCGGCTGCGCGCATTCATATTATGTCTTGTGCTGTGTGGCATGTAGCTTGTGTTTTTCATGGGCTGCGTGCTTTCATGTTGTCATGTCTTGTGTGAACACGTGACTTATGAGTATTCTCATTAGCTGCGTGTTCGTGTCCTGTTTTGCACATGGCTGGTGATTTGTTTAGCTGGCCATGTGCTTGTGTTTTTGTTTTGTGTGAGCACATGGCTTTTGTCTTGTTTTTTTGTGTGCCATGTGCTCTCATGTAAATTGTCTTGACCCCACCCATCTTGTTACCTGATTATTGGTTAATTTGCCCCACCTGTCTTCCCTCGTTACCCTCCTCATTTGCTCTCTTTATAATCTCCTTGTGTTTGCAGTCCTGTGCCAGTTTATCTTTGTATCAACCCTGGTTGCGGTGAATGTTTCCTGCCTTGCCTTGCCTTGCCTTGCCAGCTGTCCTGCTTTTACCCTATGGGGTAGTTTTAGTTTGTTTGTTTTGTTTTTGATTAATAAAATCCCATTCTCTGCAGTACTGAGTCCTCGCCTCATCCATTCACCCCACATCCTTGACAACATGATTAGCTGCTCAAGAATCATTTCGAATTATTATTACTATTTTTAATCATGTTAAAAACTGTTGTGCTGCTTAACATTTTTTGTGCAGACAGATACGTTTTTTTTAGGATTATTTGATGAATAGAAAGTTCACACCAACAGAATTTTTTTTATTATTTAAATATTTTGTAACATTGTCTTTACCGTCACCTTTGATCAATTTAATGCATCCTTGATGAGAAAAAAGTATTATTATTATTATTATTTATTTATAATCCTACTATATGGCAGTATGTAAGACAAATGAGTGGTTCTATATAATTCAAGTAAAAAAATAATATATATATATTTTTTTTTTTTTGCCCATTTACACTTCATTATAAGATTTTGTGGCATCCAGAAGCCCATTACACATTTCCAATGATATTCACCAGGTAAAAAGTGATAATGTTATTAATAATGTTCCCTATAATGCCACACAGAATACGATTTATGCAACTAAGCTGCTATTGACACACTGAGTGTGTGAGAGGTGAAAGAGCCCGCGGCTATGACATCCCTGCGTAAGTGTGTGTGTTTCTCAGATGGGTTTTCCTCAGGCAGTGTTGATCCTGACTCCCCCGCTATGTCATTACTTAATTGGCTCCTTTAGCTAGACACGTGTACAATTTTGATTGTTTTATCCCCTCTGGCATTTTAGACAGGCTTCTAAACCAACAGTTTTATGCCTTGGATGTTACATTTAAGTGCCATGTTTTAGGGAACACCTTTGACAGATGTAAGAAATTGCTGGTTTAAAAATAAAAAAGGAAAAGAAAACTGGAAAAGAAAAAAGTAAGCCGAATAACTGTTAATATGTGATTTTCCAACACAAATGGAGAAGTTGAAACTAGCATGCACTGACACACTGAGTTATGGTGCTCAGTTTGGAGAAAATAGTTTGAATCTGACTCGCGTCAGTCCTTGATCTTGTTATCCAATTTTCTCCCCATTGTTTACTGCCATCTTATTATTCTTATTAGAGAATATCAGAAAGGTTGGAAATAAAACAACTACACAAAAACACCCATCCATCCATTCTCCAAATTGCTTATCCTCTATAGTATTGCGGGAAAAATTAACATACAAAAACAAAATAACTACTAAAATTAAATAATTCAACCAAAAAGACCAAATAATGCCATAATAAATATTCAAAAACGATTATGCAAAATTATAGTAATTATATTATAATTTATAATGATTCAAAATAATACAACACCCTAAAAATCTTTTTCTGAAGTAAAAATATTAGACATTATGTGTTTAGAAAGAGGAATGCATACAGTGCTCTTGCATAGTGACCGGAATATTAAACACTCTCTGTTAATAAAAAGATATCTATTACTTTGAGGGTCAGTGCTGCGTCATCTTTTGGGTAAAAATCATTTAGCCAGTTAAACACAATCAGAATTTTTCTTCCCCGCTCAATTCCTCTCTCCTCAGAAACTTGACCTTTGCTCGTGGAGGATTTTTTTTATATTGGTGAACCCCTCCTCTTCCAGTTGATAAAAAGCGAAGTATCTGAATGTGGCAGGAGATCTATTATAGTACAGCCCCCCCCCCCCCCAGCACCTCTCACCTTTAAATCTGTCTTTTCATATTCCTCTCAAAGCCCCTTGTCTGGGAGAAAAAGACACACTAAACAGGATCTCTGGGCAAACAAGTGACGAGGGACAGAGAGGGCGAGAGTGGAGGGTGGGAGCTATAGTAGACATTGTGAAAGGATTCTTAGACGAAGAAGTAAAAAAGTGAAGAAATAAATGCTCTTTTTTTGTGCCGTACATACATTCAGTGTTATTTTCTGATGTTTGAGAAGAAACCTAGAAGTAAAAGGCACTATACTGATGGGATGAGCAATGACTTACCAGTGAAAAAAATTAAGCCAGAATCTCAAAACCATTCTGACACTCGTCAATAATATATATATATATATATATATATATAGTAAACAAATTATGAGACAATACATTTTTTGAGAGATTTTTTATGAATAATTGTTATTTTTTTTCAAATTCACATAGGTGTTCTTGTAGCTACATGCAGTTCATCACATTAACTATGAACTATGATCCACTAACAGATTTGGGAAAAAAAATGATATAAATGTTTTGCTCTAAAAGTATACTTTATATTTTTTACAAATTAATTTTGTAATAAATTTCACAAAAAGCACTTAAAAAACCTTTGTAAAAAACAAAGTAAAAATGTGTAAACAAATATCAAGATAGACTTTTTTTAATAATTGAAATGGCATTCATACGTTTTTAAGTTTACCTTACGTGTTCAAATACTTTTTGGGGTTGCTGTATGTTTCATTGAATTATATGAGCTATTTTCCCCTGTATACAGGAAGTCTTCTTTTGGAACTAGAGAAATCTAGAGAAAAAATAAGGTGGTGTGTGCACATAACATTTTTTTTTTTTTTAAATCACAGAAAATCTAAGACATCAAAAATATAACATATTTATAAAGATGAAACATGTAAAAGGACAAGAACAGTGGTGTTACAAAATGTCAAAGTTAAACAAGGATAAGATCGCATTTGATGTATTTCAATTTGGAGATTAACAGCAACTCGCGACCAACAGGCAACATGGCGAGACAAACGAAATGGGTAATGAGGCTATATGAGGCAATCCAGCAGACTGGCCCGGCAGCCATAGCTGTGACTATGCCGTTTAAAGAAACAGTCAAACGGTAATCACGCAGCCGTGAATCATAAGCCTTAGGTAAGCTATGTAATGCTGGTAAGACGGTGAGCTGTGTTTTATTGGTGCAGAAAGAAATCCCTCACACCATTCAGAGAAAGAATCACAACAGTAATACCATTAACTTGCACCAGGGATCTCCAAATGCCATTTAATTGCCAATAGCAGGCCTATTGTTTGGTGCGGGTAAAAACAGACTTGGCAAGAGGGGGGTTCAAGTTGAAGGAGTGTCAGACTCTGGGCGTCTGGCGACCAGTGGCCCCTTCTCCCAGTCCCTGAAACACGAAGAGGGATTTACACACACACACACACACACACACACACACACACACACACACACACACACACACACACACACACACACACACACACACACACACACACACACACACACACACACACACACACACACACACACACACACACACACACACACACACACACACACACACACACACACACACACACACACACACACACACACACACACACACACACACACACACACACACACACACACACACACACACACACACACACACACACACACACACACACACACACACACACACACACACACACACTAGCATAGCCCCCTCATCTCCACCTAAGCTCCAGAGTAACTAGCTTAACTAAAGTCTTCAGAGACGGTAAATTGGGGCAAAGTCTTCTCTTCCTCTTCTTAATACCAGATTTGTTCGACAATGTGATTTGAGGCTTGTCTATTCAAGGCCTTTTTGGGTTCTGAGCAAAGGGCTTGAGGCTCAAGGCCATTTGACTCCAGTCATATTATAGGCCCATTTTCATTTGTGTGTACACGTGGATTTGTGTGTCTGTGTGCTTGTTTTATGGAGGTGTTATGTTTATAATTGTGATTATGGTGGAGGTTTGATTTTGCTGCGCATTGCGGATGCGAGGTAGCACTGTGGCAGCTGGCCGTAATGTTGTTATTTAGCGAAGTTGTATCGGTTTCTCTTTTATAAATTTCTCTTTTATGTCGAACAATGGTTTCAGCGAAAGTGGTGAATGTTTATGCCTTTCTGTTTATGCGGTAAATACGTGTCTTTGGGGTTTTTGTTCACTGTTCTCTGACAGGCTTGTTCTAAAAGAGCCGTGATTGGCTGCGAGCGCAGCGCAGTATGTGTGTGCGCTGTGGCTCACAGCAAACTCTATTGTCCACAACTAGAGTCTGGCCAATGAACAGCCATCAGCAGTCCTCACTGCTGATTGAGTTTGACAGCGCTTTAGGAGGAGGCAAGCAAAACGTTTTTTTTTTGCCCTTTCATTTGAAAATAAAAAGATTTTTTTTGAGACCTTCTTTCCTACCTCACTCACCCCTCCTTTCCCAGCACCCTCTGTTCCTCTGTTCTTCTGTCCGACCGGGAGGTTAAATAATGGAGAGTGGGACTTAGAAAGGCCACACTGTCAAACCTATGAAGAAATTCAAAATAGTCCTTAACGGTAGTTGGAGTTCAAGGTCTGTTTTAATCTTGTTTGTGTCCTTGCCAAGTGATACCAGCCAGCTACAGCTGATTTACGTCTAATTATGATTTTTTTTTCTTAGAACTTCAACCCTAATAAAAAGGCCTGCATAGCTGGTCACAGCATATGTTGTGTTTTGTATGCTGGTCCATAGCATGCAATGCTGGTGGACCAATGAGCTTCCTAACTAACTTAACCAGCATTGCTATTTTGTGTTAAAGAATGAACATTATGTCTATGCTGGTCCATCATTTATACCAGCATCAAAACTAACAAGTACAAACCAACCTGGATTGGTATAGACATCTATGCTGGTAAAATCTTTTAGTATGAAATGTAGTCTAAGAAAGAAAGAACAGTTACTATCCATTATTAAATGTAAATAAAATATTACTTTAGTACGTTTGGTAAGCAAATACTATTTCAGTCCTTCCACTTCAGCATTTAATGCTTAATTTGAATGTTACTTGCAGTTTCTTTGTGATTTTTGTGAAATTTACCAATTCCTGAATTAACGTTTTCAAAGTAAATCCTTAACAACTTTCAATGCACACAACTAAGCGTCAACTGAAATAATTGATTTAAATAAATATATAAAATATATATATTAAAAAAAGCATTATTATATGAATTGAGTCAATGAAACAGCTAACTAGTTCTCTTGTTAGATGGGTCAAATGGAATACAATTGTCAGCTAAAGAGAAAGAAAAGAAAGAGTCTGCCTATTATACGTGATACAGAACAGTTGATGAAACATGTTTGAATCACACGTGTGTTGACTATAACACACAGCAAATGAAACCCATCGCACTGTGTGATTTCCTTCCAGTTCCAATACGATTCAGGCAGGCAAGGTCCCCAGTGCCCCACGCTCCTTATTTAATGCAAATGACTGTCATTTAGAATCCAGTGCATTTCTCATGGCAGCACATTGCCTAATCAATGTGAAGAGCCGTGTAAAAAAAACATTGGATCTCTGTAATAGTTGTTTTTGACCGAGTCAAGTGTGGCTGCTAGAAGTAATCTTAACCTGAGATTCAATTATGAGTGCCTGACTAAGCAAAAGCAGAAGAAAGGCAGGATCGAAACGAAGAGGTTTGTGTGTGTGGAAGTCATAAGTGCTGAAATACAAAAGGCAACTTTTTTTGTCTTTGGAAATGTTGCAATCCAAATTCAAACTCAAATCATCCATTTGAGCAACACAGCTCAGTGCGGCAGAATGTGCACCATGGCACAGATGCTCAAAATAATGTTTCTAATCAGAGATCATCAACTTACCCATTTAGCATAAATCTTTTTAGTGCATTGGGATTAAAAACAGTGTTTTAAGGAACTGGTGTTACTGCCACTAAATCAATGTATTTCTATTCTAGTCAATAGTTGAATATTAATTTGCTATGTTTCCTTTTCTGCAGTGGCAGCACAGGATGAGTCTGCTGGCATCAGGCCTCCGGTGGCAATTCACAGTCACCTGGTGTCAGATGGCCTTGATCGTGCATGGGTTACAAAAGAGGCATGTGGCAAATTTTAGCTCAAAATCTCATTGTCACCTTTTTAATAACAAGCTCCCTGTCTGTTTTCCAAATGCAGTGTTTGGGGGAAATAAAATAGACCGGAAAGGGAGGGTGATTGCAGAGCATCCATGACACCATTCTCACATGCTCCGGAAATTCATATTTATTGTGTTTGTCTGCTGATAGGCATGGTTAAGCATAGACGGTTCAGACCCATTAGGGAATCACTATATCCATGTCCTTTGTTATATCATGTGCAGATTTGTCGAATCTAAGAAATTCTGCATAATGCATAGTGTCAATTAGGATAATCAACAATGCAACAAATGAGTATAGTTCTAATTTCAGCACATTAGAAGAGGTTCAAACCCTTGAGACTAAATGACTTTGAGCTGATCTTTTTTGAAAAGAGAGAGAGAGGAAAGGAGATGGGTTGCAATAGAAGAGAGATTGGTGAAAGGACAGCATGAACTGAATAAACATGCTATGAAGTGGATCTTCCTGTCTTTCCCAAGGACATTCGGAGTGAGTTTCTCTCTCTCTCTCTCTTCTTTCTCTTTTTCTCTTTTCTCATTCTTCCTAAAATATGACAGTGGGCTAATGACAGCAACATAAACACAAAAAAGGCAATTTAGCTGCTTCTTGTAAAACTTCTTTGAAAATAAAGGAATTTTAATTATGGTGCACAATGAAAAAGAAAAAAAGATGAGGGGGGAGGAGAGAAGAGAGAGAGAAAACACTCACGCACAGTAAACAAAGCTGAAACAATTATCTTCTGGTGACCAGTGTGTGTTTTTAGAACACTCATTTAATCTTTTATTTACTGCAGAGAGAGGAAGAGCGAGGGAGAGGAGAAAACATGCATGTTTGAGAGCGGGAGTGAGAGAGAGGAACTGAGAGATAGGAGGGGAGGGGTGAGAGAGAGGCTAGGGTGAAAAGAACAAGATAACGTGCAAACACTTTGCATATCCTCGCCCTAATAAGTAAAAGATGCATTTTTATGAGGGAAATCAATCAGCTTGTATTGTGAGTGAAAGGTTGTCATTTGTTGTTGAAGGCCAACATTCACCACCCCCAGCAAAACAACTCTAGGTTACCACTCATCAGTGCATGTTAATGGTTTGACATTGAACAACTGGGATAGGTTTGTAAACAACATGGTGCAAAGGGATCCAATCAATCGGTTCTGGGCCTTGAACATGGTAGTTCCTTTGCTGTCTATGCAGGGTCAGAAAGCTCTCGGACGTCATCAAACATATGTTAATTTGTGTTCCAAGGCTTAAGGGTTTGGAACAACTTTAAGGTTCCTATCCCTTAGTAACTAAAAGGTTTTTTGGGTGCCTTCAGACTTGGTTTGATTGCTTGGTCTAAACGAGAGTTTATCTCTAATCTTGTAGTGCATCAGTCCCATTTGTCAGGGAAGGGAGTGAGCACAAACACAAACCCACAATTTGACCAAATCATACGTCATTAATAGCAGGTTCACTTACATGATTTAGGACGATTGAGTTCACATTAGCAGTAAAACATACCACAGTCCACTCTAGACCACCGTACTCTAGACAACCTTTTTAAGTGGACTCAGGATGAAGTCAAATGAACCTGGGTGCACACTAAGTGCTAGTGTGAAAGTACCCTTAGCATCAACAGGTCAGATTACCCAGCAGAAAATACAGCAGTAACAACATAGGATGATGGTATGCAGGTGCCCTCACCACGTATCAAAACTAGCAAGACTTCCTTCGTCAAATAAGAAAGATTATACTAGATACCAGCTCAGATTGCGAATGAAAAGAATAGCTATGACTAGCACGACCAGCAACTATTTCACCAGGCTTCTTAACTTGCGAAACTCAGTCAACAAGTTGCACCAACAAGAACATGCTGGTCTACAAGAACATCAAACCATTAGTATCGCCAAAGCTGCTTTGTCTTTTTAGCCCCCCCTTTTCTTGATGTTGGTTCGAATTACCCTCATAGACTTGGAAAAAGTAATTACAAATAATTAATTTATATTACCTGCAGTACATGCTGCACTTCCTGTTCAGCACAAATACAGTGGGAACAAGCTGCAATGCTGTGGAAGGGATGTGAGAGGCACTCAAAAGACTAGTACACGTGTAGGCCGGCTCTGAATGGCATATGGTGATTAAACTAAGTGGATGTCCAGCGGGAGACCAGTGTATAAGAAACTTAATTAAAGCTATCAATGTCAACTGCCAAACGAGCTTATTGACACCTCGGCCTGTGCTGCCACACAAGCTCACATAGATCTTTATTGGTCTTTACTCAAAGCGTTCCTGGATGGCATCTGCTGGTTTGTCTTTTAGGGTGTTAAACACGGAGCAAGGCGTCAGTGTTATCCTTCCTGTGGTCCTTTCACCAACTTACATTCGTGTATGTGTGTGTTCGTTCATTGTGATTGGTGGGGCAAGATAGCAGAGAGGGGCCACAAAGCTCCATTTGCAATGAGTAGGAGAAGGAGAGGTGAGGGAGAAAATTCCATAGGATTAATTTTCTCCAAGGCACCCTCGCACCCCTTCTCACAGTCCCTAGCCACCCCCGAACGTAACTTCAGCTGTGCAGCCCGGTGTTAAAAGGCCCAGAGGAATACCGTCTTTGTCATACCATCGATTTGGGGGGAAGAATAAGAGAAGTTTAATCCCCATTGTCCGTGGGTCTGGTCGGGAGGGGGGTTGGCGGCTGTAAGATGATCCAACCAGCCTCGCTAATCCCCCATACCCGATGGAACCCCCCCCCACACACACACACCTCAACAATGGCACAGTCCTAACTGGGAGTCAGACCCCAATGTGCACATTCTAAAGAGGGAAATTAAGTGAAGTAAAAAGTTGCCACAACAGAGAGAATGGAGTGCAGGATGGAAGGACTGAGGGCGGAGAAGGCTAAAGGAGGTATGGGTGGCAGAATACCTTGTGTCCCTCGAAAAGCTGTTGTTGCTCTTTTCTGGGCTCCTTGGCAACAGGGTACTGCGGGACTCCCTCAAGACCTTACAAGAGTTACTGCCATTATAACTAGTATTTAATTAGCATGTTCAGAATTGGAAGATCTTCTTCTAGGCAAAATTCTTGTTAACAGTGAACTAGTCTCAGCCTCAGACATCACGCCCATGGACCGTTGGTTGAACGTCTGATGCATATGGCACACAAATGTGGAAACACTTCAGGAGTTTCAAAGTCGTCATCGGATTGATTGAATTCTACAGGATTTCCGGGATGTGTGGTGTGTGTGGTGTTCTTTAACTTTCTACCTGGAAACAAAGATGTCATGACGCCAAACCCCCTCACGAAAGAAGAAAGCTGTCGTGTTTACAACTGTGACAACGAGCATTTCTCAGGATCAACTAAATGCCAGATTTTCAAAAGTATTTGAATTATTTTATGTTCGCGGCATAGAATCATTCAAATATGTCCGAACGTTATTGTGGCAACATTTCCAGGCTCAGAAACATAATGCTGAACAAAATGAACTGTGATTGGTTGTTTGACATGTCGGTCAAACGGCCTCATAGGCAGCCGTTGGCCAATGAAAGCTGCCATGGATTCCAGACCTTCAGCCATCAGTCTGAAGGTCTGGCAACGCGAGTCTAATGGTGAACAAGAGAAGGTTAATACTCTTAGCATTAAGGCTATAAAAAGATTGGGTTAGCAAATTTTATAATTTAATAATTGGTAATTAAAGAACCTATACTGGCAACTACTACTTTTGGAGCGATGTGTCCTCCTCAATGTCTATGGTGGCTCCACTGGTTAAGTTCACATCAATGGTCTAGTGTTGTAAATCTGAATTTGAAGTTGTCAAACACCAACCAAATCCTATTTTCATTTCAACATATATATAAGCAAAGTACATGCTTGTCTTTCTGCTTTAGTAGGCTGTCACTGAAAAAGGTTGGAATACAAAGGTAGGCCAGATAACAAATTAAATGATGGCATGATGGATAGATGGCATGGGGATGCTCAACTTCTTTAACAGGCAAAGCACTGAAAATGGGAGATTTGAGAACAGGAGACAGACAAAGAGTCTAGGGGGAACTTGGATGACTCCGTGGACCTTCAGGGTAAATGTGATGTTATTGGATGGTAGTGACTCCATCACTTGGAACACAGGGCATCCAAACTCTGATGAGGTACAGATCTGAAGAGGTACAGTTGGGAGAGAAAGCGGCACTGTGGGGGTAGGGTTAGCATGGGAGAGAGCGAAAGAGACAGAGAAAGGGAAAGAGCCAGGAGACAGCCGTTTAAAATTCAGTTTCCTGGGAGTGGAGAGGCTAATCCTGCCTCCGTAATTCCCTGCAGCAGAAGCAAACCCCCATCCATCCATCCCTCCCTCCCCATCATCATCACTTCTCTTCTCTCTCGCTGACTCTACCCTATCTCTTTATTCCTCTGTCTCTAACATTCTCTCTCGCTGTCTTTCGCACTGTCTCACTATTTCTCCGCTTAATCTCTCGCAGTCTCTCTCCCTCTTTTTCCCCCATCTCTCACTTTCTCCCTCTCTCTGAGTGACAGTATAATGCCCAGACCCTCACATGCTTATCTAACTCTAGCAGATGGTCGACTTGGATCAATGCACACATGCCACGATCAATGGCTGCGATAAAAAGCGGCGGGGATGGTACTTGTTCCCCATCTCTTTCTCTCTCCTCATTTTCCCTCCCTTCATGCCCATCGTGCTGCCCGGCCCGATTGTCTCTCCCTTTCCGCATCTGCATCTGGACCAACACCCAGTGAGGGGAGGCCTGGGAGAACAGGGTGCTTCCATTCCTTAGGGGCTGCCTGCTGCTACTGCCTGCTGACTTTTGTCCTCTAGAATTTCTCTACATCCCTTTTCTTTTGCCCCCTTCTTCGTCTGTCCTGTCGTCTTCTAGGTCCTGACTGAGCCAAATCTTCCATTCGCTATCAGAGTTGGACTCATCATGATATTGCTGTTCTACATCTTCGCTCCCATCTCTTGCACACCTGCCTACCTGCCATTGCAGCTGTATTTGTATATAACACAAGTTGCAGGCATCCATGACATGTTCTTAGAAGTGTGTCGTACATTCTAGGTGATTGTCGAGCTCCCCTACAAAACCTATTAACCTAACTTTACATACACTGCATGGCCCTGCCTTCTTTATCTTGTAAATCTGACCTGCTTCTCCACACATCCAGAACTTTACAGCTTTGAATGTTGATTGTAACATCATTGAACTACTAAACAATGGTAAGGCTTATATTTCAGTAGGTGTTTATAGAACAAGCTGTAAATATTATATTTAAAAAAATTGTTTCGTTTAATGCCTGCATCATCAACTACCCATCAATCCTTGCCGACATTTGCATTTTGACTACCTAAGCAACGGAGCAACATACATTACTGAAAGATGCTGAGACGTTTGTGCCTACAACACATGGACAGCATAAAATAAAATTCCTTCTAGAGTCAAAAAGTGACCTTGGTTGTACTTATTTATAGTCTAAAGGGGCTCACTCATTTGCGCACACTCCCAACTTCACAGTCACAAGATGCCTTTACTTGCAACTTTTAAAGCACACTGTTCAAAGTTTACCAGCATAAGCTGCCTCCTCTCCTCTTATGGAGATTTTTAATTGGGCATTGGTGATGTAATGTGCCTCATAATAAGCCCATTAAGCCGTCTTTTTTCTCTGCATAGATAGAGTGCGTTGTGGCAGTGTGGACACCTATGCTATTTATACTGCTCAAATCCTCATGAATATTTACACCGAACAGCGATGGCAAAGAGAGTAGGCAGACACCCTGACAAATAGCTCTCATGGGGAGGATTTCACTCTTCCAGGAGACAGACACACTTGCTCTGGAACTTATTTTCTATAAGGACTGCACCTCTCCACATGGTTCGGATACTTGCAGGAAAAGCAATTAATTCTTCCATTACACATTACTAACTAGGATGGAAAAAGCAATGCATTAGTTAACTAATTTTCTCTTTGAGGGAATCTATCTGTATATGCATCTATCTCATATGTGGACCCGAATGAGACTCAAATCACAATTTTGATGACTTGACTCGGTAAATATTAGAATACTTTAGACTTCACTTTGATTTTGTTGCAATTACTTATTACTTGGACTTGAGCTGATGACTCAAGACAAGTAATTTTTCACAGAAAACCCAAATCTTCGACCTCGATGCTCTTTTGATGGGAACATGCAACATTTTTTTCCCCCTTGGTAAAGCATCAGATGTGTTCTGGTCAGTGGATGTTTTGAGTTTGAGCTCCATCAAGTCAATTATTTATTGTCTATTTTCTATCTTAAAATACATTTTATACAGCAGCATTTTCGTTTCTATAACGTGTGGATATATCCCCCATCGCATTCTGCAATTAAAAACAATCAGAGCGCCTTGTTATCACAAGTTTTATTTTTATTTCCCGAGTCCACTATTAGCTTATAGCCCGTTAGCATCGCCAGTGTGGCTGCTGCCAACGTTGCCCATTAGCATCGCGGCTGCCTGCCCGCTAACACAGCTAATACCTTATTTACACACATCTACCATTGTTTCACTGTTACTTGCTTTAATGGCGGATTTGTGTCTACCTTTGAGTGCAGGTAAGGACGCGTTCGAGCTGCATTCGGTGCAGCTGGAGGCCGTGGAGAGGCAGATCCACAAGCTGCTTGGGAAACAGGCCCAGCTGAGGGAGCGGAGAGCAACGCTGGAAACATCCCGAGCTGATGCCCACAAGTCCGGGGTGAGTATGCAGCACGCTGCTAACACTCCCACCACCTCGACTCCGTGTGTTTCTCTGCACAGGCCCCGTGCACCCGGGACGCGATCTTCCCAGATGTCCTTCACTCAGGCGTCGGGAAACCACGGACCCTGGGTGCAGCAGCGGAAGAAGCAATCCAGGCCGCGGACGATGACCCCCCCCCCCCCCCTTCGCCACCTCTTGTCTTTGAGATCTCCTCCCGCAACCGCTTCGCTCCTCTCCACGAGATGGGAACCGCTGTGATCGTCGGAGACTCCATCGTCCAGTACGTTAGCTGAAGGTAAAGTGCACACTCACTGTTTCCCTGGTGCTCATGTTCTCGATGTTTCTGCGCAGTTACCCGCGATCCTGAAAGACGACGAGAGCGTCGGAACGGTCGTGCTGCAAGCGGGGGTGAACGACACCAAGCTGCGGCAGACGGAGACACTGAAGAGGGACTTCAGGAGCCTGATCGAGACGGTACGCAGCACATCGCCCGTGACAACGATCATTGTGTCAGGACCTCTTCCTACATATCGACGAGGACACGAAAGGTTCAGTAGACTTTTTGCTTTAAACGAATGGTTGTTGTCATGGTGTAAAGACCAGAAATTGCTCTTTGTTAATAATTGGAATCTTTTCTGGGAGCATCCTAGGCTTTTCCGTGCTGATGGCCTGCACCCCAGCAGAGTCGGTGCGGAACTCCTGTCGGACAACATTTCCAGGACGCTACGCTCCATCTGACTGGTAAGCCAATTCTCAAATAACTACTATGACTTTTGTTCTACCCACTTAAATTATAGAAGTACTTGCAGTGTCCAATCTATACAGACAGTGTCTGTTCCCCGACTAGTGAGGGCAAAATATAAATTTAATGCAGGATCTAGAAAAAATCTGATCGTGATTAAACCAGAAAAATGCAAAATAAATGAACAAATAATTTTTTTAAAGCTTGGGCTCCTAAACATTAGGTCACTCACACCGAAAGCAGTTATTGTAAATGAAATGATCATAGATAATAGTTTTGATGTACTCTGTCTGACTGAAACCTGGCTTAAACCAAATTATTATATTGGTCAAACTGAATCTACTCCACCAAGCTATTGTTATAAGCATGAACCTCGCGTGCGGTGTTGCAACAATATATAGTGATATTCTCAATGTTACTCAGAAAACAGCATACAGGTTTAACTCATTCAAAATATTTATGCTTAATGTTACACTGTCAGATATGCAAAATAAATCTGTCCTATGTCTTGCTCTGGCTACTGTGTATAGACCACCAGGGCCATATACAGATTTTCTAAAAGAATTTGCAGATTTTCTCTCAGACCTATTGGTTAATGTTGATAAAGCACTAATTGTAGGACATTTTTAATATTCATGTAGATAATACAAATGATGCATTAACTTAGGACTTGCGTTTACTGACCTAATAAACTATTTTAGAGTCAAGCAAAATGTCACCGGGCCCACTCATTGTTTTAATCATACGCTAGATTTAATTATATCACATGGAATTGATCTTACTGATATAGATATCACACCTCAAAGTGATGATGTTACTGACCATTTCCTTGTATCATGCATGCTGCATATTACTGATATTAACTATATGGCTCCACGTTATCGTCCAGGCAGAACTATTGTTCCAGCCACTAAAGACAGATTCACAAATAACCTGCCTGATTTATCTCAACTGCTCTGTGTACCCATAAATACAAATGAACTAGACAAAATTACTAGCAACATGGGAACTATCTTCTCTAATACGTTAAAAACTGTTGCCCCCATCAAATTAAAAAAGGTTAGAAAAAAACGTGCTTCGCCATGGTACAACAGTTATACCCATTCTCTCAAGAAAGAAACTCTAAAAAATAAAAGGTCACGTCCCAAAACCATTCAAGCTGGTGGTTATTAAGCCTCTTATTAAGAAACCAAAACTAGATCCTTGTGAACTGGCAAATTACAGACCCATTTCAAATCTTCCGTTTATGTCTAAAATTTTAGAAAAAGTAGTGTCTGCTCAATTGTGCTCCTTCTTGCAAAACAATTATATCTATGAAGAATTTCAGTCAGGTTTAGGCCCCATCCATAGCACAGAAACTGCACTACAAATGACTTGCTTCTTGTGTCAGACCAAGGCTGCATCTCATTGCTAGTTTTACTTGATCTTAGTGCTGCGTTCGACACTATAGATCATGACATACTCATAGATTGATTACAAAACTATACAGGTATTCAAGGGCAGGCTTTAAAATGGTTTAGATCCTACCTATCCGATTGCTACCACTTTGTTTATTTAAACGGGGAGTCATCTCAATTATCACCAGTAAAGTATGGAGTACCACAAGGATCTGTTCTAGGTCCTCTGCTATTTTCAATATACATGTTGCCCCTTGGTAATATTATTAGAAAATATGGGATTCATTTCCATTGTTATGCTGATGATGCTCAACTATATATCTCAACAATACCAGACGAAACTTCTAAATTATCTAAGCTAACGGAATGTGTTAAAAATGTTAAAAGATTGGATGACCAATAATTTTCTCCTTTTAAACTCAGATAAGACAGAGATATTACTTATTGGACCAAAAAACTGTACACAGAATCTCTTGGATCACAATTTGCAACTAGACGGATGTCCTGTTCCTTCCTCTACAGTCAGAAATCTGGGTGTTATATTAGACAGCAACCTATCTTTTGAAAATCATATTTGCCATGTTACAAAAACAGCATTCTTCCATCTTAGAAACATTGCCAAGCTATGGAACATGTTAAGTGTTTCTGATACAGAAAAGCTAGTACATGCATTCATGACCTCTAGACTGGACTATTGTGATGCACTGCTAGGTGTTTGTCCTGCATCTTCAATAAACAAGCTAAAGATAGTACAAAATGCTGCGGCTAGAGTCCTTACCAGGTCAAGAAAATATGATCACATTACTCCAATTTTACAGTCTCCGCACTGGCTACCTATTAAGTTCCGTATCAGTTACAAAATATTATTACTTACCTATAAGGCCCTAAATGGGTTAGCTCCTGCATACCTAACTAGTCTTCTATCACGCTACAATCCAACCCGCTCCCTAAGGTCGCAAAACTCTGGACTCTTGGTAGTACCTAGGATAGCAAAGTCCACTAAAGGAGGTAGAACTTTTTCATATTTGGCTCCCAAACTCTGGAATAGCCTTCCTGATAATGTTCGGGGTTCAGACACACCCTCTCTGTTTAAATATAGATTAAAGACACATCTATTTAGCCAAGCATTCATATAATGCATCTCATAATTTTGTACTGCAGTTAAATCTGATCAAATGCACATTATTATGCTTTAGCTTGGGTTGAACAAAAATGTTTTGCTTGGATAGAACAACAGCTACGCTAATTATGTCTCTATTTGTTTCTCTTTTTCTGCCATGGGATTAACATCCCGTGGTAACTAGGAATTACACAAGCTTCAGTCTGGATCCAACCCTTAAATGATCCGAGATGACCAAAAACCTGAGAAGAGATGATGCCAACCCCTCAGACAATATACAGAATTAACCAAATTT
The DNA here is from genome assembly GCA_027422405.1 of Ptychobarbus kaznakovi. Classification (NCBI taxonomy): domain Eukaryota; kingdom Metazoa; phylum Chordata; class Actinopteri; order Cypriniformes; family Cyprinidae; genus Ptychobarbus; species Ptychobarbus kaznakovi. Next base: position 7,198,055 of record CM049806.1, read on the forward strand.
TGTCATAAGTTAAATATATTAAGTTTATGCAATATATAAATCTATTGTAGAAACTTAATTTCATGTAAAGCTGCTTTGCAACGATTGTATCGTGAAAAGCGCTATACAAATAACCTTGAATTGAATTAAATTGAATGTGTGTGCAGAAAAAAAACACTTTTGGTCTGTGTCATTGAAAACTGTCTAGTGAGAAGATACAAACTTTCAACCCTCTATCAAGAATTATTCAAAAATTAACTCAAACCTCCTAAAAACTATAGTTTCTAGCCTATCTATCGCAAAAAAAAAAACAAACTATATTACAGTGAGTGAGCGAGTGAATGAATGAGTGAATGAATTTCTAGACACCCAACTAATTTTACATGTCTGGGAATTAACTCAGCATCAATGTATAACAACTACTACAAGAAGTGAGGGCTGTCATGCCACTCACCAAAAGCCTTGTTAAGGCTGTGTAAACTTATTTAATATGGATTAGAAGTTGACGCAAACACAAATGCGGTCTGTGTGTGTGCTAAGGCAGCAGGGCAGTCATGAGGCCTGGCCATGGTGTCTAATCCTTGTTTAGGGTGTAGTGAGCACAGCAGATTAGGTAGTCTGCTCCTCTTGCCACCCACAGTTACAGGCATCACATTCTCTCAGTTTGTATATCTCTTGTCCTCTATTGCTCTCTTTTTGTCTCTTTAACACACACCAGAAAATTTTCAATTTCTTAACAGGGCTTATAGATCATAGAAAACACTGAAACAGAAAATATTTTACCAAGGAACACAAATCAACAGAAACTGAATTGATTTCTAGTGTTCCGGAACTTGACTGTTAATTAAAGTGGGAATAATTGAGCACACTTCAGTTGAAACAAGGGATTTCAGTGATGTGTTATCAAATTTTAGTTGAAAAAGCATTCTTGCGATGTTAAAATTGGTGTGCAATCAAACACAGACAATAACGACTGAACTAAACACTATTAAACTCTAAGTGGGGGTTAGAATGAATATAAAGTACTGAATGTAGCGCTTTGATTAGAAATGCTATCATTCACTATTTTTTGTTGGTTTTGTTTTAAACATATCTAACAAAATTATGGAAGACGTATGCTGGAAATAAAGGTTAAAAAGTTATTCTAGTTCTTATAAAGAAAAAAAAAATCTTCAATATATTTTTCAACTGGTAATTTGCTGATTGATAAATATGAATAGCGCATTTAGCTTAGATATCTTTAGCAGTTTTTGACAAAATAAGTTAAATAATAATGCTTTAATTTAAGGCATCATTAATGCGACATATTTAATCATTTAAAATAAGTAAATGCATATGTGCATGTGGTATAAAATTCCCTGCAGCTGGTCACAGGGCTCATTCAGTAATCATCACATGACCCAAAGCCTGAAGCATCCACGCTGAACTTCCCTTAAAAGCCGCAAACCTCCTAACCTATTTAATCCTACTTAATTTTAGTGCACAAAATGCACAAGTGCCAAGAATTGTGTTTCCTGAGTACCCTGTCTCAATAATGCCCATCTATAATAAAACACAGTCTAGAGACACTAAGCTTTATTGATCTTATAATTTGATAAAGTGATTAAGAGAGCTCATGGGGTCCTTTTAAAACACACCCCACTTATAGATTACATGCTATGCTTCACTACCCCTGACTGACACTCAGTTTATGAGATAGAGAAAGTATGTACTGGCCCAGTGAGTAGATACCTGTTGGCCAGTTCTGCAAGTGTTAAATGGTATATGTATGCACTCATGGGCATCATCTTGTGTGCTTGTGCCTTAGTACACATTGCGGTTTACACTGGAGTGAGTTAAAATTATCAAACCAACATGATGCTTGTGAAAAGGATGATTTGTTGGCAAACCACCTCCACTACATTGACATCACACAGATCTTCTGGAGGTAGCATAATGGGTTTAGACTGCTGAGGGCTACACAGAATCACACACACTCTTTTCCCCATCCAAATTTTCCACTCATTTACCAACACCTACGTACTGTGGGTGGGCAGACATAGCTGAGAGACATAACTGTGACCACCCGGAAGCTGTTCGAGTCATGTGACAGCTAAACACTTTCCGAGATGTTTATTTAATATGTAGTGAAATACTTTTTAAAGATTTCCTCCGGCAGGAATACATGCCAGAAAAAATAAACATTTCAATTTGCATCTGTTTCTGATATACACATTCTTTTTATGTAGAAATTGAAATTACGGTTTAATTTGAAATCAAAATAAAATGTAAGATATATCTTAAAATATAAAATTGAAATATATAATATATAAATACGAAATATTTTTCAATTATTACATTGAGATATATTAATTTCATACATGTATGAGTGTATATAACAAATAAAGTTTTAGATTTAAGTTTCTGGTATAACGCCACTAAATCAATATTAGAAAACTGATCAACTTGAAACCAACTAGTTGAAACGTATTGCACAGTTGAGTTATTCTTTATCATCATAAGACATATCCTCCCCCCCCCACGCCTCTAGACTTTCAGCAAGAAAAAGTAGCATGCGAGGAATAAATACATATCCTTTTATGCACAGTATGTAAGGCAGCAGCAAAGTCACTGGAGAATAATTGGGTTTGACATAGGCGCCACCTCCCTCCAACGGTTCTGAAAATGCTCTAAATATGAAGTACGACACATGTGTGGCCACAGCAGTGATGAATGTATGTGTAGGGGAGAGGTTATTCTTAAAAGCCCTGCCTGGAGTGAGTCCAGAATAAGGCATTAAAACAGGCCCTGTACATAGTGCTGACTCACCTCACTAACCACACAGCCAAGCTAATGCTAAATACAAATGAACCAAGACCTGATGGAAAACTTTGAGAAAAGATTTTGCAAATATTCTCAATTCATTGTGAGGACAGATTTGTAAATATGACTCCAAAATGTGCAATGCAGGATCAAAAGAGAAAAATAAACACTATATATTACACTAAGCATAGTGCAAGTTCAGTATGAACAGTATACATACATTATCCCAAATATATAAATAGGAAATTCAGACCATCTTATCCGTGGGTTTTCTTAATTTAACCATATGTAACAAGGTTTGAAACAATTTCCTCTTACATCTGCAGGAATGATCTCATTGCGAAAGCAACTTCTATGTTTATTGTGACTCAATAACACTATTTTGTCATCAAAAATCTAATCTAACTAAAAGGAATACCATATGTACACTCTTTAGGTATGCCACTTTATTAGGTACACCTTGCTAGTACCGGGTTGGACCCCCTTTTGCCTTCAGAACTGCCTTAATTCTTCACGGCATAGATTCAACAAGGCATTAGAAACATTCCTCAGAGATTTTGGTCCATATTGACATGGTAACATGTGACATGGTGCATTATCTTGCTGGAAGTAGCATCAGAAGATGGGTACACTGTAGTCCTAAAGGGATGGACATGGTCTACAACAATACTCAGGTAGGCTGTGGTGTTTAAACAATGCTCAATTGGTACTAAGGGGCCCAAAGTGTGACAAGAAAATATCCCCCACACCATTACAGCACCACCACCAGCCTGAACCGTTGAGACAAGGCAGGATGGATCCATGCTTTCATGTTCTTTACGCCAAATTCTGACCCTACCATCTGAATGTCGCAGTAGAAATAGAGACTCATCAGACCAGGCAATATTTTTCCAATCTTCTATTGTCCAATTTTGGTGAGCCTGTCGAATTGTAGCCTCCGTTTCCTGTTAGCTTACAGGAGCGGCACCCAGTGTGGTCTTCTGCTGCTGTAGCCCATCTGCTTCAGGGTTCGACGTGTTGTGCGTTCAGAGATGGTATTCTGCATACCTTGTTTGTAACGAGTAGTTATTTGAGTTAATGTTGCCTTTCTATCATCTCTAACCAGTCTGCTCATTCTCCTCTGACCTCAACAAGGTATTTTCATCCACACAACTGCCGCTCACTGGATATTTTCTCTTTTTCGGACCATTCTCTGTAAACCCTAGAGATGGTTGTGCATGAAAATCCCAGTAGATCAGCAGTTTTTGAAATACTCAGACCAGCCCGTCTGACACCAACAACTATTCCACGTTCAAAGTTACTTAAATCCCCTTTCTTCCCCATTCTGATGCTCGGTTTGAACTTCAGCAAGTAGTCTTCACCACATCTAGATGCCTAAATGCATTGAGTTGCTGCCATGTGATTGGCTGATTAGCAATTTGTGTTACCAAGCAATTGAAGAGGTGTACCTAATAAAGTGGCCGGTGAGGGTATGCACTCTTGGGTACCACTAGGAATGAAATAGTCCATCCAAAATACAAAATTTGAAAAGCTGATCTCAAAATAAAAATAATCTGTTCTCATATACTCACCGGCCACTTTTTTAGGTACACGTTCAATTACTTGGTAAAACAAATATCCAGCCAATCACATGGCAGGCAGCTGGGGGAATTAGGGTTTACCGGTAGAACTGAACCAGCAGTTCAGTTTCTTGAACATGACGACGAGTTAACTTTACTCAAAAGTTCTCCACAGTCACCAGATCTCAATGCAATAGAGCACCTTTGGGATGTGCTGGAATGGGAGATTCACATCATGGATGTGCAGCCGACAAATCTGCAGCGACTGCATGATGCTATCATGTCAATATGGACAAAAATCTCTGAGGAATGTTTCCAACACCTTGTTGAATCTATGCCACGAAGAATTAAGTCAGTTCTGAAGTCAAAAGGGGGTCCAACCCGGCACTAGCAAGGTGTACCTAATAAAGTGGCCAGTGAGTGAATATATATATATATATATGCACACACACACTACTGTGCAAAAGTCTTAGGGTATTAGTATTTTCACCAACAAAAAACATCTCACCAACCTTCCTGCAAAGCTATATTACTGTGAAAAATGTTAGACACTTGTGTAAAAATGATGTAAAGCGAGGATGCTTTAAAAAAAATTATGTCAAATAGATTTAATTTAGAAATTAACCTCTATTAACTAAATAAAATCAACATTTGGTGTGACCACCATTGAAATTTAAAACAGGTTTTGTCCTGTAACTGCACATAGTTTTTCAGGTAGCTTTGCAGTTTCCTCAAGCGTCTTGGAGACGTTGTCACAGTTCTTCTGGATTTAGTCTCTCTCAGATGGACTGTGTGGAGCACTGGCTATTGTCAGACTCCTTGTGCATACAAAAATCTCACTGGATTATTAAAATTAATGGCAAAAGAAATGTATACTGATATTTTCTACTGACAGCAAAAGATAGAAATAACTGACTTAAAACCATTATTTTTTGGCAAAAATACTAATGGGCTAAAATTTTTGCCAAAATATAAAATATATATTAAATCAAATCAGTCCTAAAAATGAATGAATCATTAAAAACAAGTATAATGAATCAAATTAACTGATTCATTGAAAAGACCTGAAGAGATTAGTCCATGTATTAAACAGAAAAATTCATAAATTCACCAAGGAGAGTGAATGTCAAGATTGTCGATTAAATTTGTCAGTAAGGGCCTGTTTATTACACAAAGATAGAGGACATGGAATATAGCGCACATCATTTTAGCTAGGATATGTATATGGTGCTTTTTGAAGTTTGAAAGCATTATTTGTAATTTCATGGAAAAGAGTGACCAGCATAGCATAAAAATCTTATTTTGTGCTTCACGGAAGAATGAAAGTCATACTGGTTCAAACAAAAATGAGGGTGAGTAAATAATGACAGAACTATCCCTTTAAAACACTGCAGACTAAAAGATTAATAAATGCACATGTAGGCACGGCGGTGTGGGGATAATGAACACAAGACGGCCTAGATGCCTGACAGTGATTGATGTTTATATGGACTGCATCAATAAGTTTCTGAGGGGCTGCAGGTTGCACTGGTCTGAGCTGCTAGGGGTCTGTTTAATTGAAACCTGTCGGAGACCGGCTGCTTTTTTCTTTCCCCGCGTGCCTTGCCTCATTCAGCAACGCTCACTCTCTGCTCTCGCTCCCAGCATCTCCCTGCCTTTTGTTCCCCAGACCTACCACCAGCCTGTTTATTTTCCTTCTCAAATTAATTTAACAGAAAGTAATTAAATCTTTGCTTCAACAACCAGCCGTACATAAGTAAATGCAGCGTGATGAAAAGGTGTGTGGAGGGAGGCAGCTGAAATTCAAGAGAAACTGGTGCCAAATGACTGCTGGAGGTTAAATATAATACTAAAAGTTGGAGTCTTAGGGGTTAGGGCTCCTTAATAAAAGAACTGCACATGACTGCGAAAAAAAGTACAGGTCACATTGTTGTAGGCACAGGTTGTGGTCGGACTGATGGTTTGGGGTTTGTGTGTGTTTGTGTGTGTGCTTACAGTCAGCATTGTTTCAACCCATGGAGTCATAAAGCATTTGGCAGCCCGTGTGAGCAATAAATTAGTTTTTATGAAGTTCTTTGTTAAATAACAGCTGGTTGTAATAACAAAAATAAAATGTTGATTACAATATTGTTTGAAACAAATTATCTTGCGTTAAAAGTTTCCCCATATAAAAGCTCCTTGAAGTGATCCTGACACTTTAAGTGCACTTACATGCACTGTAAAAATTAGATTCAGTTACAATAAGCAATACATACTTGTGCATTTTGTTTCAATCGGATTAAAAGGACTAACTTCTGATTTTTTGTGAAAGCTATGGTCACATTTCTAAATCTAGTCATCTAGGTTTTAACCTAAGAGCAGGTGCGGTTATTTTTTACTTGAATGCGCAAGGCTCCCAGAGTCTCTTCCAGCTATTTTAGTTATACAAAAGAGTCTGTTATGCTGCTTGATGTTGCAAAATGGTATTTATCAGCATATTTTTTACATTATCAGAATCATAAACACACTGCTTTGTATCTCAAATAGTTCTACAGTTTACTGCACTTTTATATGCTTCAGTAGTTACTTCAGCTATTCTTCATGAGTTATTTATATAACCTATGGCGGTTAAAGTATGTGACACACCAAGCCGATAAAAAAAAAATAAAAAAATTGCAGAGCCAAAAGTGTATATTGGAGTTCTTGGTTTCATGGTTTTGTCTCTTTTGTTTTTTTCTCTTTATTTTCTAAGCTGAACAGACAATCAGTGTGGTCTCTCCAATGCTGAATTGGCCGAAAAGCCGCTGATGGTGGTCCGACTAGTGCCAAAGGTGCCGAAAACAATGCAAAAACTGGGCAATGGACAGTGGACCTTTTTTTGCCTATGAAATTTGCACCTTCAATCCAGCTTGTATACAAGTTAATCGAACTACAAAAAGCCTTTGCACATGCTGTGAAAGACAGTGTTGTGTATTTAATCCTTGAAATTTTCAATTACAAAATTGTCGTGTATACTTGGTCAGAGCAATTGAGAGTGAAGGTTAAATACACCCCAAAACCCACAGTAGCACAAACGTACATGTAAACGCACGTCCTGAGATGACTTAAATGACAGCTAATTCTATTCGCCAACCTAAATGAGCGTTGGCTAAAGACGGCAAATGACTTACCTTCTTCTGTGGAACATAAAAGAAGATATTTAGAGAAATGCCTTAGTGTTTTTTGTCCATAAAATGGAAATAAATGTTCACCAAAACTGTATGGTTATCAACATTCCTTTTTGTGTTCCACTGAAGAAAGAAACAAATACAGGTTAAGAACAACATGACGGTAAGTAAAAGATATCAGAAAGTTTATTTTGGGGTGAATTTTTGTGTATTGGAAAAATGCCTATGGTCCGGTCATTAGTAGACGTCTTGGCAGACGTCTAGAGGTCAGTTGAGAAGTTGTCTGGGGTGGGTCTGAGGCATGAGTTTAGAGGTCTTGCTTGAGTTCAACGAGTGTCTTTGAACTACGCTGTGGCGTTGATTCAGACAGCCATGGCAGGTATTTGCACAGCAAATATTTTAATCCCCAACTAATCACTTGGTAAGACCCCGTGTGTTAAGGGGAGGGAGCTCGAGGAGGGTGTTAGCATGTTAGCTGGTGGCCTGGCACATTCCTCCTGTCAATGACGCCTTTGTTCTAAGGGGATTGTGGGAAGAGTCAAACATGGTGACCCCCGGAGAGGGACCCTCCAAATGCACCACCCTTCCCTCCTCCCACAACCACCCCTAAACACATGTTAGCATCCCGATGGACCTGCGTGTGTTTCTGAACAATGGCACCACTGGTCATGTGACATGTTGCTTGGCAATGTTGCAAGGACGTACAATGCCACAATTGGTTTTAATGAAAAAAATCACTGTATAATACACAGGCCGTCGATAGCATCATTTATTAACAGTCCACTGCAACCAGCCAAACTTCACTGGGACTCAAGGCATCTGAATCATCTGTACGTATACCTGGCTATGTTTTTATTCTCAGTCTATACATTCTAGACATAAAACAGTTATTCCACAGTGGAAACATCAGGACAACAGTCTAATCCAACTGTAAAGATTGATAATAGACTTTAGTAAGGGAAGATACCATAGTGAAATTTACGGGGATGAAAATGCGGCTGTAAGGGACAGACACACAGTCTTTACTAGAGACGATCATCTCCATTACAAAGACCGATGTGATATATGCATCTTGATGCAGAGCCAATGCTAAGATACATTAAAGATACATATGAAGCAGTTACCTATGTGATACAACTCGCCACAATTACAAAGCAGTGCAATCTGGTTTTGATTCGATTCACCACAATGCGATTCAATGCAATAAGATGCAATGTAAAAAAAAACATTTTTACCGATGAAAATATGTTAGAAAAAATGCATTGCAATACAAATGCCAACCTGTATCCGATGAACACTTTTTCTCTTTAGAATAGTATGTAGGTCTACTGTATAACATTTTCCAAAACTTTCCAAGTTTACAAACCGTTTTATACATTTTTTTGTCTGAAAGTTCCACCCCACTAAGGTCTATAATCAGCTCGTGTGAATTTGCCATCCAATCTGTAGAAACTTTTTTTTTTTTTTACCAAAGTTACACTATATTGCCAAAAGTATTGGGTCACCCCCTTCTAATGAAAGGTTTGACTACTTTAGTAATTTCAATGAGTACAAATCTTAATGTTTAAGCATATAAAGATATTCTAGGGAATTGTGTGCTTCTAATTTTATAGCAACAGTTTGGACAGGACCCTTTTCTATTCTAACATGACAGTGTCCTCTGTGTATAAGGCAAGGATCAAAGAGAAATGATGATTCAGTCAGTGTGGAAGAACTTGACTGGTCTGCAGAAAGCCAAGTCCTAATCCCAGCTGAACACCTCTGGTGTGACTTTAAATGCATACCTTGAGCAAAAAACTCATCACCAAACACCAAACAGAAGGGGGTGACCCAATACTTTTGCCAATATAGTGTATATATACATATATATACTTTCACACACCAGCAGAAACTTTAACAAGATTTTACAAGTTCTCCAACATCCAGACTCTCCAATTTGAATGGAATGCAGCATAAATAAAGAACTTATGAGATTTAAAGGAGAATGAGATCAGAAAACGGATAAAGTGACCAATCCCTGAAAGACAGATGAAAATCTAAGTTATATCCTTCAAGAGGAAAGAGGTTGTCAGTACAAATCAAGATGAAAATTTGTGAATTGAGTAATGATACAATGAAAAAAATAATAATAAGTCGAAATAATAAGGCAAAAGAGTCTCCATCTGCACATCACTGAGACCAGGAGGAATATGCCAGAGCAGAGTGCCAGCTCACAGCCCACTAACTGATGGAGAGGCCTGTGAAGACAGCGCTGTGGCAGTAGATATGCTTCTGAGAGAGGTTTAAAGAGTGGAACTGATTGTGCATGTCTCATTCGAGCTCTTCACAGCCCTCGCCCAGGGGGCTTGGCTTTCAAAGCTGGGTGACGTGAGTGTGTGTGCGCGCGCACACACACACACACACACACACACACACACACACACACTCAATTGACAAAGCTCCTCGCTCTCTTTCTCTCTAATATATGAGCACACAATTTATTTTGTAGAGGTAGTCCAAAAATTTGCTCATGATTGCTGCTCATTAATGGATTGCACCATTGGTGCTTCCTGTTTCATTTTCTCCGCACATGCTTTAGTATGCTTAGGACCAGACTGTATATATTACATCAGGTGATGATACAACACTGTACCAAAATTGAAAATGAAACAAATATGTCCTTAAAGTTGCAATGTAACAGAAGTAGTGATAAATCTTTTCATCTGTGTTGTAAGGTATATCAGAGTCTAAATAGAGAGAAAAAAAGTTAGGGATGGTTCAAATCCTCTCTGGATGGAGGCAGATCTTAATGCGAGCTTGCAGTCCACTAAAAGAAAGAGTTCACAGCCAAAATGATAGAAGTCATGTCACCAGATTAAGTTATGACATTTTGATAAAAACTTACAACAACAAATAGATATATATATATTTATATTTTTTGTCTCAGCAGGATGCAGTTTAGGGCTCATGGAAGAGATGATTTTTCAGCTGTTTGTTGAATATTTTCAGGGATTTGGCTGCCCAGATAGGTTTAGGAAGATCATTCCACCAGCAATGAACAGTGAATGAAAACTAGATTTATACATTATTCTGCATTAATACTCTTTTTTTATATAATATGTAGCATATTTGGATCTGGCTCAGGGAACTTGAAAAAAAAAACATCCAAATAAATGTATGTGCCTGATTTTAAAGTACAACAGCACTATCAATTGTACAACAGAGTCAGAGAATTGGAGAGTGAGAGTGAGGCTCTGGATTGAGATCTCTGGCCCGTCTCCTGCTGACACTCATGCAGGCAGATCACAGGCTCATCATGTCGCCCGTGTTTGCCCAGAGCCTCCTTCATCAAATGACACGTTTGCCACACGTTTATCTTTATCAGATCTGCAGAGAACCAGAGATGAGAGACGGCGAGGGGGAGCGGCAGACGAGAGCTATTGCCTCTCTCGCACTCTCTCTTTGTACCCGCCATCGCCTGGGGGCCAATTACCTTCTCCTCTGACAGGAGCCCCCCTCCCCTCCTCTCTACCGCTCTCCCTCGCTCTCCTGCCCTACAACTCCAGAAACATCTGCCTCTGAATATGCAATCAGCTTGTCAAGGAATCAAGGAAACATATACATACAAATGTATCGGCAGGCGTAAAGCTAATATTTACTGACATTAGATCTGTCTGTACTTATTCACCTCTCATCTGAAGCCGGAGGAAGAGACCTGAGCACTGCCAGCTGATCCTGAACTCCACCAGGACTGCTATTCTGAACTGGATGTCAAAACCATCTTGGACCTCCTCTTGTTATCTATCCTTGTATGGCTGTACTGTACTATTAAAACCAAGAAGCTTCGCTGCTATTTCTCATACTTTTTGGTTAAGCATAATAGCCCTAAGTATTATGTGCCGTACAAGTGGAGTCAGAAATATCACAATTACGAGTTATGAGTACATAAATGATAAAGTTGTATTTACAAGTAGGAAACTCTGAATTCTAGGTGACAGATGAGTTGTGATGTCATAAAGGGCTTGCTGATTTGAAATTTGGCAGAATTTTTTTAGAATGTTTTAATTTAAATATTTACATGCTGTACTGGCACAATATATAGAACAGGTTATAAACCGTTAATCTCTTCCTTTTCACAGTTTGCTTTATGAAAAGTAATTTTTGATACCATCGTTGTTAGATACCATGTATGAGTTATAAAGATGAATACTTTTCATAATTTCATCTACGTCAGTGTTATTTTCCTGCACTGGAAGAGAGAATTATGTCTCAAACTCTGCCACCTAAAAAAATGAAAACTTAAATAAGCCTTGTGTTGATCTAACTCCTATCGAGAGACCGAAATATAATAAAACTAGTGCTGGGCTCTTTTGACTTTGGCAAGCAAGCAAGCATCCACCCAAAAACACCCAAGCAACCACCTGCCTAACCACACCCTAAGCACTGGGTTTCGACCCAGCCAGTTTCAACTAATTTTAATATACTATATAGGGTTCTTGAGTTGACTGTATTGTTATTTGGAGATTTAAAAAGTTATTTTTGCATTGGGGGCTTTTGCACCACATAGTTCTAGAAACTCGGTTCTAGGAACTAGCCAGCAGGGTGGTTCCTAGAGAACCAATTTACCCCTTGGGCTGTTTTACAGCAGGAACAAAGTAGCCGACAGCGGCATTTTTATTCGCAGCATTTACAAATGTCAACAATCGGTGAAAGGAGGATGCTGTTTTCAGAGATTTTTCAGTTTTTGTTGTGTGTCGTGGATTTCTTGATAACGGAGATGGAATGTAAACGCACAATTTACACGATTGAAAGAGGATGACAAAATTTCCAATGACAACTTGCAGTGTTACATATCATCAAGGCTGAGAAAAGAACACAACACTGCAGACAACAGGCAGCTAAATGCCGATATCACTGTTTTCCGATATCGCTGCCGATATGGCTGGGGGGGGTAATATGGCCTTTTTCTGGCATCCCAAGAACTGTTATGACAAGCCTCTCCTGATATCACACGAACCTAAAAAAGTTATCCTCAGTGTTAATTTCTACACATTTTAATGATAATGCAGTTCAACAACGTCGTTTGCACCGCACTCTTCCGTTATTTGATATTTTTATTTTGGTGTGTCAATCTGTTAAGTTACTTAGTATAAGAAACTATGATCCGCACACATGAGAACAGTCTTCTTTTTTAGTTTTATTTAACATTCATCCCTGATGGGGAAAAGACACAAACGTTTCGGCTCAAAGCCTTCCTCAGTGTGCAAAGCAATCCAATCCCTCCACCCACTTTTCAAATCACCAATTGTGTCGATGTCATTACTCATTAGCCAATGTTGAATCACCAAAATCATTAAACATTTCCTTTTACAATTTTCATGTATATACACACACAACACAAAACATCACATCCACTAGTACACCACACTACATATCCGTGACTAAAGCAAGAATAATCTAGGATTACTCATTTATCACTATTATACAAACCTACAATTCACGGATTTGTAGTGTGGTGTACTAGTAGATGTGATGTTTTGTGTTGTGTGTGTATATATACATGAAAATCGTCCAATATTTAAAATGAAATGTTTTAATGATTTTGGTGATTCAACATTGGCTAATGAGTGATGACCGTCGACACAATTTATCACAATTTCTTATATACATTTTTATGAAAATATCCTTTTTAGTCAATTTTTCTTCAAGGAAGTGCAAAACTAAAGATTCCAACATTTGATATATTAAATTAAATATATCATATTTTATTTATATTATATTAAAGATGCATCACCATTTAACAAAAACTATGAAAACTGTCTGAAAACCTGAGCTCCCGAAATAACATCATAATATTCATGTTTTAGTGAATTGTTGCAAAAAGAGCATATTCACAATATGACTTACATATTCTGAGTTACAACACATAACTTAGTTCAAGTTCAGTTGTGCATTTGTCATTTACAGTATGCATTCAGCTCAATGCTGCTCGTTATTGACTACTGGATTATTTGAAATTATTTTCTAGATGTTTAAAAAAAAATATAGTACATTGTTTATGTGTCTATATTTTTTTTGCATCACATCATTATCAACACTGTTTTAATTTAACTTGTTTAATTATCATCATAGTGCACATTTTTGTCTCATCTTTGTAATTGTTCATTTTAATGAAATAAAAAAAATATTAATTTCAGCAAGTTCTTTGACAAGAATGACACTGCTTTAACAAGGCATTAAATGAATGGGTTCTTCTATGACACTACAGGAAATTAAAACATTCATCACAAAGAACTAAAAAGGTTTGCCTGTATATGACAGGAACTTCAAAGTTCAGACTACGGCATCAAGCTGTCAAACTTTTGGTTATATTTTAAGGACGTAGCACTGTTAAACCTACTCTGTTGAATGGCAAACTCTGAAAACCGGTCATTCCAGTGTTGATTTGGAAAACAGAAAGTTTCGTTAATACAGTAGGTTATGCGAGCAGTGAGGAGCAACACAATGTGTTTGAGCTTGGAGCTTTTTCCAGCTGTCAGAGTGAAACTGAAGAAGAAAAAAAGAGCTAAAAGGAAACAGAGACAGACACAGACATAGATGCAGATTATCCTCTCTCTCATTTTACATCCAGAGATTGCAGGAGCATCAGCACCTCAGAGAGAGAGAGAGAGAGAGAGAGAGAGAGAGAGCTGGGATGACAGGAACAGGCCGTGTTTTGACAGCAGTCTCTTTTATGGGACCCGTCACAATCTCATCCTGCTCTGAGATTAGAGAAACAGAGAGAGAAGGAGAGATGGGAAGAAACAGAGAATTCTGCTCTCGCAAAGTGTACGAAGTTCAGGGACAAGTGAAGAAAAGAGACACACAAGGACGTGCAGAATGATACACTGTCCCGTGCTACTCCTATGGCATTCCTACAGAGAGCAGAATGAAAAAATGAGAGACACAGAAGAGAGGGAGAAAGAGGATATAGAGAAGAAGCATTTGCATAATGTCCTCCACCACAGTCGGCCCCCGAGGCTAGCCGCCCAGGATAACAGAGGGCCAATACTCTTAATTCAATCTTGCTATTTTTTCTAATACTTGAGAAATTAATAATTCCGGCCCCCGCCTCCCACAAACCACCATGAGCGCTGAGCATCACAGAGCTGCCTAAGTTTGTAACTTTAACCCAAGCAATTGATGTGGGGAGGCCCTTCAGGCAGACCTACTAATGAATGGATTGCATGTGAGAGAGGGAAGTTAAAAGATGGTCTTTTATTAAGTAATTTAAGAAAATCCTGTTAGCTGGATCAAGTACAAGAGTTTAATTTCTCAAAATGGGGGAATAAGTGAAGGGTTTTTTTCTCCCCCATGTCTCCTTCAGACTCAGAGATATGCTGTATAATGCACACACACAAGCACACAATGCAAACGCACACAGACTCGGTTTTAGTAAATAACAAATTGAGTAAGTGTTAATGCGTGTGGATATGTGGATAGTCAGTGTAGAATTGAAAATGTAAAATGATAGGATTTAACCTCAATTTTCAGCTTATTTCATTATAGTTTAGTGATGGCTTGTCCAGTAGTTCAGTTTAAATAATATTTGTGCACAAGTGGATATTGTTGGAGTTCCCCACGCAAGGAAGGCGACAGCGGCAAGGAACGAAAACTCCATCGAAGAATGGAGAAAAAACTTAGACAGATAGTTCCCCTCTGGCCAGACAAACCAGTAGTTTGTTCCATCAGATTAGATTCATCATACATCCTATTCCTCAGCATCTGCAAGACACTGTAGAGGTTGTCACCTGCTTTTGTTAAGTCTATAATCTCTTCCTCTGTGGTCCTCCGAGGGGTTGTCACATCTCTTCTCAGGTGTTCGGTCACTCAGATCGTTTAAGGGTTGGATCCAGACTGAAGCTTGTGTAATTCCTACACCACGGGATGTTAATCCCGTGGCAGAAACATAGAAACAATAAGACAATTAGCGTAGCAGTTGTTCACAGGAATAACCCTGGATGAAATTATCAGTATAACCCAAGCTAAAGCATAATAAAGTGCATTTGTTCAGAAAGACACAGTACAAGATTGTGAGATGCATTATATGAATGTTTGGCAAAGAGATGTGTCTTTAATCAGATTTAAACAGAGAGAGTGTGTCTGACCCCAAACGTTACAGGAAGGCATTCAGAGTTTAGGAGCAAATATGAAAAAGTTCACCTCCTTTAGTGGACTTTGCTACAGGTACACCAAGAGTCAGAGTTTTGCACACATTGTAGCATAGAAGATTAGTTAGGTACACACATTTAGGGCACTAGTAATAATATTTTGTAACAATACACTTAATAGGTAGCACACAAAATTGGAGTAATATGATCACACCTGGTACACACATTTTGTACACTGTACAATAATCCAGTCTAGACATGAATGCATGAACTAGCATACAAAAGATAGTTGCTGTCTAATATAACACCCAGATTTTTAACTGTAGAGGAAGTAACATTACATCCGTCTAGTTGCAAATTGTAATCCAAGAGATTCTGTGTACTGTTTTTAGGTCCAATAATTAATATCTCTGTCTTATCTGAATTTAATAGGAGAAAATTACTGGTCATCCAATACACACTCCGTTAGCTTAGATAAATTAGAAGTTTCATCTGGTTTTGTTGAGATATATAGTTGAGTGTCATCAGCATAACAATGGAAACTAATCCCGTATTTTCTAATAATATTACCAAGGGGCAACATATATAATGAAAATAACAGAGGACCTAGGACAGATCCTTGTGGTACTCCATACTTTACTGGTGTTAATTGAGATGACTCCCCGTTTAAATAAACAAAGTGGTAGCGATCGGAAGGTAGGATCTAAACCATCTTAGAGCCTGCCCTTGAATACCTGTATAGTTTTGTAATCGATTATCAGTATGTCATGATCTATAGTGTCGAACGCAGCACTAAGATCAAGTAAAACTAGCAGCGAGATGCAGCGAGAGGAAATTCTCTCTCCTCTCAAAGATATGTGGATAGTCAGTGTAGAATTGAAACCGCTTAGTCTAGTGAAAACTGGATAAGTTACGGGAAGTCGAAGCTTAGACAGATAATAATCAGATTAGATTCATCATACATCCTATAGCATCTGCAAGACACTCACCTGCTCTCTCTCTGTCACATACATAAACAACCCTACACCCAAACCTACACCTCAGGAAACTTGTGCATTTTTACTTTCTCAAAAAAACTCATTCTGTATGATTTATAAGCTAAAACTGTCCTCATAAATCACCTTCTCCTTGTAAAACATATCAACCCATGTCACAAATTTGTGTCATAAACACATATAAATGCACACACACACACACACACACACACACACACACACACACACACACACACACACACACACACACACACACACACACACACACACACACACACACACACACACACACACACACACAAGAAAAAGTGTCTTGTATCCTGTGTTTTTCTTCATCAAGGCACACACTGATTTAGTATGTTGTTGTCCCTTTATTAGTTTTTTAACCAAACCAACAATTCCATTGTTCTTTAACCAAAGATCATCCTACATAATTATATATATATATATATATATATATATATAATGCAATTATTCATATCCTACCATATCATATCATGGCTACTATTATTTAATACTTATTACATTATATTTGGTTTTAATTCCATTGTTGTTTGGCCAAAGATCATCCTCAATAAATAAATAAATAAAAATAAATATTAATTATAACAATATTGTTTTTTATTATGTAATATAATTATTATTTATATTGACTATTATTACTTATATTGCTTTTAATTCCATTGTTGTTTGACCAATTATCATGATACATAAATCATAAAAAATAAAAATGCAATTATATATGTATAATAAAAAATTATAATAATTTATTATTTTTGTAGACCATATTAAATTACTTATTTAATAGTTTTTTCTTTGTATCTTTTCTTGGCCACAAAGACATTTAACTGATATCTCTGAATAACCGATTACTTGATGTTTTAAAATCCAAACCTAAATTTTATTATTCAAACTGCAGTGATGCAAAATTGATAAATCTGTCACAACAAAACGTTCCGTTTGAATGATTGACCTTTTGTTTGAATGTTTGGACTGTAAATGTTTGACCTTCTGTTTGAATGTTTGGACTGTAAATGTTTGACCTTCCCTTCGTACATAATGATATCATACAAAATTACAAAAGTTTTCAATGTATGAAAACAACACATGGCATATGACATTTTTGTGATGCATTGGGGAAGGCGGTTGAAAACATATACACAGAAAATCAAGGTCAGATACTATTAGTTCTGCCTTTTATGAATTCTTTTTTTTTGGGATATTGTGTATTCGTTGTTGTGTTCAGATTTACAGCTTTTTTTATTATTTTGCGTGCTTCCTCCTTTCTAGCTATAAAGTATCCTACAACTGATTTCCAAAGGTTACAATTTTGTTCTAAATTATACATTTTCAGTCAGTTTTATTTGCAGATGTCATATGACATTCTATGTTGTTATCACAAATACCTCATTAATTAAGTTAATGCTAATTTAGCATTTCTCCTTGTCTCGCTCTCGTCTGTGCGATGTGCCTTGGGACGCATCTTTAGAGCTGGAGGGCAATTGAGAGATACTGAAGTGGCTAGATGGCAAGGACTGACTTTGGTACACACACACACACACACACACACATGTCTCTCTCACACACAGTTATCCTGACTCCTGGCAGACATACACAAACATTCCCAATTTCTAATCTCTCTCTCTCTAATCTAATTTTCATCATTCTCTCCCTCGCTCTTTCTCTCTCTCTCCTCAATGCCAGCCAACTCTCTTTTCTAAATTCTCTCTCCTCTCAGCTCTCTTTCTTTCTCCTATTTCCCTTTTTGTTCTCGCTCTCTCCCTCTCTTTTCCTCTCCTCTCTCTCTGCATCTCTTACAAAGGCAGCAGGCAGTATGCCTCCCCTGAAAATGAGGCCACGCACGGCAAGTATGCAAATGAAAGCAGTGCTGCTGGATTAGAATGGGACACCATATACCCTAAATCATGATTGTCAATCATGGCGAGGGATTAAGGGATACGGGCTTATAGACCTAAAAAAGCAACACTTCCCCCCCGGGCGCACTTCCATTGTGAAAGAGGGAGAGTGTGGGAGAGAGGGCTTGTTGGGGGGCTGCTTTAGTGCACTACTGCCCTCTGCCTTTCCATAAAGTTTACTGCAGGCTCAGAGCCGAACGAGCGGCTCCGGTTGTATTCATTTCAGAGCAGCATTTGGGTTTCGTTTTTTTCCGGCAGGGCTTGGCTCAGTGGTTGCCCGCTCAATGCCAAGAACCTTTAAATATTCCACGTATTGTTTTATTTTAAGATCAAAGAAACACATTATGCGGGAAATGAAAAATAAAGTGGGTTTGTTTTTGGCATTGGATGTGGATTGATCATTTTAAAGTCACTTCAGGCAATAGTCAGACATTATTAAGTTATGGAAAAAATGTATATTATTTAATATACAAAACTATATGTTATGTATACATAGTATAAAATATAAATACACATTTTGAATGTATAAAATAAATATGGACGCTGGTTAATTGCATTGATGTGCATTAGATGATTTTGCACACAAATATACTTAATACAAATATTTATGAATAAAAACATACTTCTGAAAAAATCACTTGTTGAGCCTCTGAAATGTAAACATAAAACTGTGCATGTGATATTGTTTAACTGTCAAAATCAAATGAAAATAATTAAAAATACTATCAGCATTACAGTGTCTTCATGTTTTAAGTAGAGTGAGTTTTAAATGCATGAAGACAAATATGTAAAACATGTCAAATAAAATAACATCAGGAATAAATCCAAATTACACACCAACCTTACCCAAGATTCATACCTGTATTCTGCTGGATTTTTACACATCCATTGTGTCCCTCACTTAGCATGGCACCATTGCTTCTTGGGACTTGGCATGGGATAAAGGGTGCAGAGGTGGGTTAAAAACAGAGGGCAACATCTGCTTCACAACAGGACACATGGCTGCCGCTGCATTACATCTGCACACACACAAAACATACTCATGAACACAAAAAGACAAAGACTGCCGAAAAAATGCAACAGAATTGGATTACTGCAATCCAATCTGAGCTAAAAAAAAAATCATATTAAACAATAAATTAAATTCAAAATTGTGTTTCTTTATGGCAGTGGTTTTCAAATCTGTCCTCCAAGCACCACTGCCCTACACATTTTGTCCGTGTCTCAAACGGAAAGCTGCATCCTCCTTAGGTCGCATTTGTAGGCTGCATACATCATAAAGAATATCTTATTTTAGAATATTAACAGTTATACATTTGACTACTATTCTTAGTTAAGTGCAAATTGTTGTAATATGCTTTTGACTGCAAATGTAACAGTTAACTGAAATAAACCATGCTTTATGGCAAGAATTTAAGCACCGTAATCTCTCTTCAATTTCCCAAGCAACAATATTTCATTTGAAAAAAAACAAGTTGTAAAATGTACTGTACAGTGCACCTTGAACTCAAATACTGTAATGCGGCAGAGCTTCACCTCAATACACCAACAAACAAACACTAATTGATACGAGTCTATCGACAGGCATAAGAGCAAAGGGCTAATCGTTCAGCATCATTAGGTGAAGATTTAGCTTAAACGCTTTGAGCTGGCATTAAGCAAAGCTGCTGTTGACATGGATTGAGTGCTGTAATGCTGTATTGTCACTGCTCCAGGAGGCAGAGAGGGCGATTTGAGAAAGTGATGCGCTCAAGCTGGGATTTGTGGGCTGCCATAACACTGGAGGGCACTTGAGGCAGCGTGGACCAAACCAACGGTTGTGGGAGCTCTAATAACGCTGCGAACAATGCTGGATTTACTATTTAATAACTAATTAAGTGTGTGGGTCGGCTCCTGTAACCACAAGCTACAGTAAAGTTGTAAGAACATGACCAAGGAACACCAAGATGGGTTTGATCTTCAGAAAACTGAAGTGAAAAGTTAACTCTGAGAAACAACAACACGAGGATGTGAGGTGTATATCTGGTTAATACAACGCTCTTAACACAAAAAGCTCTCTAAATTGTCAATATGATAATTTATATGTCGTCTGATTTATAGTTTATACTTTGTAGCAAGTAAAAGCCAGTTTAGTATTATTCTAAAAATGTGCACCTTCAGTTGGTGGTACTTTGTGTCTTTTTTCTGTGAAATCTTTAATGATTTTTCTAAAGTAAATGTTAGTCCGCTTACTGGACTGTAACTTGGGTTCACATGATTATCCATAAATATATATTTTAATCATGTTAAAATGTGAGTATCGAATGATACCAATATGCTTTTGAAGAATGTTTATTTGTCTATCTCTCAATCACCATCGTATTGAAGTTCATTATCAGTTTTGCCCCCACAATAAAACCTATACAGAGCTTTGATAGAGCATTTAAATATAACCTATTAAGACTTATTATTGTGAGATATAGAGTGACAACAGATATTTGTTTATATTTTATGAAAGTAGTATAATATATTGTTAAGATCACATTACAAGCTATCAAAATTTCATATAGGTTACATTTTTTGCACTGTTTGAATGAAACTGATGTCTAAATGATGAATAAAACCTATGGCCTGATTTATAAAATACAATACAAAACATAAAACACATAAGCAAATTTTGGGTTGTCCTTGTCCTCTTTATTTTTGTCCCATAAAGAACTTCAAATTTTGTTTAATAAACTAATAAAGATTTGTATGACAGTTCTTGTCCTCTGTATATGACATTCATTATTTATTTATTTTTAAATAGAGTGGTATATATTATTTTGCAACTAGAATTAGTATTTTATAATTATTTAGTGTCTGGTAAATAACCCTTTAGTCAGTGTTCATATTAGAGTATGATTTTGCTTTGCAAGACTGTGACACAATGTCCTTTGCAGGCAACATTAGTACAGTGCATATTTTTAGGTCAGGGGTCACCAAACTTGATCCTGGAGGGCCCGTGTCCTGCTCCAACTTGCCTCAGAACACCTCCCTGGAAGTTTCAAGTATAAGACATTGATTAGCTGCTTCAGGTGTGTTTAATTAGGGTTTGAGCTAAACTCTGCCGGACACCGGCCCTCCAGGACTGGTGACCCCTGCTATAGGAGAAAAGGGTACAAAATAAAATTCAAGTGAAATAAATAGATATTCCTATGATACTTTACCCTTGACATTTTTTATTTCATTATTATTATTTAATAATGATTTAATATTATTATTTTATAAAAACACCAATATGCTAATGTATGTATAACTATTATTTCCCACTTTTATATACAGTTCTTAATCTAAATCATGGAGCAAATGCTAATATATATTCATAAGAACGTTTGGTTCATGTGTGTTTAATGTCAAGCTGATATTTCTGTGCCAAGGATCGCAGACAAACAGTAATTTACATAAAATGTATTTTAAATTTAAGCACAACTAACTTAGAGTGGGTCTAAAAATACAATATGAAAGAGCTATTTCTTCCAGTGAATATTCCTCAGGATAGTTTTATTCTTGAAAGTTAATTTCTGTGAAAATATAGAAGGTAGCATTCAACAATATCCAACCATTATTTTGAGACATAAAAAAAGACAAAGAAACAAAAAAGATTGTACAGCTAACATTGAAACCATATGTAACATCTTGTCCCAAACTGACATTCACATATAACACCCACTCTTGTCCTTTGAAAACATTACCTATGTGATGTTTGTCTTAATTCCTTGCCACTGTTATTAAACACTATAAAACTGTAAAGTAACAAATGTGAGCGGAAACCCAAATGCCAAATCCCAAAAAAACCATGTTGCTTGGGTCTCAGTGGATTAAAATACTAATATTCTAAAAAAGTTTAACTTTTAATGTTAATAATGGATAACTGTGCTGCAAAGTTTGTTAATTTAACTTATATTGTTCCAAAACGTGAAAAGAAATTAGGCTTTGACTTTTAACAACTTTTGGATACTGATTCACAACTGGAGAAATATCACGGTCCCACATGAGGATACGTCTGTGGAACGTTCTCCTTCCCCAAACGAACCTCACCTCTTCAGATACGTGTGTGAGAGTGAAATGGTAAAATGATGAGCTCTAATGAGCAGACTGAGGAAAGGGTGAGCAGAGGCTTTATCCAGCGTTCAGTGACAGCACCGCTAATCCTCGCCACCTGCTCAAACACACAGACCTCCATAAACAACAGCAGCAGCGGCCCGCGTTCACTCACTCACCCCGAGTCCGCCGTTCCCGCGGGAGTCATCCTATCGCTTCCCGCGCTCGCTCCCGGCAAACGCTAATCGCCATGCAAAACAAATAGTTCTCAAATGTTTGTAAAAGGCCGCGCTGTTTGCACCAGGGCCTAACAAAATAATTTTTACAAGCTATCCAGTTGTGATTAGGGCTGAGAGAATTGAATTTCCCTGGCAGTGATCATATTCATATTAGCCTAATTAATAGTGCTGTTTAACTTTGCCTGTTTGCCGTTGTAGAAACGGCACACTGTGGTGAAAACAGAGGCTCAGTTCAGCTCTGAGGCGTTTCTATCTCTCTCGGCCTTTCCTGGCCGTGACGACCGCACACATCTTAAACACTGCTGGGCGGTTAAGCTTAGCAGTTTTCTCCCATTTTGTCTTTTAAGTCGCGGGAATAATTTTCCTCCTTTGGGAAGACATTACCCTAAAAAACCTTCACGGCTAAACCATACACGACGAGTCCTTGAGAAGGGTCTATTTTTTCAAAGACTTAAGTCTGTTCCAAGAACCTATATTTTACATATTCTCCTTCATGTACTTCATTAATAATACATATTCACTTAACACTATAGGTTGATAGACTGGAAAATGAATAACAATATTCATATGAAATCTCTGAATGTGATGTTAGTCATTGTTGAAATCATGTTTTTATTCAAAATTGAAAAATAGACTGAAAAAATGTATTTAACTGATTACCAATTAAAACAATATTCCCAGAACACATGGCTGAAAAAAGCATAAATGGCAACATCTGCTCAAACAAAATAAGTAGTGAAATTATTTTAAATACACCCATATGCTCACTTTATTATTTAATTATATTTCGGATAATGTTTTATCTAATTTATTAAGATATGATTTAGAAATGAAAATGTACTGCATAATAGTAGCCTAATAACCCTCTGGCTTTGGAACCGACCTCAATAAAACATGTCATTTTTTCACACATTTTATTTTTGGAAATAATTGATTATAATGAGCAGCTTGTACACACGAATCAGCTCATATAGCATCATTTTGACAAATTCATTTTTGAAATCAGTACAGTATAACGGAATCAAGAATCAGACCATCTAATCCTTTCTAACAGTCTAACACCTAGGTCATTCCTAGAGGTCAAAGATCTTGACCCCTGCCTCTTCATCAGAGGTTAAGGGTTAGAGTTCAACTAGTCATATGACATTACTGCATTCAACACATCCCTGTCACATGAACGTGCCTTGGATTAATGTTTTGTGACTGGTGTTAACACCCACATTTCTAATCACTGTGCTTCAGAATATCCATACAGATGTCAGAATTAAAAAAGCAAAGTCCTAATTGAGAATCAGATCATCAGTCCTTAAGAAAAATAACAACAACAGTATTTGACCTGAGCCCTTAGAAACCTCATACAACTATCAATGCTGCTTGCCTCATGTATTTTTTTAATTATGTTAATGCTATATCAGTATATGCAAATTTTACTTCAATTTTAGTAAGCAGCAGGTTGTTATAACAGATGCAATATTTTTCATTTGTATCTCCAAAATAACTGTTGTTCATGTATGAAGTTATATTTTAGCATCGGAAAGGTCAGCTTTGCAGGTTAGCATGGAAATGAAACCATTCTATTGTTTTTTTTTTGACAGAATTCAGCCTTAAACATCTCTAAATGAATCTAAAAATCAATGCACTCGTGTTTAAAACCATTGAAGATGGCATTTTTTAGAGTATGAAATGATTTTAGAACAAAAATACCGTTCAAAGCATGGCAACATTTGTAAAACACCTCCATTGTTCAGCTCAAAACAGTAATTGTCTTCTCTTTGAAGCCCTATGTGTGCACAAGAGCCTGAGTGAAATGAGCTGGACAAACTCATTGATCCAGAGCAGCGTGCAGAACCACCTCTTTTATCCAAGTAGAGCCACAGACGATGGATTTGGCACAATCAAAATGAAAGCAAATAAAAATGAGTCTCTTGACCACCCAAAGTGGCATCCAGTGGCAGAATCCTTCGAGTGGCCCACTTCAGATCATTTATCGGAGATGATCATCCTCTCTCCATTAGACGCTGAAGACACAGGGAAAAATGTACAAAACAGCCCTCTACCCTCATTATATATGCTTTTAAAACTATATCATAAACAAAATATGAGCAAAACACTACGCTCGCATTAAAACCTGCATTTGGAACAAAACACGCAACTTAAAATTGAGCAACCTGGGAAGTGTTGGGATTGGAAAAAGTTGCTTTTTTTTTCGTTTAACACAAAGTTTAATTTCCACACTGAATCATAGACAAAGACAATTCAAAAGCCACTTGTGTTTCTCGCAGCTCTGAACGGACGCCAGTTCTGTAGGCCGTGTGGTTATTGGGCAGCCCTGTCAGTCATTAGCTGAAATGCCGTCCCAGTCGGGCTGAGCGATAGTCTACTCTCAGCTGGACGAAAGCGTGGAGGAGGTTCCGGTCAAGGTTGGTCAGCTGCTCTCCAGAGCACACCTGTTTGAGGTTGTCCGGGGCAACAACCAGAAGGTTACACAGAGCATGAAGCGTGTCGAAGAGCTGGAGCACAAGAGGAACCTGTGGAGGATTTTCATGCAGCTGTTAGTCTAACACTTCAGTGCATACATTTGGAAAACTAAAATCGGTTGAAATAATCCATTTATCAATTAAAATAATTCACAATGCAGTTCATTAACACCACACACATAAATATTGACTTTCAGAGGTTGACTATTGCCTAAGCAAGAAGTTTCATTGCTGGTTGGTTTCACAGGAGAAACGGATACAATTGATCTCAGTATTCAAAGATATGTAATATTGGATCATTTTCCTAAATAAATAAATGACAAAGAAAAAATTTTTTTGTCTCATTTGTGTGATTGGGTTCTCTTTGTTTACTTTCAGGACAGATCATTTTTGGGGTAATATTTATGCAGAATAAATTAATTAAAGGGGTCATTTGATGCGATTTCAAGTTTTCCTTTCTCTTTGGAGTGTTACAAGCTGTATAGATAAGATCCTTAAAGTTGCAAAGACTAAAGTCTCAAACCCAAAGAGATATTCTTTATAAAAGTTAAGACTCTGCCACGCCCCCTAAAACGCCTCATTGAAACACGCCCCCACATGTCTACGTCACGATGTGGGGAGATTTTCATAACACTGCCCAAATGTACATGCAATGAAAGAAGGACGAACTATTATTCTCGCTGTAGCAAAGTCATTATAATCAGTCATTATGTCCTCACTGTATGCAACAAATGTCTTGTTGATAGCGAGTTTTATTGTTTTAGTCTCGTTGCGCCAGGTCCATAGACTGTAAAAAGGCCGGGACATGGCATCACACAATGGGAAGGGGCGTATGGCCGTCACACGGAAGGGCAGCCAATCACAATTGTCTGTCCTTGAGGTATTCAGCCTCAGCAGGATAGCTGTCCAATCAGAGCACACCTCGCTTCTTAGAATGATGAGATTTGTAAAATTAGGCGCGTTTCAGAAAGGCAGAGCATAGAGGAGCAACAATATAATGTGGAAAATAATGTGTTTTTTGAACCTCGAACTGCGTAAACACATTGCATTACACCAAATACACAAAATAATGTTCTTTTTAGCAACATCATATGACCCCTTTAAGACATCACCGCACATGTTATACCATTGAGTAATCAAAGTGTAATATGATGACAGAAACACCTTCCCAGATGGATCTGGTTATAATACAAAACCAAAGTTGTTTGTCCTTTCGTGTCACACAATCATGTTTGAGCTTCCATTAGAACCAATAAGGTTGGTGCATGTCAAGCACTTCTAGTTGAGCTTTTACTGTATTTGATAAGCTCTATACATGTGCACTAATCAATGCATGTATGTGAATAAAAGCCTAAATTACATATTTCCAGATCTCCAATTCAAGTAATCATGTCTCTTCAAAAGACCGATTAAACTGCACGATTCAAATAAATTACTTTTACAATGTCTTTATGAATCTTTTGAAGCACTCATTTTTGGGGAAATGGACATTCAATGGAGGGACAGAAATCTCTCAGGTTTTGTTACAAATGTGTGTAAAAATTTGTGCTTCGAAGGTAGACGAAAGTCTTACAGGTTTGGAACAACATTAGGATGAGTAATTGATGACAGAATTACAAAATAAATACATAATGCCATGAGGTGAAGACCTTTGACCTCTGCTTACCCTGAATTCTTTGGCTGAGCGGCGGTATTCTGCCACATCACAGATGGCTAGCATACCACCCATGGAGCTGTAGCTGAACTGCTGCAGGTGCTCGTGGATCAGCCTATGGAACCGCACTCCCAGCTCAGTCAAAACCGTGTCCACATTTTTACCATCCATGGACCGCCGCACACGCTCCACTTGCTTGCTCACATAGGCACACACCTTTGAGCACGCCTTGAAGAAAGAGCACAGGAAAGATGACATTAAACAGAAAATCAGGCAGAATATGGCTACTAATGCTAAAGATATTCTAAAGTAGGGCTGTGCATGCATTAACTTTACTTTTTAGTCATTTAGCAGACGCTTTTATCCAAAGCGACTTACAACTATATAAGTTAAAACTCTATAAATACTAGCAAATGCATATGTTATAGTATATGTTATTTCGTAGTATGTTGAAGTAACGACTCCTATAAAGCGATATTAGTTTATCAGTAATCGCAAAGCTATTACTTACACATAGTAAGAATTGGTTATAAAAACCAATACAATTCTGTTAATACACAGAGCCGTGTATTATCGAATGCGATTCATCTGCGATATTGAACGCAATATTGCCTAGCTTGTCCGTGAACTACAGCTCTGTGTATTAACTGCCGCTCCATTTGGAAACAGGTGATGGAGATTTATCGCCAATCACGGAGCTGGCTTTACTGACGAGATGCGCATGAGAATCGCATGCGATTAATTGCTCAGCCCTACTCTAAAGTGTGTTAATGTTATTCATAAAACTTTTTCATTGCACTAATATAAGATTCACAAGACAATTATTAGAGTACACGATAGGATAGAGCACAAGTTCTTACTGTAGTGTACTGTATAATGACATTGTTCTCGTCTTCTGGCTTGAAGTCTGTTTTCTTCTGTTCAGTCGTCAGAATTTGCTTCATCTGGCCTATCATGCAATTTAGTGTCCTAAAAACAAGGAAACATAAGAAACGGTCACATAAACTGCATTTAATGGCAATGGTGAAGTCAAAGATACACTTTGATTAAAGGGGTCATCGGATGCGACATGCACTTCCACAAGTTGTTTGAACATAAATGTGTGTTGGCAGTGTGTGTACACAACAACCCTATAATGATAAAAAAACCACCCAGTGGTTTTCTTTTAATCTACTAAAATCTTTAACCCTTTCTCGAATGGTTTAGTGTGCCATTTGTGACAGGGCCCAAGCCGTTCTCAGCTTCTTGTCTGTGTGACGTCACACGGTCGAAGGCAGCTCCCACGATAGTTTGATTGACAGTAGCGTTTCAGCACAGACTGTACTGGTGTCTTACCTCAGACCTGCTGAGCTGTCATCAGTCCACCATTGTTTCACCGCCAGAGCAGATGTAGACAAGAATGACTCCTAAGCGATTGAGGTGATTTGTTGTTGGATGTAATTATGAACATAGCAGTCGTCATTTACTCCCGACATCTGAGCCGCTGAAGACGCAGTGGATTACATTTGTTTCTGAAGGGAATGAGCCCCCGATCTACCTAAATGCATTTTATGTTCGCGCAAATAATTTGCATCCAGTTTCACCTACAGAAGAAGTGAGTGTAGGTTTTTTTAAATGAATCTTTGCGAATCGCCTTTCCTAATAACGTGCTATTTAGCAAGTTTCACGATGAATGCGGCTAAAGTTTACCGTCTCTCAGAAAGCAGCTCGGAAGAGAGGGGCGGGGTCAGCAGAGCTCATTTGCATTTAAAGCAGAATGCAACAATACGGCTTGCTCTGAAAAGAGCTGTTTTTGACAGGGTAAAAAAGGTGTTGTTTTACACTACGAATGAGACATTTTGGAAACGTGTGGAAAAACTTGTGGAAAATGACCCCTTAAAGACGAAGTTCCATTAAACAGAGTTTTCTGAAGTTTTGAACCAACCGATCAATCCCGGTGTCCAGCTTCACCTCCATCTGTTCGATCACCTCTTTCTTCTTGAGCAGGCACTCCGTCAGCTTAGGGGAGGAGCTACAGGGGTTAGAGTTCAAACAAATGTTGTGGTAAAGACACCAGCCAGCGGTTGCAGAAACAAAGAGACAGCAGGTAGTGAAACAAAGTCGGTCAAACTCACCTAATAAGAGGCATAAGATGATCGTTAAACTGCTTGTCAAAGAGGTGAAAGATTGTGTTGGCCTGCTGAACTACATCCAAAAAGTAAAGGTTGGCATTTTTGGCATCCGCAGATGGGATGGCTGTGCAAGTCAAAAGACAAATAAGAGAGTATTGGCATGTAAAGTCCATTTCAGGAATCTTCTTCCAGTGGTCGCTATTGTATAGAACAACCTCAACATAAACCATGTGACCCATGACTAGCTGACAGAGACTAAACTAAACTGTACAAACATGTAAATGAATTACACATCTAATGAGTATCATTTGTTTTTCATTATGTTGCACTAAAAAGAAAAAAAAATAGATTGTGTCAATTTTACCTCCAACTCATTTAAACCAAGGCTGTAATAGCTTTACATTTTGTACATGTTTTTCAGTACATTATAATTTTTATTTAGTTTTTATATTAAGGGATAAAAGGAGACCCCTAATTAGTAAATGACAATTCACACTCAACAAATTTATATGATGTCTCATGGGGTAATGGAGATCATTTGGTTAATATTTTGTAAAACTTATTTTGATTACTTTTCAGACAGATGCAATAATAAATCATTCAGACAATCTTGTGAACTTGTCTAGTTGGAACCACCCAACAAATCAATTTGCTTACATATCAAAAATCATTGTGACTTTCAAGCAAGTTTAGCTCTATATAAGAGCAATATCTATCTGATTAAATATGTTAGTACATAGCATAACTAGAATAACCTACATTCACAAAATACATTTCCATTACTTGAATATTTTATTTATTCTCATGATTTTTCCAGACTTGAAAATTCCCTGATATTTAGTTTTTTTTTTCTAGATGGATGTTTTTAACCATTTTAGAAAGCCATGTACCTTTTTTCATTTAATTGCCCTGTGCCTTGTGTTTGGCTTTTCTCCATAATGGTAGTAATTCTCATAATATTTGAAGTAATTTTCCAGTCATTTTTTATTTTGTTTATTTATTTATTTTTAATTGAAAAGTTTGTTAAAATTTCAATTTCAACCTTTTCAGTTTAGTTTACAATAACAATCTTAATTTGGACAAACCTGTAATTACATTATTGTGCAACATTTTATGAACTGTTCTGTGTTGTAGATGGGGTTTACCATACCCGACAGCCCAATCTCAAGGGCGTAGTCTATATGGTCCACACACAGATACACCACCAAAATCAAGAAAATGGAGAAGGCATTTTTTGGTAGATCTGCTGGGTCTGACAACTGAAACAAGAACAGAAAGAGGGTCTATTAGGCTAATGTTTACAGCCCACAACTTCCAACTGAAACAAAAGCAAGTAGGGCTGTGCGATTAATCGAAATCGAAATAAAATCGTGATTTGAGCTTGCGCGATTTCTAAATCGCTTTATAGCATGTGCCCCGGCCCCAACCTTTTCCGAACCAATCCCGCAGTATGCTAAACCAATCAGAATGCAGCGCGCCTAAATTGAGCGCGAGAACAGAACAGACTACAGACAGATAGTATGCTAAGAGAAACAGGGAAGATGAGTATGCAGAACAGGATAAAGAAACAGGGAAGATTGGTGGCCAAAAAAAATTCAGAACAGGATAAGGACTCACATATATATAATATATATATATATATGTGGCCAAAAAAAAAAAAATTTTGCCATGTTGTTTTGTTGGATTTGATTACTGTTCTAGAGACATGTTACAACTTTTTGTATTTTGGAAAGGTCTAATATGTTTCCTTTGTTCTAGAAATATGACATGTTACAAATTCACACAGAATGGAAAGGTCAATTGTAAAGCATGTCTGTTTATACCTGTAAAGCATATTCAAGAAATCGAAAAAATATTCAAGAAATCAAGAGATGATTTTTGTACTAAAGTCCACATCACACAGCCCTAAAATTCTTATACCTTGTTGCAAAGGCATGTTTTTGTACTAAAGCAGTGCTTAACATTCTTATACCTTGTTGCATCTCTCAAAGGCATGTCGGGTTTCCTGCAGCAGGTTGACTACAACCTCTTGTGAGAGCAAAGTCTCTCCATGTGTGTCAATACTGGGTCCCAGAGGCAAGTTAGTGCGTTGTCTGATCCTCTCTTTTAGCTCCTGCATGCTGTCAAAATGTGTAGAAGAGATGGCAGTAAAGGTAAGAAATCTATCAAAGACATGTATTTGACAAAACACCCCTAAGTTTTCAGAGTAACTTTGGAAAAAGAAAGGGAAATCCAAACAAACCAACAGTTCCTCACCTTCCAGTGCCTACAGGTCGTTTTTGGTGGTTCTTAGAGTCGTAATAGCGCTGAAGAATCATGCCACTGCGGTTTTGCAGATATTGTCGCTCCATGTCTATGTAGCTCTCCAGATAACAGGAGAATATATTCTTTATCAGCTTGGATAGAAACGTGTGCTTGTCTGAGCCCAAGTTAAAGTCTGAGAGTTTAGCAGCCAGTGCCGTTGTCCTAAAAACAAATGGGTTATGACACTTCAAAGCTGGTGTTCAGTAAAGCACATTCATTTGACATATATTTGAGACTTTGAACCATTTCAGACAAGACAAAAACAGTGTTTGATGAGAGCAAAGTCAACCATTTTAATAATAATGAAAAACTGATTGATACCGTGTATAGAGGTCGTAGAGGTTCTTGAGGTATTGCTCCACATCAGAGTTGCGGGTCTCATCTAGTTTTTCTTTGACATGAGCCTAAAACAATAAAACAGATGATCTGAGCCACGTGTATTTTTGTTAGTGCTCTTTAAGCACAAAATGTTTCTATTTACAAAATGCTTTTGCAGCATTGCTCATTATAGTCAACTAATCAACAAACTGTAAACGATGTAAATAAGAGATTTATTGTGCAGGGTAGATAGCTTTTATAATCATAATGGGAGTTTTTGTGAGAATGCAGAGCTCAGTCTCTGAGCTCGTGCTTAACGAAAGTGATGGTAACTGATGGGAAAATCTGATATGTCAAAATAGATCTATGCATCAAGTCTTGGAGTGTAAAGGCAGATTAATTGAGCCACCACCAGTTTTTTGTGTGTTCTGAAGAAAAAAGTTGTACCTGTGTAAAACTCACAGCTGTAATGCTTGGATATTTACTAGTGTTTGATACTGTGTTCTGTTTAGTTGTTTATTGGCCCTCCCCAAGTCTGTATTATAACCGGTTCCCTAGATATAGCTTATGTCCCACTTAAATCTCCAGAATTTTTTTTCTTTCTTTAAATCGCCCACCAGGCAAAATCATTCATTTGTTCACATCCCTTACATAAAGCATGAGCAACAGATTTACCAAACATAGTTATTCCATTTGTTAATGTGTACATGTGTTACGTACCTGTATCTTATTCTCAAAGATGCTCTGAATGAGTTTAGCCATGACAGTCTCTGGACTGCAGAAAACCTCCCCAACTTGCTTATTAACCCGCTGACTCAGACTTGCAATGTCTTCAAATACATCAGTCCGCGTGTACGCTCCCTACAAACACCAAAACACACTGGTAGTATATAACAGTACAAACACTGGGCCTAAGAAAAAGTTTACTCTTGGTAGATAAATAAAACACTAAATAGTCTCAGATTCAGTCTGGTACCTCTTGGCATTGCTTGATGTAGACATCCACACAGTGGGCATAACCCTGTAACAAATAAGATAAGAATAAGAAATAATAATTTCACATTATACAACAACGTCCAAAATAAAACTTCACTGTATCTCCCAACAAACCTTAAAATGTAGCAGGACTGCTGCCACCTCACGCATGCGCCCAATCTCTCCCCTTCGCTGAGCAGCTGTGAACTCCTGGATCAACTGACGCTCGAGGCCATGATATTTACCTTTCAAATAAACACAGGGCTTATGTTAACACTGCATATTTAGCATGTAAATGACATTGTTGACTTGTTTAGTCTACTGCTGCTTACTTGCTATCTTGGCCTTGACATCAGAAAATCTGAATAGAGACGTAACAAGGAAAACAAGCATGGGAAAGAGAGAAGAGAGGATGGAATTTAAAACAATTTTATTTCAGCCCAAAACACTACAGATGATCAGTGAGAGAATATCACAACAAAAATGTTTGAACTTTTGCTTAGATCTCAGACACAGTCAAAACAAACTATGTGAATGAATTTTTTTTTCCGCCTGGTTTGGCCAATGCATTACCACATATGCTTGCTTTGCATTTCGCCTGTTGTATTTTCTTCAAGCTGAAGTTAAAATATTACAAAAGGCAGATTGAGAGGTGTTTGGAAACCTGTTTGACACAGAACTTGCACATTTCAGTGTGTGGCGCAGAACCTGCATATTTCAGATTTAAGCCCAAAGTATACTTTGATTTTTAGACGTACACTAGGGTTTACATACAGTGCTCGTGGATAGATTTCATCATCAAAACAGGACGCATATAGCCTGATTTTTCTAGGTCTCTCAGGTTGCACATGCAAATGTAATTTTTTTGTGCCATAATTGTTTGTTTAGTAAGATGGCAACATCGGCCTGGGCTGTTGTTTCACAGTTGAAATTAAACAACAGTCGGAAAAAGAACAGGTAAATAAATTAAATAAAAATACAATTATTTTATAGTACACATAAAAAATACAATGCTAATATTAACATTTTCATAATTGTTTACTTTTTTATTTTTTGCATGAATTATCATCCTTTTCAAATCTAAAATCAGCAAGCTTTTTTTGGTGGATTGCCGGGAAGTAATATATATGCGCTGCTGGTCTTAGTGCTGCCAAGTGAAGAGCGTCAGTGAATGAAATGTCACAGTTTTGCATTTTGCTGTGAAAGTAGCTAGATTTATGCTTTCAGTTCAAATGGAAATCTTACACTGTATAACAGTTAGTCGATCTAAAATAGTGATTGTGCATTAACTGCTGCCAACCTTGTTGGTATGCAAATGAGCGGTTTGAACTTATTTACCCAGCGCATTTTTTATTTTGGTCGTACCTGTGCACTTGATCACCACTTATGTGCACCCGTGGGAATAATAGAGGGCAGTGATGACAAGTTCTTATGTGAGAGGGTTAAAAGATTCCTGCAACTCTAGTTTAAACAAGTACCGAGACATTATTATTGGCTACATTTACATTTATGCATTTAGCAGACGCTTTTATCCAAAGCGACTTACAGTGCATTCAGGCTATACATTTTTCATCAGTATGTGTGTTCCCTGGGAATTGAACCCACAACCTTTTGCACTGCTAATGCAATGCTCTACCACTGAGCCACAGGATCACATTGGTTATAACTAGGGATGTCAACGATTAATCAATTAAACATGGTCGATTAAACAATTTATTTTGGGGTGAGTGCGGCTCATGAGCAAAACATGTGCAAGCGGCTGTGAGTGACAGTGAGGAGCTGGATCTTTTGCGAAAAAATTCACTAATGTACTAATTACGCTATTAATGTGATCCAAACTTTAAAGTCCTCTTGAACCGGAAGTT
This sequence comes from Ptychobarbus kaznakovi, assembly GCA_027422405.1. Taxonomy (NCBI): domain Eukaryota; kingdom Metazoa; phylum Chordata; class Actinopteri; order Cypriniformes; family Cyprinidae; genus Ptychobarbus; species Ptychobarbus kaznakovi. The sequence goes on from CM049806.1 coordinate 7,232,586, forward strand.
TGCGACCGTTTTTACTTCCGTATTGTGACGTACTTCTGAGAGAAACAGAATATTGAATGAGGAAAATAGAGGGCATTGGCTTGATTTTTCTACTGCAAATTGATTGGATGTAGTAAAGTAGGCGTTTCATTCAGAAATGAACACTGACAGTTGGAGGGCGTGGTTAAGGATGTCACGCTCATGTCCAAGCCGTCAAACTGATGTCACCAGAGAAGGCCCATCATTTTAGTGGGGAGGAGCATTTTCAGATTTGGATTAAAGATTATGAAGGAAATTTTTTTTTTTTTTTGTGGATTGACTTGCATGGATGAATTTTTCACCACAAAAATAGCAATGTGCGCTAACAAAATAAATAGTCAAATTTAGATTTTGCGCGGACTTTAAAAGTATATTAAAATCGAAACAATACAAAGTTCTGAGCAAGTGCGTGTTGCCGTAGCAACGCCGGTGGTTTGAAGCGGTTCACTAACCGCGTGGCACAGCTTCATGCGCCGTAGTTACATTTGGGATTATTTTATTTTCAATTCCAATTATGTCAATTGCAAACATTGCGAATGTGTTTTAAAGGGGTCATCGGATGCTAAATTCACCTTTCAAGTTGAACATAAATGTGTGTTGGAAGTGTGTGTGCACATCCATTCTATAACGATAAAAATTCACCCAGTGTTTTTTTTTAAATCCCTATTTTAAAACCCCCCTTCTCAAACCAGGCTGTTCTGAGATTCCTGTCAGAACGACGTAGTTCTGCACAGACCGTTCCCACGATAGTTGATTGACAAGGCCGTCTTACCTTAGACCCACTCCCCTGAGTGAGCTGAGTGAACTGAGTCAGCTGTAAACAGTCCGACCGCCATTGTGTCGACTCCGGTGCAGGGGAAGACAAGATGTCTCCGATTAAGCGATTGAACTGTTTTGTTGTTGGATGTAATAATGTACATAGCAGTCGTCATTTACTCCCAATATCTGAGCCGCTGAAGACGCAGAGGATTAACGTTACTTTTGCCTTGAAGTGAATGTGCCGACCCCCAATCTGCCTAATTGCATTATGTTTGTGCGAATCATTGGTGATCCAGCTTTATCTTCAGAAGAAGCAAGTATAAAGGGTTTTATGAATCTTTGCAAATCGCCTTTCCTAATAATGTGCTAGTTAGCCAGTTTCGCGGCTGTAGTTTACAGTCTGCTCGTCCCTCCACGGAAGAGAGGGGCGGGGTCAGCAGAGCTCATTAGCATTTAAAGCAACATGGACTATAATGGCTTGCTAGAAACAGAGCTGATTTTGACAGGTTTAAAAAGGTGTTTTTTACACTACCATTGAGAAATTAACCAAAGTATGTTATAAACTTTTATTAAGACCCTAAAGAATCATATCAACTTGTGCAAAATGGGCATCCGATGACCCCTTTAAAATACAATAACGAGCATCATGAAACTACATAAATAGATGAATTCAGCAGTCTCTGTGGCAGGATATGAAACAGCCAACAAAGTATATTGATCCCAAATGTAACTATGGAGCACTTTCTTTATTTTATCAAATGATCATAATCACATCTATTAATTTTACAATCCTGCTACTAGCCTTTTATTCAGACTAAAAACCCCTTTCATTCGTGTGAGGAAGCTGGCATTTTGAGTGCCATTTGCACATCCTGTCATGCCGGTGACTATATGCCACTGCAATAGACGCATTTTGCAGTATTAATGTTAACGATTAATTGATCGTTAATTTAAATGACGATCGATCAAGGGAATGATCGAAAATTGACATCCCTAGTTATAACATCTTGAGAGAAAACGCACAGATACTGAACAAAGATGAAACTTTCTACTGTGCATGTCTTGAACGCCTGCATACTCTAGTACACTATCAAATGGAGTATACTTTGAAAGGTTATGTGTTTGCCTGTATGATTACACTAAGCATACACATTAAAAACCGAAGTATACTTTGGCCTTCAACATGTCATCAGTGCTGTTTATATGATCTCTTGTACAGCACAACATTACTACACCATTCCCCAAACGTCCAATATGGCCCAGAATCCATCTGCAGGTGGCTTACCTATCAAACGGGAGCTCCTGAGCGATCAGGTGCAACTTCTGAATGATGTCTGCAGCTTCTTTTATCTGTTTGGGATGAGAATAGACCATGGTGAGAGTGGGAAAACGGTCACTACAGGACAGGCACCTCAGCACACAAACAGAGGCCAGAGGCAGCACCCTTAAATCTGGGGATCGGCTTACGGTAAATCTGTCCCTCTCGCGTATGTCCCTCACTCTGCTTGTCCACCATGAGGATGATAAGAGTTAGCTCAGCCCTGCACACCTGAACCTCATCAGACCTTAACCCCCGTCCGTCAGCCGCTGCCCAGCCAACACCTTACGCTCACTCATGACTATTAAGAATGGACTACGGATAATCCCTCGGTAAATCACCTCCCATAATCTGCCCCCATAGGCAGGTAAGAGGAGGTCTAGGCAAAAACAGGACCCTGACAAGAACCCCCACCTCTCCCTTCAAGCCGATGGACGAGGAAAAGAAAAAGGCGATCCGAAAGGCCCTGCCGTCCACATATCCTGTGTTCCCACTCTCCTTTTCCTGCCTGCCTCAGCTAACATCATTATTGTGCTCCCGTGAGGTGGATCCATCCCTTTTCCGCTCTCCTCGCCGAGGTTTTCTAAGTATCTGTCCCCCAGCTAAGATTAGCTAAATCCCATGTAAGTGATGTAGCCGTCTCCCAGCAGTAGGGGGTTTTACCAGCGCTTGTCTCCTCGCTGCCTGGGCCCGGGCCCTCCCTTTCACAGGGATTAACCCAGCCTTCGTTCCTTCCATTTCCCTTCTCTCCTTACCCCCTCAGCTATTCACCGGCAGCTCCTCTCACTTCTCTTTTCTCTTCTGTCTTGAGAAATATTGAAAAGTCTGGCGGGTATATTCCCACATGGCTCTCTGGAAGCATGTTGGTGGCCTTATGCTAATAGCATCAGAAGATGTAAGACTTGCCACCCAGGGTTGGTCACATCATTACCGAGTGACTTGAGAGATTAATTTATAAAGTGGCATTTCCAATTAAGCTGGCGTACATCAACATCTAAGCAGGCCACATATATTAGCCTCAGGCATCCATTTATGGCAGTATGCATCACTGTTGTGAACAAACAACATTTTGTTGGCTTTTGTTGCAACAGTTGCTTCGGTTACAATTTCAACATGGACCACTGTCTAGAAAGTCCAGTTTTCCCCAAAAATCAGAAATCTATAGGCAACATGGATATGCACCCACAGTTACTCAACTGGATCTGGCCTGTCATGGGTAGAGTTGCACCAGCTGTTCATAAGTTGTTACTTAAATTGGAACATAAAGCCCATGTCAAGGGTTAAGTAACTACTAGTTTGCAACTATGTCTGTACTTAATTTGTAGCACCATTTAGTTCTTAAAGGGATCGGTCACCCAGAAATGAACATTTTGTCATCTTTTACTCACCCTCATGATGTTCCAAATCCAAACCTGTATGAGTTTATTTCTTACATGGAGCATACAAATATATTTTGAAGAATGCTGGTAATCAAGCAGTTGTTGGTCCCCATTGACTTCCATAGTATTTACCCCCCTACTATGGAAATCAATAGAGACCAACAACTGCTTGGTTCTTCAAAATTCTTCAACGTATGGGTGAGAAAATGACAACAAAAACTTTCCTTTTTGGGTGAACTATTCCTTTAAGGAAGAACGTAGCTATATTTGCTGTAAGCGCTTTGTAAATTAATGCAAAGTTGCATAATAACAGCATTACCTTCAATGATCCAATAGCAGCCTTCAAATTGTGCATGAATCTCAGTTTATCCTGTTAAAGTTTTTTATTTTTTTACTTGCATAATTAACAGTAAAAATAAGTTTCCATTGAAATATGATACATTAGAGTTTTATATCTAAATAAATTCAAAAGCTGTATATGCAAGGAGCAATACATAAATACTGATATAAAGCATAAGTGACATTTATTTACTAAAATTGATTGATTTGATATGTACAATGCACACATAGGTGTGGTGTTTAGATCAAGTCCACGTTGAAGAGTTACTAATTCACTTGTTCACAATGTTCTCTTTAAAATGTAAACTAGTGTAAATGTCAACATTATCATTTATGTCTAAGTGACTGAAATTCTGTCAGGTAATGCATGAGCTTATGATGCAATTCAATCACCGTGTTTTATTCCAACCCTGATGTTTTCGTAAATATTTACTTCATAAGCATAATTATTCTAATATAATAGTGCATATGTTATAACGTAGTTACCCTACACGTCGCAACTAACTTTCCCACAGCTGGTGCAACTGGCCCCTCATTTATTTATTTTTAGCCTCTGACGTGCCTAGTTATGAATAAATAACCAGCTCATCAGCCAAAATGACAATCTCCCACAAATGATGACGAAAAAGAGAAGCTATACCATACAAACATTTTATAACACAATTAACTGTAATCCTCATTGCATGTCTGACGCCACACGGCAACTCAATCTACTCAGATCATGCCCATGATTCTGAATGATATAGCTGCACTTGAAATTAATCTGACTTTTTTTACCCCACAGAAAATCTATGAAAATATAGCCCGACATGTAATTGTATCCATTTGCATAATTTGTGGTTTGAATGTGGTCCTCTTGGTAAATCTGACCTTGTCAGGATTGTTGAAAACATCACTGCGCAGTTCTCCATCCAGGAACTCGTTGAAGTATGTCATGAGTCTCTGAGCCTCCACTGCCCTCTGTCTTGGAGTATTAACACCTTCTAGCTGATCTCCCAGATGACACACCTTAGTGGCCACATAACTGATATGGTCATCCAACTCCTGGAAGTGCTGGAAGGCTACCTTTGAAACAAGCATAACAAGAAAGTGAAGGTTAAATGGGGTACATTTATAGGCACGTGTAATATAATTTATGGTGAAGTAACACATGGCTCCGCAAATGGTTAAAATAAGTGCAAAATGTAAAAGCCACTGACTTGATTGCTCCTCTGCAGGTCTTGGACCTTGTGGGCAAACTCCTTGGCTTCACGGTGACATTGCTGCTCCAACTTCTCCACCCTTCTTTGAATTCTTTCATCTAGCTGTTTTAGTTCCTCAATGTGGTTCACAAACTCTTCCAGCAACCTGGAACCAAAGACATGACATTAAAGAGCTGCAGGGAGCAAAGCACAATTTCTGTCTTGACAAGCATTTTAAATACTTTAAACTCATTAAAGGGAATAAAACACTACATGTTTGTAGCCTTTAATTTTTCCCTGAAGTCCACTTAATGTCATTCTTGGTGTCTTTCAGCTAAAACCTAATTTAGTTTCACAACACCTCTGTATTCTAAAATTGTAAGTGTACAGTTCATGCCGTGCATGCATAGCCTACATAATTATGCAAAATTACCACTATCATTTATTATTCCATAAGCCTTGCAAGTAGTCTTAAACATAACATATTGTTTGCCTTGTAATGGATAATAATAGATGCTTGGTGTCAACACTTTATTTCCGAGTATGCATGGACAGTAACATAACTGTGATACATTCTGAATGACGTATTTTTGAAGCTTGTTTAAAAGTTTGGGGACAGTTAGTTTTTCTTTTTTTAATTAAAACTTGCATAATGCATTCACTTGATTAAAAGAGCAAGTAATGACTTTTATTCCGTTTCAAATATATACTGTATGTTTGAAGAGTAGCGTGTGTGTACAGACCATATTGAGCACTTATTTTAAAAGTGCAAGGGAAGTGTGGGTACACGAGGGAAGATCCATGTTTTCTACACGTCATTATGTTTCGTTCCCGGATGTTACCCACAGGAAGTCCAGTTTTCCATGTTGCATTGCTTTCTGTGTGTATATGGTCTCAATATTAAAGGAATGGATGAGCTTAAATGTTATTAATAGGGCTGTCAGTCGATTAAAAATGTAAATCTAATTAATTATACAATGTGTCGATTTATTAATCTAATTAATCGCAAATTCAATGTGACTGTGACAATACCAAGATAAATTAAAGCCATTATTTTGTTAAATGAGAAAGTATCAAGTAGACATTACAAATTGTATCTATAGAAATAAATATTTTATTTGATTCAACATAATTTATTACGCAAACGTTTAGGCTACAATGGCTAACATAAACTATGGAACATAAAATAAGATAATTTGAGAAACATCTCAGTATTTTTTGTTCGTATATATCAGTGCAAAGCAAAAGAGCTTTGTTACCAACAGTCTTCAAAATGCCTTCTTTTATGTTCCACAAAAGAAAGGTTAGAAAGGACATGAGGGGACATGGGTAAATGATGACAGAATTTTTTTTTTTGGGGTGAACTATCCTTTTAATGTTTTATTCATTTTTTTATATGAAATGATGCTCCAAATAAGAAACTGAATCTGCCAGCAGGTCATTAATTCATTCGATTCAAAATGCGGATTCATTCAGAAACTAAACACCGCTGTGTTGCTTGGAGACGCACAACAAATCTGTTAAATGGTTACTCCACCCCAAATTTAAAATTTTGTCATTAATCACTTACCCCCATGTCATTCCAAACCTGTAAATGCTTCGTTCGTCTTCAGAACACAATTTAAGATATTTTGGATGAAAACCGGGAGGCTTGTGACTGTCCCATTGACTGCCAAACAATTTGCACTGCTAAGGCCCAGAAAAGTTTGAAAGACATCATCAGAATAGTCTAATACTTTTTGTACGCAAATAAAACAACAAAAATAACATCTTTATTCAACAATTCGTCTCCTCTGCGTCAGCGTAGTGACATTTTGGTATGGTGCGGCTGACACAGAACAGCGTGCGCAGTTTGCGTCCAGCGTATACTCTCCAAAATGGCGTAACGCTGATGCAGAGGAGACGAATTGTTGAATAAAGTCGCTATTTTTGTTGTTTTATTTGCATACAAAATGTATTCTCATAGCTTCGTACAATTATGGTTGAACCGCTGATGGTAGATGGACTATTCTGACGATGTCTTTCATACTTTTCTGGGCTTTGACGGTGTAAATTCTTTGGCAGTCAATGGAACAGTCACAAACCTCCCTGTTTTTTTATCTAAAATATCTTAAATTGTGTTCTGAAGACGAACGAAGCTTTTACGGGTTTGGACCGACATGTGGGTAAGTGATTAATGATAACATTTTAATTTTGGGGTGGAGTAACCGTTTACGCAATCAAGTAATATTTATCTCGCTGCTCTTGTGATATCGCTTATTATATGACATAAATATTAGACAAAAACACATACAGGGGCATTTTTGCACCACTATCTAGTATTTTATGGTACAACTGCATTTATGGAGTTTTTACCCTGCATCATATTTGTCAACAGTCAACTGTATGAACTGTAAGATGACGTACAGGTCAGAGGGCGGGGCCAGTGTGTTAACTGCGATAAAATATTTAAATCGTGTTATTTTTTCACAACTAATTAAGTTAACGTGTTAAACTGACAGCCCTAGTATTAATCATTATATTTGACTGATTTACTTATGTGAGCCATAGAGTAAAAGTCTGAGACCATCCTGAAAATCTGGATTATTATTATTTTCCCCTCTAATTCAGTTAAACATTTTGGAAACTTTAATGAAAAAAAGACAGAAAACATTAACTATTATGTACTACATTTATGTCACTAAACTAATAAGCAAATTTGAGACAATAAACAAGTCAGTACATTTAAACATATGGTCTTGCTTTAATAAGAATGCTGTTCTTAACATACTCAAATCATGCTGGATAACATAATCATCAGATTTTACAGATATGGGCTGCCAAATGCTCAGAAAATTTGTGTTCGTTTGCAAACTAATTGTTATGCAGACAATATAATTTAGCATTTCCCCAAGTGATCACACACATTTGGATGCCACTGCGTGTTGAAATTTGTTTATATGGCCTATGTGGATACTCGTCACTTGCCAAGTTGCCAAAAGAAGGAGAACCGCTGACAACCAGAACTCTGGAGTAATTTTCTTACATGAAAAGTACACTAGAGCAGAGGCTTCAGCGAGCGTTCCAAAGAACACTCTTTGTGTCCACAGGACACTGAAAAACAGCCCATTTCACAGTCTGATTTGCGCGATGTAGGCTTATGTCCCAAATTAAGTTAGCTTGGCTAGCATGTAATCTGTGAGGGAATGTTATATAAAACCTGACCAATCATAGGAAAATGCCTGAAGCTCTGTTCCCAGATCCTGAAACCAGCTCAACAGCAGGGATCAGTATATGCTGGGCTGAGATTCATTTATCTTTCATGAATGCTTCTCCAAATAGACGCTGAAAAAATCTGAGACGGATCTCAAACTGTGAAGCGAAAAAGCATCCAGGGAGAGCATCTTATTTGTCAAGATCACATAAGCACTTACCTCGGCAGCAAATCAGCTAATGGCCTGTTACCATAAATTGTGGTTCTTCATAAAAAGTGTCTCTCTGCGCTGTGCGCGTATATTTAGGAAACCTCACGCATACAACCAAAAGCTTCGTCAGCTGCATTTCAAAGAACATTGTAGGACAGCAAAGTCAAAAGCTCCAACTCAGCAAGTTTGGATTCTCTGGGTGGTAGCAAAACATACTGAAGTGATGAGTATATAATCTCATATCACCGTAATTCCCTAAACGCTGCTGGCAGCTTAAGTTCTTTTTCCTCTCCATCTTTTCCCCTCAAATTTGTTCTCTTCCATCATTTGTAAGTCAATGGTTTGCCCAGCTCACAACAGCCTCTCCATGGTCGGTTATTTGAGAGCTTGGTGTAAAATTTGGGGTGATGTTTCTGCTCTGGCAGTCAAAAGCCCTTTTGCTGTGTCTGTGTCTGTTAAAGTAAACTTCTTGTCTTTTTTATGCTTTTGTCTCTGACAGTGAAATGACTTTCAAACTAGTCAAACTTCAACAAAATGATATGTTGTGATTACATCCATACTATAAATGTATTATAAAAAGGAACTTTAAAAAGTTTTGGGACACTTTTGAATTTCCCTGCATTAGAAAACTAAATATCTGTGGAAAAACAAGTGGCATTAGGGCTGTTGCGGTGAAGGAATTTTCCTAACGGTAATTTTGAGTGGCTCCATACCGCGGTATGACCACCACATATATATATATATATATATATATATATATATATATACAGCAGGCCTTTGTTGTGTAATGAACATTAGCTCTATTGTTTATGCATTTTAACAGATTTGTTCAACAAATCCATATGATTTCTTGCTTTTGATACTTTATTTGAACTAATTATTATTGCATCATTGCTATTATATATGTATTTTAAGTCATTTTAAAAGCTTACATCTATTTGTATTACCACAAAAAATATTGTAATTATAGGGCCCTATGAAATCAGTTTTATTTCCAAATTCAGTTTTTTCCATTTAAATTTTTCTATACTCTATTTTAATGGTTAAATTAAATTGTATTAATAAAAAAGCCTGTCTAATTAATAGAGTTTTATCTTTACCAAATTCTGGTTTCCAATTATTTTCTGAAAATTCTGGATTTTCTTCCTGATACTGAACTGATTTCAGTGATTTGGACTATGAGATGGACACTTGCTGCTTGCACTCAATGTTGCACGTTAATTTTGATTTAAAAAAGGATTTCATAGAAATTTGGATTTCATTTGATTTAATAAAATATAATATTCTTAAGTAAAATTGTTGATTTTTTTGTGGGAAATTAATCGTTTAGATTAATCGATAAATTAGTCGTTAGATTAATCGAAATAAAAATAGTCGTTAGTGGTAGCCCTACACCACTCATAATCTGTGTGTAACGATGTAAAGAATTCAGAAACCGAAACTAAATCGCTTTGAAACAGGAATTGAAGCATACAGAAGACAATGACAAAATAACTGTCCACATAACAGAACACAAATCTGACAATAAAATCGTTAGGCTATTATTAGCATATATATATATAAATAACAGTTAGTGCTGATCCTCGAATCTGACTGGACAAGATACTTTTTCTGTTGATATTTCACCTGCGTGACGGGCTGTCAGTCAGTGCAGTTTCACTGTTTTGCCACAAGATAGCAGTAAGAGACTGTCTTTGAGTGGGTCTTTAACCATTCATTCAACTACGTGTTAAAAAAACACTGATTCATTCAATTAAATATTTTATGACACACGCTGTTGAAATCATTTTAACAGAGTGCCACTCTGTTACTCTACTAGTCTCCGCCTCAGACGCCACCCGCACACGGACCGTTGGCTGCATACTTATCTGGAAACACTTCAAGAGTGTTGAAGTCATTGTCGGATTGGTTGAATTATACAGGATTTTCGGGAGACGCGTGTCACATTTTTTAACATTTCACCTGGAAACAAAGATGTCGTGGCGCCAAACCCCCTCACGAAAGAAGAAAGTCATCGTGTTTACAAATGTGACGGCGAATGCTTATCAGGGAGCACTAAACGCTGGATTTTCAAAAGTATGTGAAATATTTGGTGTGTGGTGAGTGCACTGGCGCCATTGTCCTGTAGCAGTCGTCGCATCATCCAAGTGGATGCTGAACACTGGTGGTGGTTAAGGAGAGACCCCCCCCCCCACCCCACACATGATTGTAAAGCGCTTTGGGTGTACAACAATACACAATAAAGTGCTATATAAATGCATCATTCATTAATATTTAAAGTTCACAGCATAGAATCTTTAAAATACATCCGAGAGTTTCACAGACCGGTTTGTTATTGTGGTGACATTTCCACTTCCCGAAACATGACACTGAACAAAACGAACTTTGATTGGTTGTTTGACATGCCTTGGCCAATGAACGCGGCCATCTATTCCAGACCTTCAGTCGTCAGTCTGAAGGTCTGGCTACGCGAGAATACAAATCTACTAGCCTCTATAAAAATCAGCATGGTACACATTATGTTATCATTACTAGCCTATTTAATATTCAGTACACATGCACGAAGTGTAAAATGAGAAGGGCATAGCCTAACGAAAAAAGAAACCACGCAAATATCGCGGTTGCTGCGGTTGTTGCATTCCTCTGCGGTTATTCTCGTCAATAGTGCGGTATTACGGTTATCGCGACAGCCCTTGCAAATAACTCATTTCATACGTTTTCTCTCAACTAACTTTGGTAACTGATGTAGATCAGTTTAGTAAACTTCAGCAGATGTTTGAAGTCAGTTAAGTTCTCACAGGTGGAGTTCATCATGTTCAACAGTTGACAATCGCAAAGTGTCCAAACTATGTGTCTTTATTTTAAACAAGATATATTTAAACTTATTTTATTTGTGCAATATTTTGCTTAAAAAGGGTTTGTACTAGGCTATTTCTTTAAAATCATCTTTTTATAAAGGCAACAAGTTTAAGTGTGGTTTAGGCTTCTTTATATTTTTTGGGCCAATTTATGTTTAACTAGACCCAGAAAGAACAGAATATGTCTGCATATGTTTGCTATACTTTAGAACAAATATGTAAAATGAATTTAAATAAAATGTGCTAAATAGAGCTATTAAGAAGACTATTAGGATCTTTATCTAAAAGCATGACATTTTCCTTAGTATTTTTAATACATGAAAAGGAAAAATGCAGTGAATGTGTGGCACATTGTGAATGACGGATGAACCAATCCTACAGAAATCAGTGTTTAATGAGTATAAGGTAAAAATTAAGCTTTATGCATACGCAGCACTAACACACTTCACATATATAAACAGTCTTCTTATGAATTTAAATAATGCATTAGTTGCAGAGCTGAAAATGAATACAATCTAAAAAACTACGCTACCGATCAAAAGCGTATGAGCAATTACTAATACTTTATTAATATTTTGGACATATTTTAGAATAGTAAAGTACAATTAAAACTAAGAGATCCCATCATATTCACCTCTCTCTCTCTCTCTCTCTCAGTGTATAACATGAAATAAAAATGTCAATTCAATCTTATATTTCAGCTTCTATAACCTAGCCAAAATTACAACTCTGCACACTCTGAGCTTCTCATTACCGATTTCATGCGGTGCATCCTAATAATTTTTTTGTACAGTATTTAAGGGGTTGCCATCTACACTGACACCTTGTTTTCAGTTACTATCCCATACAACTCAACCATTTTATGAAGAAAATCATACATAAGAAAATGTTTGTTTGTCTTCAAAACTAATTTCAAACATTTAATCTTTAGATCAAAGGGTATTTAACATAAATGAAACTAAACATACATTTAAAGTCAAACGACTTTTTTGTATGTTCTATATGTTTATGGCCATTATAAATCTTTTGAGACTCACTTTTTGGGGTCAAATGCCTCTGCACCTCCTTTGGAACCTCCCCCGGGTGTTCTCCAAGCCAGTCTCTCAATGTACTCATCAGCATCGAACGGTTCCTGATAAGATCACAAAAATAATAATGTATAAGCAGCCAAATGTAATTGCTAATGGCATGCACAGATAAATAAGCTTTAATAAATTAGGAAGGCCATCTGGACTGGTCTCGAGAATCGGAAGAGTTTGTATTCACAATTGCAAATGATAACTGTAACGTTACAGATCGCATGACAACACAAACCAGGACAGCTGAGCAGAGTATTTATGTGACACTGTGGTGTTTAGCTTCTCGTCAGTGCTAACGTCAACGTTGCTGTCGAAACTAAACAATGTAAATACTGCAAGCGAAAAACGTTAGAAGAAAAGAAAAACAGACCTAACTTACCTCGAATAACTGAGCTGTTGTAACGTTAGCCATATTTCACAGCGCCAGAAAGCTAAAGGCAAATTAACGTTAAGTCCGCAAACACGTTAACGTTACTCCCTAAAACGGCGTAGTCTCGAGACTATATTTTGCTCCTTGTTGTTTATATCTATTCTGAAAACAATTGCTTCCTGCATCCAGCTACCATGGCCGGGCCGGAAATAGAAAGAAAGGATACGGGGTGAGGATACTAGGGCTATTCGTTTGAGAGCAGGTCTGAGATCAGCTTTCATATTCTACTCCAATGCCGTTAAAAACTGCGCAGTTTTTACGGCTGATCCTGCGTCAGCTCCGTCGCAGCGACCCAACCACGCCCCAACATGTCACGTGATCGTCGACAAACAGGAAGAATGAGCTGTCACATGAGAATAACATGACAGAGGCGAGTTCCTTTATTTTGCTTTCATTTCTTTAACCATGTTATGTTAAGATCTTACGTGTATATCGGTCACACACTGTCGAACTGTAAAAAAAAAACTAAATCAAATATTTCGTCGTACCGAATGAGCTAATGATTGCATACTTCACTACATGTTTGGCATGTTAGCCTAGTCCCGCTCATCCTTAGGGGCAGAGACAGCAGCATGAGTATACGAGCACTATGGGTTGTCTCACAAGAGAAGGGTGAATCTGGAAAAGTGCGGTTTTCCAGGTAAGGACATTTTCTGTGAAGGAATTTTATTAGCGGATTGCATACTGTGAAGTGTGTACTCTGCATACTCTATTCAAAGTAGCCTGTTAGAATATACTAACTGTTATGACCTTTTCTGCATCTGTACTGTATAGTGTTTGCACCTTGTACAGCACGCATACTAATTTTCTGCCCGGAATACTTGGATGATATACTACATTTGCTAAATTGTGGAGTATACAACTGCCAAATAATATGATAGAAATAGTTAGAGCAGGGTGCTACTATGAATTCAGTCATAGCTGCATAATGCTTACTGTTTATACAGTACAATGTATTACAGTTTACTAGTATGTAAGTACTCCAAGTACTCAACAGCATGCAATATGCAGCAATAAACATTGCAGTTGTATTCTACTCTGTTGACCCTGGTGCTGTCCCAATACCCACACTTCGGTCTTATCTTACTTACGTGACATAGTTCCAGTGTTTGGCCCAAGTGTGTAGGTGTGCATGAAGACCACAAGTTTACACATTTTGAATACTTTGCACTTTAAAATAAACTTCTGAATGTCTCTTCAGTAGTTCCTATGTAACAGACAGCACACAGTGCAGTTCAGTTTTACTACCAAATTATCTGGCGATTTCAGGGCACATGAGTTCTTGAACATGTTGAATGATGGGATATACTTAAGGGCCGTTCCAGGGATTGTTGTTCAAATTCTATGAGAATAGGGAAGTCCACACCATAACTATAACAACAACTACTGACACAAATGATATCATTAGAATAGTTTTCAGGTTTTTTTCCCCCATTTGATGAATGATAAAAAAAACATTGACAGCTAGAACTCACCCGACTTTCAAAGCAGCAGATGACATAACCGTGGAGCATGCTTATTATAAACAGAATGTTATCGTTCATTGTTGTGGATGCAAATATATTTATCGTTATAATTATCAATATAGATATTGTTCTTGGTATGAACGGCCCTTTTAGCAGTAATATTGGTATTACTGGCATACCAATGTTAGCATACAAATGGCCCTATAGCAGTCATTTTGGCACTGATATAATATAGGTTAAAGTGGTATTAGAAATGGAATTATTTGTGAAGGGCACTGAGCTTGGCATTTTTCCTGAGAGAGTTTTGCGCACTACTTCCTGTGGCATCTCACATGCACACACTCTTAAGCGGCCAAGACTGCAGGTGTGTGTATTGGGACAGGCCTATTAGGTGCGTTCGACTTTAAGCAGCGCTACATAGAATGGTCAGTGTATGACATCAAAGTACCGCGAGAGCGATAATAGACCATATGGTTCCTATACATTCGAAAGCATAGGAACCACCTGGTCTCTTATCGCTCTCGCGGTACTTTGATGTCATACACTGACCATTCTATGCAGCGCCGCTTAAAGTCGAACGCGCCTATAATTACACTGTGGGTGTAGCCCACTGAAAGTCAAGTTGATCACATTGCATTGTGGGATACAGTACGTAGTAAGCAGTCTGGGTTTTCCGTGAAAACAGAAAATGCAAACACTGCACATTGTTTGATTGGAATGCTTTTCCCCGCAGAGTCAATTTGTTATATTTCTTTTGTTTTGTTTTTTTAATTCAGGCGATTCCCAACAGTTGAGCTCCGTGCCAAATCCTTGGCTGGAGCTCAGTATGTGGCAGTTCCGGAGGACTGCGTCATACCCAAGCTTCTGCTGACAGAGCTGGGGCTGGTGGATGCTGACAAACCTTATGTAGAAGTACGGGACGACTGCGCCCGTCAGCACCGCTCACCGGCTGTGGAGCTCCGTTTGGACGGCCCGGGTGGGAGAACCCTCTGGCCCTTGCTCACGGTCGCTCAGGGAGCGTTAATCCTAGCCTGCCTTCCTCTAGTGGAAGCACCTCCTGAGCCTCGGCCACCTCTCCCCAGCCTGGCCTCAGTCTCTCAGGGCTTAGCTCTTTTGTCAGGCCTGCAGGATTTCCTTTGTGGCCCTGGAGGTAAACCAGAGTCTGATGTGCTGGCCTCCCGTTTGGCTGCTCTTCCCTCGGTGCTCCTGCAGGTTTGCCCTTTGGGGAGGCCCCTGGACACCCCTCCTCCTGCTGGATCGCTGCCTGCTGCTGTGGCTCCAAGCCCGGGGGGTGCTCAAAAGCAGCCAGCTTGGAAGGCAGGGGTCCATCGAGGCAGGGCGGTAGTAAGTGTGGCCCTTACCGAGAAGGTGAGGTCCATGCAGTACGGCAGGAGCGGTCAACAAGATATCTGGGATGTTTACGGCATGGTCATGTGCAAAGTTAGTCCCCACTGAACGTATAGTTTGATTAGTGTTATACTGGGTTATAAACTTGTATCACATTTATGACTTCATGTTTTTCAGTGTGAGGTTGAAGGTGTTCTGCCCAATGTGACCGTCACCCTCACACTCCCACCCAACGGATCGCCCCTGCAGGACATTCTTGTCCATCCCTGTGTGACGTCTCTGGATGCAAGCATTCTTACCGCCTGCAGTGTGGACGAGAATGATGGCTCCGCCTTTTCAGGGCCATACAAGTTCCCTTTTTCACCACCTCTGGAGCTTTTCAGACTCTGTTGCTACACCTCACAGGTAAAGCTTATCTGGAAATAGTTTATTATGTTTTGTCTCAAAAATGTACCATTCAAAACTGTGGGTCGGCAATATTTAAAAAGTCTCTTATTTAATCAAAAATACAGCAAAAACAGTAATATTGTGAAATAGTATTTTAATATCAAATAGCTTTTATATTTTAAAATGTAATTTATTTCTCTGATGGCAAAGCTGAATTTTCAGCATCATTACTCCAGTCTTCAGTGTCACATGATCCTTCAGAAATCATTCTAATATGCTGATTTGGTGCTTAAGAAACCTTTTTTAATCATCAATGTCGATTTTTTTCTTCTGCATTTCTCTGATGAAAAGAAGGCTCAAAAGAGCAGCATTTGTTTGATTATACATGACTTGACAATCACTTCTAATCACTTTATTGCATCCTTGCAGTATAAAAGTATTCATTTCAAAACAAAATTTCAACATTTCAATATTAAAACAATATTTCAAAAACTGACACCAAACACCTGAAAAACCGTGTGTGTACAGTATTTTACTTTAATTCTCTCTCATTATGGCACACACACACACACACACACACACACACACACACACACACACACACACACACACACACACACACACACACACACACACACACACACACACACACACACACACACACACACTAAAGCTTTAGTATCTTCAACTAACTTGGCCTTATAACTTTTTTGAGGTACCTGTGCCACCAATTCTTGGCTCCTACCAGCTGAAGGCAGAAGAGAATCATCAGAAGGTTAATGTTGTCTTGAAGCTCCATGAAAGTGTCAAAAACAGCTTTGACTACTGCGAGGCACACATTCCATTTTTCAACCAGTAAGTTACACAAATTTGTAGCAAAGAGCTTAATTCTGTATTGCAGATGTGTTGGGTAGGGTGCAGGCATTTACACTGATATTTATAACGGCTCTTTATGTAGTGGTCTGTCTTTAGATGGTTCTGTATTGCTGTGCTTATAAATAGTACACTGGCTGTTGTAGTGTCCTTGTACATGCCTCTTCACAGGAATCTAATGGGAAGTGTGGAGGTCAAAGTGAGCTCAGGACAGCTTGAGGTGTCTAAAGAGAAGAACCTACTAGTTTGGGTCCTTGGTATGTCTGTTCATGATATTTAATTTCAATGTATTAGTATTATTTCTAATTATATTACTGACATTTGTCTTTTTACCTCCTCAGGTCAGAAGTTTCCAAAGTCCCGTGAAGCAACACTGGAGGGGACTGTTCATTTTTCAGGGACTGTTGCTGGACCTACAGACCCTCTGTGCATGGGACTCACTGCATATATAAAAGTGAGGGTGAATTCAGCATCAACTGATTTGTTGTTTATATACAAATATTTGAAGAGATTTGTCACTCTATTCTTTCTAGCTTTATTTCCGTGTGCCAGATTTGACTCTGTCTGGTTGCTGTGTGGATCAACACTCAGTGCAGGTTTACTCATCTGCCAAACCGCGCATTGTCACAAGTGAGTGTTTCACTGACAGCCTTGTTATTGGTAACTAAAACTATTCAAATCAGTTTTGTTAATTGAAATAAAAATAAATATAAATATTAGATGAAAAACTTAAATAGAACAATGTTGCTTTGGCAACTAACTGAAATAAAATGAGCTTAAATTGAAGAACTAAAATAACTAAAACTGAAATATATAAATGGAAAATAGAAATATATTAGTGCTATCAAACGATTAATCACGATTAATCGCATCCAAAATAAAAGTTTTGTTTACATAATATATGTATGTGTACTGTGTTTATATATTATATATATATTAGTACTGTCAAACGATTAATCGCGATTAATTGCATCCAAAATAAATGTTCTTGTTTACATAATATATGTGTGTATATTGTGTATATTTATTATATTTAATATTTAAGACAAATATTTATTGTTGTTTATATATTAAACATATTCATATAAAATATAAGAATATAAATGTATATACATGTAAATATTTTCAAAATATGTACTGTATGTGTGTATATTTATATATACATAATAAATATACACAGTGCACACACAGTATCTCACAGAAGTGAGTACACCCCTTACAGTTTTGTAAATATTTTATTATATCTTTTCATGTGACAACACTGAAAAAATGACACTTTGCTACAATGTACCCCTCTGCTTTAACCCTCTACATTGTAGCAACGTTTCATTTCTTCAGTTTTATTTCATATATAAATATATTTAATATATAAACAAAATATTTTCTTCAATATATACATGTATGTTTTTGTATTTATAGATACATAATAAATATACACAGTACACACTCAAAAACTTTTGGATACGATTAATCATTATCAATCATTTGACGGCACTAAAATATAAAAAAAACTAATACAAAATATTAAAATAAAGAAATACTTTAATAGTATATATAAAAATCTAAAATAAGACTGATGATTGCATGTTGAAATTAGTACACAAAGGCTTACTGGCATGAAAACAAAATGTAGAGTACATCAGCAATGAAAATGAACCTATATACCTTTTTATTTCCCCTCTAGCACGAGAGCTGGTCTCCTCAGAATATTACATTTGGAACTCCACCGGTGACGCCCCGGTGTCCTCTGGACTCGTGGTGCTGTGACGGCATCTCAATAATGCTCATCGGCCTTAATAAATCATTGTAGATATTAAACAAGGATCAGCCACTGAATGATATTCTGTATGGAAATGCTGCTGTCATATAGTGTTAACTTA
This sequence comes from Ptychobarbus kaznakovi, assembly GCA_027422405.1. Lineage (NCBI taxonomy): Eukaryota > Metazoa > Chordata > Actinopteri > Cypriniformes > Cyprinidae > Ptychobarbus > Ptychobarbus kaznakovi. Next base: position 7,251,304 of record CM049806.1, read on the forward strand.
CATTTACAGTCTGACTTTCATATCAGTGTGTTTTTTCTGTCAAAATATGAAATCCTCAGTGTTTCACAGATTGTGTCTTTAGTGCATACGACTCCTTTATTTAGCTGAAAATGGGCTGATATATAATCAATGACTGGTCGGAGAACCTGATAAACATTTAATATAATATTATTTTCCAGGCATACATATCCTATTTAGTGATTAACTAGGGTTTTTATACAGTATAATAAAGGTTTTATCTGCACCGTTTTTAGCCCAATGCTCTTTCATCTTCACTAATAAGAAGTAATGAAGAATTAAAATTCAATTAACAGTTCTTTCATTTAGCTTCAGACTGGGCCCCGAGTGTTTACTGGTGCTCAGGCTTTGGTTTTCCCTATTATCTGTTCAGCTGGTTTATATAGAGGCTCCTTGAGCTCACTCACAAGAGGACTTTGGCCCTGTGTTTGTTTGATGAGGCTGAAAAGAGTGTATTTTGATGGGAGAGAAGAAGAGAAGGCAATTGTTGAGGAGAAATACCAGACTGGTATCCAAAGAGGTTCTTAATTAGTTTCCAAAGTGACCCATAGAGGTCCCACTTAAGCTTGTCTCGGTCTCTCTCCTGCCCAACAAAAACAGTTAATGGAGACTTAAAAATACCAGTCATCCAACTTGCAACTAGAGGACCCTTTACTTCTGGTCTTTTATTGTTACAATAGGAAATCAGGTATGCAGCCTATGATGTTATAGGATGTATCTGCTTAAATGTTATAAACCTGCAGGTGCATAAATTGTGTGTCACATTAAATATGTTGCGTGTTTCTAGGCAGAAAGCCATTTCTGCATAGTTATAAATAGCAGCTGAGCTGCATTTGGCTGTCAATTACGGCTGAGAATTCCCATGGAGAAGACAGCAAGATGATGATGGTTCAGCCGGAGCCACATAAGAGCTCTCCACTGAAGCAAACCATTGTCTGAGAGATTAATCGTCTGCCACATCTACTGATTGCCTTGCTGCGTCTCAGGGCTGCATTCTCACAAGGATTTCCTCCTTAGAACACTGAGCGTGATCAATCTTATGGCTGAAGCCAGGCTCCAATAAGGTCCTCTTCGTTTGCTCTATGCGTCTGTATTCAAAGAGCTTCTCAGAGAATTCCACACTTCCTCTCAGTCTGACTGGCTCCTGACCTGGAGTCAATCGGGTCATTCCCCTTCATACAGTAATTCTAAAGGATTCTTATTGGAATGTCTACAATAATTAGGAATCATTATTGGAAAAAAAAGATGGTTGATTATTTTATTCAAATCTTGCGTCCTATTGTATATTATGTGGTCTTTGTTGTATTGAAAAAACGTCTTCCAACACAGTTGAAGAAATAGCTGTAATATTTTTGTTTTTAATAATTAAATTACTAATTTTGATTTAAATATATAGTTGAGATATTGAGAACATTGTAATCTAATAGATCTCTTTTTTTTCTTGTGTTGGAATTAGGGTTATGGTTAACTAAAACTAAGACCAAAAAAAGGAGAATAAAATAAATGTAAACAGAAACAAACAATGTAATATAAAAAACTTCAAGATGACTCATTGATTTATAGTTTAACTTGATTTGTTAAATAAATAAATAAACTAATTACATAGACACATTTAAAAAACGAACAGCTAAAAACAATGAAACAGTTATTTTACTAAAGAAATACTCAAACGTGACTTAGTAAAATACAATAGCATGTTATCTCAATTATACTAAAATAATACAATTTCTATGAAAAAAATGGCTGCCATTAAAATCATCATCTTCTTTTAGAGGATTTTTAAACAGGGTAATTAAAAAACAACACAGGTACATTTTTACAATTTAAAAGAACATTCTCAAAGTTAATTTTGTACCTTTACTGATTTGGTCTACTGAACAGACCACACTACTACGTTATTAAAGAGTATTATGTATATGACACAAACCTGCAATAATTAAATGTTAAACAACACAAATATATCTAATCTCATTTTATTAACCAATGTGTTTGCTGCTGACCTTTGATGATCCAGTTCAACCATACTAATAAGCAAAAATGACTTTAGATAAACTAACAATTGTGCTTCGTTTTTTTTTTTTATTGCTGAAGAGTGTTGAACCTTCTTTTTCTGCGTTCTACTGTACAGACGTGAATTTACTCGTCCTTCAGCCTGAGGTTTATTCATTACACTTTTTGGTGTGAAAGGGATTTTACATTTGCTATAAATAGAACTTCTTGTATTAAAAACAAACAATCAAGCCCTGCTCATATTTAAAAAGTAACGCGAAAGTAACGCAAAAGTAATGTAACACATTACTTTCCATAAAAAGTAACTAAGAAACGTAATTAGTTACTTTTTTAGGGAGTAACGCAATATTGTAATGCATTACTTTTAAAAGTAACTTTCCCCAACACTGGTTATTTTAAAGAGCGCACACTCAAAACACACACTGCATTAATGAACACCCACGATGTGTTCTGGGGCAAAATCCAGCATAATTTGACGTATAGGTCCATCTAGTGGCCCTTCTTAGAAATAGATTTAATTCACCCCTTCCATCTCTCTCTCTCTCTCACTCTCTCTCTCTCTCTCTCTCTCTCTCTCTCTCTCTACGATAATGGCGGTTTCCTAGAATTTTATAGTTTTTTTTAAAATGGCATTAGAAGCTTTAGAATCAAGCTGTTACTAACAGCTTTGCTTGGTCGTGTGATGTCAACATGCAGCGTCCATGAGTTCGTTGAGTGTCATTTTTGTTAACTAAAATTGTTTTAGTTTTAAAATCAATTTTGTGAAAAGGCTGAAATAAAAGAACATTTTATGAAATGAAAAAAAAAATGAATTTTAGGAAAATTTGAAATGGCAACGAACTGAAATAAATAAGTGTATAGCTCAAAAATACTAAAATGACAAAAGCAACAAAAAAAAGGAAATATAACAAATTGATCATTTATTGGCCTAATGCTTAAAACAAGCAAGCAAGCAAACAAACAAATAATATATAAACAATACATAAATAAATAAAAAGTGCGCCTTTAATTTGTGTGAAACGTGATTCAGGAAGTATAACCGATGCCTACCAAAAAAACTCGATTTCCCAGCATTCTTGACTGAAACACGCCGACATAGTGTCGTAAATCATCCGCTCTGCTTTACGGCAGATAATAGGCCAGTGTGGAGTGAATTGAGTAATGGCAGGAACAGACACGAGATAGTCCACGAACTTTACGTTGTTTTTAGATTTATCAGGTACCAGTAGCCAGACGCACGTCTGTGTTTGTCGTCGTTCGCTGTGAGAGGCTGATTCCGACCCCGTTTTTCTGTCATCATAGTAACTGTATGCAGTGGAATGGCTGAAGTGCCGACTGGGCCTAATGCACTGCCTTCATCCCCGAGCGAGATCACACCACTGCCCGTGGACGGGTGCACCTTACGGGGCACCGATGAGGGACGGGACATCATCAGCCCCGGCCCGGGACACCAGCACGCCAGCGACCACAAGGCGATAACGTTAGTCAAATCCAACCAGAACAACGTGCATCCTAATGCATCAGCCGCCCAGTTCCACACAGCCCAGCTGAACGGGGTCCAGTGCAACCACACTCACCTCCAGAACCACGTCCAGCAACACCGGCCGTCCGACAATCAAAACGCCGCTTCTGATTACCACTTGGACGGCATCGGCGAAACACAGAGCGATCACACGGAAAACAATAATTTCACAAGAAATAAACGATGTAGTGATATATCACAGAGCCAGTCGACGCCGAACAACGGGATACACTGCACTGATAGCATGGCGATCACGGAGAGCAGCTTTTGTCGACTGGAGAATGATGTAAATAGCAGGACTGGTTCGGGGGATCAGGTTCGAGCGGCTGCGGCAGCGCTGGTGGACGGGGCTGAGTCAGGCCCAGGCCCGCAGCGCGCTGGAGTAGATAATGCGGCGGCTGACAGCGCTCCGGTGGCGGGGATGGCGAGGCTAGCGCTGGTGGAGCACGACGAGTCCATCCGATATGTGAGATACGAGTCTGAGCTCCAGATGCCCGATATCATCCGACTCATAACTAAAGACTTATCTGAGCCCTACTCCATATACACCTATAGGTACTTTATTCACAACTGGCCTCAGCTCTGCTTTCTGGTATGTATCCTGTCATTCGGAAGAGATCAATATTAAAGCCTTCAAAATCACCTCTCATATAACAAAATAGCCAACATTCGTGTGTAAAACATCTATAAAATATTGCTGATTGATTAGCATTTTCGTATATCATGTGCATCCGTGAAGAGTACGGTATTACCATTGTTTTGGACACATGCCATGTTACCTTGACTAAAATAAACATGTTACTATAGCAAGTATCCACAAAAAGAAGTAAAAATGTATTTACCATGGAATGTCTCAAATACATTGCCATTATATAACCATGTTCAAGAACATTACACTGTTTATTTCTTACGTTGGAAACGTATTTTTCAATCTTTGTCCAATTTTTCTCTAATGTCTTATTGATTTTAGTGATGACCTGCCTTTATTCCTTGTCATATTTTACCACATTGAACACACACAATTTAACATGGTTTTACTGTAGAATTATGATTCATACTAAAAGTATTACGAGAAAGTACATTTTTAAGTACCGACGAGCACTAAAAATCGATCATAAATCTGTCATTCAGTTAAGTTTAATCAATATTAGAGCCTCCAGCATCATCTCTGTTATACTCAAAATTATAATATGGCCATGGAACAGTTATGTAATATAATTTATACAGTTTTGCTGTTTGATTAACATCTTGGTATATCTTGTATTTAAATTATATTCCAATGTACATCAAAGAACAGCATGATATTACCATTGCATGTGTCCAAAACATGGCATGACCATGTTACCGTAACTGTAATGAACAGTCTCGGTAACAGTAAATATACATTTTGTTGCATGCTTATGGCTCGAAAACATTACATGACTAAATAACCATGTCAAAAAAAAACATACTGTTTGTTTATAGTATTTGTTTATTTGTATTGTTTCAAATGTCATGTCTATTGTTTAAAGTGATAGATTCAGTCCGTGTTAAATGTAAGCACATCATTAGACACAGGATTCTCTGTAGTAACACTAACTGTTTTTTATTGTATCTTTTGCAAAAATATTTCATATTAATTCTGTTAGGGGTATGGAAGTATACTTTCGTAACAGATGAACAGATGACTACCAACAAGTGTCATGGTACTCCTGTGTTGTTGTTTTAACAAAGTGTACTATGCATTTTGGACCAATACTGGGGTAGGTTACTCATTCAGTACCGTAGTATTTCTCAAGTGCTTAGTTTGTGAGAGTCATTTTTATTACATTGACAGGAGGCATTGTAGTTTAACAAAAAACATAGTTTGGTTCCCAGAAACCATAGTTACATGAATCTATCCATGGTAATGAGGAACCGCCATATCATGGTTTTACCTGTGGCCTTATTTAAAAATACTGTGGTGACTATGTCAGAACTATGATACATTACAGGGATGTCAAAGAGTATTTATATCTTTATGAACACAACAAGGTCAGGGTGGTGTAATTATCACAAATTGAGCCTAATAATAGAGATATTTGTCATTGTTTTGCTCGTAGTTCACAGCCCAGATGTGTCTTGATGACTGTCTTTCTGCGATGTGTCACAGGCGATGGTTGAGAAGGACTGTGTCGGTGCCATTGTGTGTAAGCTAGACATGCATAAGAAGATGTTCCGTCGCGGATACATCGCCATGCTCGCTGTGGACTCCAAATTTCGCAGGAAATGCATCGGTAAGAGCCATGCAAGCGCTGTAGCCCTCATCTCAGAATGGCAACAGAAACGGATCTTTTTATAGGACACACACCTGCTTCAGTGTCATCTCACGGATACATTTAGTGTCTTTGAACTGCTATGAATCAAGGGTTTGACATTCTATGTCGAAGGAGCCTGATCATTCCACGTGTGTTTTTTTTTCCATTCGTATTGTAATATTTAACAAGTTCATCAGGTATTTATAATACTTGGAATGTGTTATGCATTATTGTACTTATTCTTTGTTAGGCACCAACCTCGTGAAAAAGGCCATTTATGCTATGGTGGAGGGGGATTGTGATGAGGTAAGAGATTCATCTTGTGAAGATTTCACACTAGGGGTGTGTTTGGAATGGAACTACTACATACTTCATACTACACGGTAGACTTAGAAGCATGGATTTTCCCAGGCAGAGATTGAAAATGATTTTATTCTGAATTTTGCTGAAATTGTTACTTTAATATAAACATACTGTAATTTTACAATAATAAATGAAATGTCAAATCGATTAATTGCATCCCATATTATGTAAACACAAACTTTGGATGCGATTAATCACGATTATTCAATTGACAGCATTAACTCATAAATGTTTTAAACTGCCTTATGTTACATTATTGTCTTGTGGATGTTTTTCACTTATCTCAGAAATAAATGCAATTCATTATTATGTATATTAAATGTAATTATGATGCATTTATAAAAACTTTAAGCAGCACAATAATAAAAAGGTTTTTGAACACCTTAATCAGCATATTAGAATGATTTCTGAAGGATTATGTGATGACGAAGACTGGAATAATGATGCTGAAAATTCAGTTTTGCCATCACAGGAATTAATTACATTTTAAAAACATTTAAATAAAATAGTGTAAAGCAAATTCACATGCTATATTCCAACTTGAGCGTATGTGGTAGTTCCAAACATGCCACAAATTCTGTCTTATCTCACCTATGTTTGAGTGTACTTCAAAACCTGTACTATGCCCATTATGTTTACATGCTTTGTTCTTATCCTTAGGTGGTGCTAGAGACGGAAATTACCAACAAATCAGCCCTGAAACTCTATGAGAACCTGGGCTTTGTCAGGGACAAGCGGCTCTTTAGATATTATTTAAACGGAGTGGATGCACTTCGGCTCAAACTCTGGCTTCGCTAAATCAAACTACGGGGTCCCTCAACTCTTTCTCCATCCCTTTGGCCTACTCTTCCTCCGGCTCAGATCACATGACATCCCATCAATAGAAAGACATTCGACCTCTGCTGAGCCACAAATGGCAAACTCTGAGGGAAAATTCAACCAATCATAATAAAGTGTTTTAAGAACGTTTTGTGTGAAAGAAAGAGAGGTTATTGCAAAAAAGAAAAAAAAGTGGGATACTAATGACACAGAAAAGGAAAACATGGTGGCTTCTATGCTCAGGTGTCAATAACCTGACTTAAGACCTCCTTGTATTTGTGTCAGTCAGTGGAGATGGGCTGGGCCGAACATGTTGACGGCATCGGCAAAATGTATCATGCCTAAAGCAAACAATGCGCCACACCTCTGTTGTTGTTTTTTTGTTTTTTAAGAACAATCACAAACCGAAGGATGGAAATGTTTAAACCGACTCAACTACTAAAGTTTAAGTTTTACCATTTTTATTTCCTAAAAGAGGGCGCACTGCAGGTTGCGATTGTTTTGTACCCTGCTGCTTTTGCATTGCGTTGTTTTTTTGTGTTTTTTTGCGTACGGGGGTCTGTGGTTTATTTTATGTGTTTAATTTTATGTTTTGGAAAACACTGAGCAGAGCTTTGTCCACTTTAGAAGTTTGATCTATGACAAACTAATATACACAGATTCAGAAACACTTTAACCAGAATGCTGCGAAGCAGTGCAGATAGCACCTCTGCTCTTTTAACTTGGTCTTATTAGATCACAATATGCCATATTGGTTTGTGACTTGTGATTCTGACACAAATATCGTCATCTCACCATACAAGTTATGTTGATGCTTCTTCATGAGTGTTTTGTACAACTAAATTGAAATGAATATTAGTAACTAAATGGACCTAAAAGATTTTTTGAGGACTTTATTTCCAGAGTCATCGTCATAGATTCTCCCTTTCCATGTCTGATACAATGTTTGGATATTCAGATATGCTGACCTAGACAAATTAACCTCAAATGGACGCACTTATCATTTTTGCACTGATTAGATGGGATGTAATTCCCTTGTCTGCCACTGTGTTAGTGGACAAGTAGGGGGCAGAATACAGATCTCACCAGCTCAGTTGCTTCCAATGGACTCATTCAAATAGTTGCTTTAAAGTCATGAAACCGATTGATTTATATGCAAGATGACATTGTTTAGAGTTTTTTTTTTTTAACGGAGGACGCTTCTGGAGGGTAGCGATTTTATGGGTTTGTGTTTAACAGTAGTGTGCTGTGGCAGGTTGTACCATCACCACGTTGTATGTAAGTGCTTCTATGTCATTGCCAATAGACCCCCATTTTGCTTTGCTGCTGGCTCATGAGTTGTTCTTGGAAGAAAACCTTTTTGTTTTTTCAAGTTTGGAGTGGGAAACAAGTTTTTTGATTTGCTAAATGTACAAATGGAGTATGGAGGATTGATTTGTCATTTTTGACTGTCATTGGAAAAGTTCCTCATAGAGCTGCTTCTCTCAGTTGTTGAGAATATGGATGGGTTGCTTTATAAAATTGCGCTTAAAAACTGATATTTGCTGATGGATTTATGGGAAGAGTAATTTATGCATCTATTTTTTTTGCTTATTTTTTGTTTGGTTGGTTGCTTATTTTTTTATTTTTTTTAATTGTAGTACATCTCCCAGAAATGTAATGTCCCATCAGTCCCCTTTGACGCATCAGACCGTGTGCTGTCTGTCAGTAAGGCTCAGGTGTTTGGTTTGTGTTCAATTCTCCTTTCACTTGTCAGGGGTTCCTTTCAAGGTCCCAGTGTTTATTAACAGCCAACTTGTCTTTGTAAGGACTTTATTCCTTTTGATTTGTGGGCAGTCGATGTTAAAATGGAAATTTGAGAGCCTTTGAGTAGTTTTAATCTAAACAGACCATCTAAGTCAGTCTTTAAATTGCAGATGTAAATTTAGTCTGAAATCAAGGGATAGCTTAGATTCACCTCATAATTTACTCTCCCTCATATTGTTCCAAACCTGTGCAGTTTTGTTTTCTGTAGAAGATATTTTGATAATTCAATTTTTTTTGTCCATAGAGTTGAGTCACTTGGATTCAAAACAACATTGGATCCCACTAACTTTAATTGTATGAACAAAAGCATTTGAAACGTCCTTCAAAATATGTTCTTTAATGTTCTGCTTAAAGAAGAAAGTCATACAGGTTCAGAACTACATTAGGGTGAGTCAATTATGGCAGTTTTCTTTTTTGGTGAACTATCCTGTTTAATAAAACTCAAAGCCTTTCACAAGGTGCCAACCTTGACAGACAATAATGCATTTCTGGCTGTCAATCCTCACCATTCAGTGCTGCCCATGTTTTTATATTGGATGAATACCAATTGCTTAAATTGTGGTTGGCACGTTTTTTTGCACTGCCAATATCTGACTTTTATGGATTATATTACTGTAAGCTGTCCATCAAATGTTATGGCCATTTAACAGCTTTAGACCGAACAGCTGGCAGGTTCTAGCTGGGTGAGATCTCATATTTAGATGATGTGGACACAAATCTGACTGGCTTCTGTTTTGGGGAATTATTCATTGATGGGAATTATTTTGAATCTGCGCTTGTGGCTAATTCTCATCCCTGTAAACGGTGGAGTTTATGTTGTAGTTAGTGTTACTCTTGTACTTTCAGCTGATTTGTTTTGGACAAGTGAGACCTGCTCCACAAACATGGATCCATTTTGTTGGGGAAAGAGTGACTGTATGCATGTTGACTAAAATTTTCTCCACCCTTCTTTCTCCCACTTTCACCCTTGACTAAATGTCTTGCAAAAGTTTCTTTGTTTTCAAGTGGACTACAGACCTGGTTTAAAAATTATAAATAAATTATTTGATTTTTAAGCAAATGTAGTAACTTGTTCTTTCTGAAAGGAGAAATGGTGACTTCACATTTATAATTTGATTAATTTGTAATGTAATGATTTCCATTTATTTGATTTATGTGGTTTAAGGTTAAGTGTGTAATTTATGTGGCAATCAAGCAGAATCTGTTTGTCCCAAAAATATTTTTTTGGGGGGGGCAGAACCACATGTTTGGCTGAACAATAGTAGCCTGGGAATTGTTTGGAACTTGTTTGCAACATCATTTTTTTATTATTTTTGATGCTGCAAGTAGTGCAGCAATTACAAACTTGACCTTTAAACATTGCTTACTCCAGTAAAAAAAAAAGGTCATTGCAGCAAAAGTTGCAAAGTTTGACATTAGCTGTACTCAGATGTAGTATCATAGCATCAGAGGTACTTGATTATCCATGGATGTTAATTTGTATGTATAAGTACACTAATTTAAATCTTGTTTGTTGTCAAGAGGAGGCAGCTGTACTCAAATCCACCCCAGTGTTTATTTTAACATAATAATTGCACAAGACCAATTCACATGACACAATTTTTTTAATCCTCAGACTAAATCCACTCCTATTTTACAGTCAAAATGCATATGTAGAATAATGATTTACATGCTCTGACTTTAAGGTCTTTAGACACCATTTGTTTTGCATAATCATAATTCCACATCATGTGTAACAATTGTTTTATGCCAGTGTAAAGTTTATTTATATTACTTTTTCACAAGTTGTTTGATGGTTAGCCACTTAACCTTTGATTTTCCTGATGGTTTTAGTAAAAAAAAATGCAAATCTTCCTGTTTTTAGGCTGGGGGAAAAAAGCATTGTGGAGTGACTTTTAACATATCTGCCTTGATAGTTCACCGAAAAATAAGAACTTGCTTAAAATGTATTTAGGATGAGGATACATTGGTGAGCAAGTGATGTAATGCTAATTTTTTAATTCCAGAACTGTTTCGATAAAGAAACCCATCTACTACATCTTTGAGCTGAGTAAATTTTCATTTTTGCGTGAACTATCCCTTTAACTCACAAATGTTGCCATGTTAAAAAAGACCAATGCCTGCAGGATAGAAATGATCATAAACATTACATGGAACACCTTTTTATATTGGACCAAATAATGGAAGGAAATGGGTTACGTCATTTGATTGCAGGGGGATTATGATCTAATGACTTAAACTTCTGGGATTCATGCTCTTGGGATAGTTGGACTGTCATCTCACAAGAAGGTCCCCAAGTTTGAGTCAGCAGGACATTCTGTGTCGAGTTTGTTCTCCCCATGTTGGTGTGGGTTTCCTCCAGACGCTCCAGATTCCTCCATAATCCAAAGACAATGCGAGACAGGTGAATTGGACTCAATAAATTAACGTGTGAGTGTTTGTTAGGCCTGCGATGGTCTGGCTGTGCATCCAAGGTGTTTTCCTGCAGCCTTAGGTGCTCAAATAGGCTCAAGCTAATTTGTAAAATCGGGATTGATGCTGCAACCTTTGCTTCAGCAGTCCAGGTTACAGGTTACACTCTCATTCCTGTTAAAGAACTATTACAGATTAAATTACTCCAATTGACACATGGCTAGAAATGTAACAATCAAAGTGTATCTGTAAAGAACTATTGACTTGCAGTTGAATTCTGCTGACTCCACAGGAATTATAATGGCCTGCTTGCTTGCTAGAAGTTGTAGTAGTTGTACTAGAAGTGTACAACTGTAATCACATTTCTCTATCATTTATGAACCGAAGGATGAGTTAATGTTGTCTGAGTAATAGACAACATACCACAGATGCAGTACAAATTAGATTTAAACATTCCATCATGTACACTTGTGCTTGCATCCTCTCAGACTAACTGTACTTTTCGGAGTCTGCCTGTAAAGGCCTCTTGGTAATTTGCTATTCTTCCTGTATATATATATATATATATTCATGGAGGAACCAGAGTAATGTCCATACTTGTTTTCACTATGCCAAAGTAACATCATGTTTGCATTGCAATTCCTTTGCACAGTTCCCGTCACACCTCTGTCCAGATTTGTTCCGCTCCTTTGAGAATTCAGGGAATTATTATGACAACATTCCTTCCCCAGACCTCTACATTTCTGGTCTTCTAATTACATTTTCCATTAGTGATTTGTCACTCATTGTGTCTCCCAGGTTTGGGTCTGTCACCTGTGGACTGCAACAGCTCCCTTACATCCAGAATCTGTCCTTCAGACAGATTCCAGAAGATTTTTTGTTGCATTGGCCTGGACACAAGACCTCTGTCCTCCTTCCATCTCATCTCCTTCCACTGTTACATAAGACAAGACTTCAATGAGGTTAAGTACTCGACCAAAATGTAAAGGTCCATTTGGGCAATTCAACAATTGGTAAAACGATTGAACTAAGGGACTCACGATAAGAGGTGTACACCCTCTTCTGTTTCCCTTGACTTTCCCTAAAACACCTCTGCTGAGCTTGCCGCTTCTTGGTTGCTTGGCGACTGAGCATCGTCTGTGCCAGCAGGAGACCTTTCATGTGTCCCTGCGAAGGTTAAGAATACTCGAGTGATCCACCTAAGAATAGCTTCAATGTGTTAATGTAATTCCAAGTGGCATTTGTAAGTAGTTGCAAAAATCTTGTCACGACACTTCAAACATTTACAAAAGCCTCAGTAGAAAGTGTCAAACCTTCGGTTTAGAGATTACGAGTGAGATATGGCTTCAGTGATGCAAATGTACAATTAAAATCAACTGGAAAGGTTGGTTGAATATGATCTGAGAATGAGTTGGTTGATGGTCCAAGATCTCTCCCAGTGCCTGGGATTTCCAGAGTGTGGAGAATGGATCTACTCCTGGTCCCCTGTACCCTAATGATGGATCCCAGAGGTAACATGGCTGCACCCCAACATACTTTCCACTCTAACAACACCGTAATCAGATCTAGTGGGACCACAGGGCAAGGCTCATTGCTCACCAGCTGTCAGTCTTCTCCCTTTTTATCTACATCTTTTAGGCTTGAAACACCATCACAAACTCAGTTCCTGAGTTGTCAGAGACTCTTTATCTGACTGCACCTCTATTTGCATGCTTTTCTATACAAAAGGCAAGATACAGATCAGTGTTTCAATTACACCAATGTTCTTCAAGGTGCTTCAGTATTTTGAGAATATTCCGCATGGGGGGTCCTGAATTATTTTGCAATATTAATCAGCTGGCTGTACATCAGGGGTTCTGAACTCGAGGTCCACTTTCCTGCAGAGTTTAGTTCCAATCCTAATCAAACACCTGAAGTCTTCAGGACTGCTTGAAAGTTACAGACAGGAGAGTTTGATCAAGTTTGGAGCTAAACACTGCACTAAAGTGGATCTCTGCTTGTTGGGCCTCTCTGTACATTATCCCTTATGCGTATATCTTCAAACTATACAACACTATCCCATCAATGAATTTATCTGTAACTTTGAGAAGGTTCAAGCAAGAAGTTTTCTTTGAATGGGTTTGGGTTCATGGTTCATTTTTAAATGTACCTGCAGTGTTTTGCTTGTGCCACAGTGCCCTCCCAGGCTGGGAGTGGAATAGCAGTGGACAGGCCCATCTCTCCATTCCCTGTCCTGACAAGAACAAAATGTATGTTATTCATTAAAAAGAGAGGTATTAGATCTATCCTCGAATTTAACCTCTTTAAAATAAACTTTAAAATTATTTTCAAACAATTTAGTGAAAATGAAAGAACATTGAAAGACTCCGACTCAGTTTTGTGTGTCTTTGCATGCATGTTTGGCAGGATTCACATCAGCCCCTATAGCAAGGGTCGTTGGTTGCCATCCCTGTGAGTTGAATGCTCGTAATTGGAATCAAAATTAAAATGAATGAATGACTTGAAAGCAACTATCCAGTATGTTCAGACCTTTGCTGGTTGTGGTGGATGAGACTTAATAATGCTGTGACCAGTTTTATGACAGACACTCTGAGATCCTGTTGGTGACATGGCAAACTCACAACACAAGCATAAATAAAGTAATAAAAAACAAGGCCCACGATCATGCTATGTTGTTAAAAAAATATTATAGGAAAAAACAAAAAGCGTAAGTGTACAATGTCTGCTCCACTATAGCACCAAAAGGAACTGCACGGTAAAAAATGTAACATTTAAACAGGTTTCCTGAAAGATTCTATCTGCAATTGGTCAAACAAAATAATAGTCCCACCCTAAACCCATGTCATTGGCTGAACCAATGCTGCTATGTCAGGCCTGTTAAAATGGCTCACCCAGGATGAATTCAGAATAGGATATTACCATTACTCTTTCTCATAAGTTAAAACGATATACTAGAATGCTATCCTGAATTCATCCTTTGTTGTCTCTGGGATATTATGTAAGAAATTCACACTTCAATTGGATAAGAGTTTAGTGCACTCTGTAATACTTAAAAGTCTGTGCTCTATTTTACTGAAATTCAGAAGTCAAAATGGGTTTAAAACTGATCTTTAGTTTCAAAAGCAAAAGGCGTAAACATGAACTGTGGTGTTGTGCAGCAAATTGCACGGTCATATAATAATATTGTTCATAATTAGGGAGGCAAATGTAATCTCTAATGATTACAGCACTCACCTGGTTCTAAATGGACAGAATTAGGTATTTTGTGTCTTCCTGTCAAAGGAGGTAAAAGGTTGGTCTTCCTCTGTCCCACAATCTCTTTCTCTTGCATCTCTGTACCTTTAACAGCAGTAATCATCCATGGTGAGGATGGAAACAGTGAAGGCTCATCCTCCATTGGTTGACTATGAGATGGTGCAACTTGGCAAATCTTTGGCCTGGAGTTGCTGTTACCCATTGGTGCATTTATACTCCTAGCCACGGTAAGTCATATATCAAAATAGGTTCCTCAAGGAACTGCATTAAACTCCATTTCTTGACCTGCTTTCCAGGGTATAATCCAGGCCTAACTCCTCACTCCATCTGAATGTTGAATCCAGGGTCCATACATATGGTTAAATATGTGCTACTGAAGATGAGGGTACGCACTCTTCAGAAATGTCCACTTGCATCCGATCCGGTTAAATTGTTCGGTTACGTTTTGACTTAACCTAAACAAAGAGTATTCCCCCTTAGTTCTGCTTAACTGTACAAAATGAAACTCCTGCAAAGTTGTGTTGCGAAATGGCAGGTGCGTGCCCCCCTCTCTTGTTTTATATTTCTCGGTTTTGGCGTAATGAGGCAAGTTTCCATGGTGACTGTCCCCACAGGTTACTTTATAACTGTGTGTTAATGCTTGGACGGCGGTGAGAGGGCCCGTCTCTCCACTGATTGCTCAGGCATGCGACTGTTCAGGGAGCCAAGCTTGATGATTGACAGAATTAGTGACAGTTTTCTGTTTGTCTGATTACCGCAGGTATAACTTTAAATTAGAGAAAACGAACCTAGCTGGGTTGCAATTATTACACAGCAATGTAATTATGCTCACTCATAGTATTTTTTTTTCTTTTAAATAAACAAAAACCGGTTGCTACAACCACGGATTGATCCATGACTATGACTATGATGAACATGGATATCTAAAATAATAATAAAAAAATAGTTTTCTTAGAAAGCTTTGTACACCCATGTTAGATTAATACATTTGAAAAACGATATACTCTTTTCACCTAAATTAGAATTTTGACCAAAAATGTCAGTTGTGTAATCAAATGATCAATAATATAATTTTCGTAGCTTGATCTATATATATGTGAGTGTATACAAAGTTGACAAACATATATGACCATACCAATATATACTTTTGGCCAGTGTATTATTTCAAGATAATATTTTTGTATTATGAATATTATTAATTACTGAAAAATTACCCATTCAGAGGCAATACCATTTAACATGCATACAGTATATGTGTGTTTGTGTGTGCCTTTAAATATAATCAAATAATCTATATATTCATCAAAGAATAAAGAAAAGCATAATAATAAATATATTAGATATATAAAAATGCACAATAATTATTTAAATGTATAGTAATATTTTACCATATGATTGTTTTTACAATATTTTTGTCCATATAAACACAGCCTTTGTGAAAACATAAAAAAATCTTACTGACCCCAAACTTTTAAATAGGTCATAAAAAATAACTGTCAATATTCTGCGTCAGCATATGGACTGTTATCGCCAGCTCCCAGGGTGAAGGAACTGGACCCCATAATGTGGATTTAAAGACTTCCTCTTTATACCTCCCCTTCCGTTACCCCTCACTTCCTTTTCTATGCTTCATTTGGTTTAATGGACTTCTCTAAAGGTCTGAAGATGTTCAGCCTGTCCACTCAGCTAATATCTCATAACATTTCCAAGAAAGCAAGGTCGTTATGCATTCACACAGAGCGGCTGTCACGGGACTGTGAAGGTGTTCTATAGTGTGTTTATTGCAGGGAGAAATGAGGGAATGAAGGGTTGTCTTAGTCATTCAGTGTGTTTGTTTCATTTTTATGGTGTGTATCATGGTCAGAGCTGTGGCATAGTGGGAAGTGCACATTCTCACAAAACCTCTAGAGCAGAGCTTCCAAACTTCAGAGGGGTAAGGCCCCCCAAAAACATAGCAAAAGCTCCACGACCCCCCTCCCAACCTCTTTGTTAAAAAATATAGATTAATGGTATAAAGATATATTTACCTATTCGTAGCAGATTGTCTCTGCACAAAATTATCAACATTTATTAACCAGTTTGTAAGAATTTCATGTGAATTATGAGAATCTGGTGAAAGTAAGATGATGTAAACATTCTTTACAAATATATTTAAATCCATAACACTACACTTTCTGCATACTATTTACATTTATATTGCATCAAAGTGTGTAACAGAAGTAGGGATGCACCGAATGTTCCGCCGAAAATAAGAAGAAAAACTAATAAGCTTTAATTTGTACCGAACAATGACGTTACGTGATCAAATTAATGCAGCAAACACATCTGCAGTGTGGAAGCATTTAAAACTGTCAGAGAGAGAGAGAGAAAATACATAATTCATCTCAAAAATGGCCAAAAAATATTATTTTACTAACTTATTCATTTGAAGTTAATTGTGCTTTGTTTTGTATGATATCTGATTGGATGTATACAAATTTTCAGTGTTCAGGACAAAACAAAAAAGCAGATTTTGGCTATTTAATTTATGCACCTACATTTGCGATGTTCGGTATTCGGCCCAGTGTTTCATTTTGTTTGGCTTCGGCCAAGAATTTTAATTTCGGTGCCTCCCTAAAAAGAAGCTACTGTACATAGTTCACAAATCTATTGCAATGAAATACCTAACTATGTTTAAAAAAAAATAACAGCTAAAAACATCTACATTTAATTTATGTAATAAGGAGTGTGGGGGGGAATCACATTTTAGAACAATTCGAATATTTTCATTATTTAAATATTTAGATTTAGCCTAGCTTGCAATACCGCTTCCGCGGCCCACAGTCAGAGAGCATTCATGCTCACGTGGTGCAGGTTCAAGTCCATTCTGTGTCATTTACATATACCATTCCTCCTCCACTTTCCTGTATTTTTATTGAATAAAAAATAGGTAATAGCAACTTCTTATTTCACAATTCTGACATTTATTTCTTGCAATTGTGAGTTTTTTGAGATAAGTCTGACTTTGTTTCTCAGAATTGTAATTTTTTTTACACAATTGGCCCTTCGCAGAGTTTAATTGACCGGTGATCTGACCAATCATAATGCAGAATCTGCCATTTTTGTCCGACAAACAAACTAGACGGGATATTAAATTAATGTCTGTGGACTTGACCTTGAACAATGGTGTGTACTGTTGTCTTTCTGCCTTCTGATGTTCATTCATGTTTATTTTGTGCTATAACTAGTGAAGAGGAAGAGATGAACGGTTGACAGGCTGCTTGAACTCAGGCAATACAGTGATCTGTCACAACACATTAAAGAGCCACAAAACTGTATTTTGTTTTGAATTTCTTAAAAAATGACAATTTGAAAGCTGAGTCTTTGTTTCGTATCAAAAGTAAGCTGCCCTGTCTTGTCTGTCGGAAGGTATCTTGTTTCAACACGGAAAGATGTCAATATACACCATTTTCAAGTTCAAGTCCACCAACGGTAGTCTACTCTCCTGTCTGGTTTGTTTGACAAATAAAAATGCTGGATTCAGAATTGGGAGATATAAACTAGCAATTCTCTCTTTGTTTCCTCAGAATTACCTTTATAACTTGCAATTGCGAGTTATCACAATTCAAGAAAAAAAAATCAGAAATGCAGGTTTAAACCTCGCAATTTTGACTTTATTTCTCAGAATTACGAGTTTTTAAATCTTGCAATTCTGATTTGCAGTAAACTCACATTTTTTTAAAGTCTGAATTGTGAGATAAAAAGTCACAGTTATTATTACAATAATTTTTTTTAATTCAGTGGCGGAAACAGCTTCCATAGTTTTCTTAATATATTTTTAAAAAGCAACTTTCGTGTTGTTTTTAATCAATTTAATCCCTCCTTGCGGAATTTTTTAATCCAAAAGTTCTTTGACTTTTGAATGTTATTTTAAATTTATTGTAAAATATTCAGAAATATACATATTTGTTAAAGTATAGGAGAGTATAGAGTATCATGGCATGTGTTCCCATTTCTATCTCAAAGCTCATGTTAGGTCTCCATTGAATAATGAAAAGAATAAAGAAATAGTTTCTTCCGGAACATGATTGTCACTACATTTCAGGTGTTGAACAAGTAAATAACAAGTGCTTTTCAAAGCAGACCTTTATTTTTTTCTTTTATTATAAAAAGAAAAGAAAGGCTTATTCATTAAAGCATACTATATTTCTCCTACATGTATTACACTACTACATACAATGCAAATAATCCTAATATTTCATATACATATATATCCAATCTCTGAATGCATTCATGTGTACAGTGAGCCGAACTGGCCCTGACAGAGTCTATATTCACAGAATACATTCCATGGGAAGGGGCTAGCGGAGGGGTACAGGAGTGCAGGGTTTGTCGTGCGGGAGACGAAAGTCCATTTCTATGGAATGGATGCGTATCTTCCCATAAAGATTGCAGGGAAGAGAATGCTAGATCCCTTCTGTAAAATAAAAAATACTGTCAGTAAATATCCCTGTTTTAATGGGACACTCTTCTCAGAACACTCAAGCCACCGCTGCTGGGACGAGCAGAGAGTTCCTCAGGGGCAGGGGCTCAAATGTAAAATAGGGGCAATGTGAAACAATATATATATATATTTATATAGTCAAACGTTTGGACACATTACTATTTTATATTTTTGCAAGAAGTCACTTATAGTCATCAAGACTGCATTTATTTGATCAAAATTTCAATATACTTTAAAATACATTTTATGCAATGCTGATTTATTATCAATGTTGGAAACCTGTGATGCTTTTTTCAGGATTATTTGATGAATAAAAACTTTAAAAAGAACAGCATTTATTTAAAATATAACGTTTGTAACAATATACACTACCGTTTTAAAAACTTGGTATGGCCAGTGTTTTTTTTTTTTTGTTTTTTTTTAAATAAATTAGTTTTTATTCAGCACGGATTTGTTAAATTTATAGAGACAGTGATAATAAAGATTTATATTGTAAGAAAACATCTCTATTTTGAATAAATGCTGTTCTTTTAAAATTTGTATTTATCAATGAACCCCAAAAAAGTATCACAGGTTCCAAAGAAATAAATAAAATAAGCAGCACAACTGTTTCCAGCATTGATAATAAATCAACGTATTGGAATGATTTCTGAAGGATCATGCGATTAAAGACTGGATTTTTTCATAGGTTTAAAGGGAAGCGTGACCAAAAAAGTCTGAGAACCACTGCATAAATGTAAGTGAATTGAATAGCCTACTACTGCTTACCATTATTGCGACTTTTGGCGCTGCACGGTTTTGTGCTTTTGTAGTCATTTAGCATCCATTTTCTCATTGATGTAATTTGATTTATTTATTAAATGAGACAAACCGCAGATCTTTCAGAATTATGAATAAGAATGGAAAATGACCGCTCCACATTATTGTCCAATGAAATTTGAACTTGTGCCAGATCATGATTGGTTGGTGTATAGCCTATAGGACATGACAAACGGGCATTGATGAATTGTAATATGGATTTTTAATTAAATCGACACACTAGCTTTGATTATCTATGAAATAAAAAGTTTAAATATTGTTGGGTTTATTTTTCCTTCCGTCGATCTACAAGCCTCGGTGTCTGAACAGACTGTGGAATATCAGTCAGTCGAGCAAAACGCACGTAACCCATAGCAACGGCTCAGATTGACAGATATGTAAAAATAAACAGGAATTTTACGACTTTTGAGCGATTAGTTACCATTTTGTACACATTGCCATGTTAATTATAATTCAAATGCATTTTGTTTTATTGACCGCAATATCTTTGCTATTTGTCTGAGAAGGGCACTTTTGAATAATTTTGAAAAAGGGTAGCTTGAGCCCCCAAAGCCCCCCCCCCCCCCCCTTCTGCACGTGCCTGCTCCGCTGTCAGCTCTATTAAAGAGCAGGACAGCATGTTCTTATCTTTCTGTGACTTTCTGTGTTCTGATTGGTTGATGTTGTGATTATTATTATTAAAGAAAAAAACCATCCTTCCTCTTCACTTTGCTTATTTTCTTTTGTCTCTCTAAAACACAAATACAATCAAACTGCCACATACAAAGGCTGCCACAGGGAGGATCAGTGTTGATCGCTGGCTGTTCATTCACAGGTCAAAGGTCATGCCATGGGGATGGATACGGCTCCGTTGGCTCTGCTCCGGCTGCGTGTGTGGACGCTGGATTCTGTGAGCTCCTCGCCGTGCTCCTCCGTCTTCTTGTCGGCCAGGGTGCTGAGGAAGCGCAGGGTGACCGTATCCCACTCCTCAGGGAGCAGCAGGAGCAGGAAGCCCAGGCAGATGATGCAGGTGGCAGCCAGACGCACCACGCTGAAGATGACCTCGTGCTTCAGCACATCGATAGCTGGAGAGAGAAACACATCTTTTTCTAGTTTAAAACACATATGTCTTAACTGCACTACTTGTATTCATGCCAGCTTCATTTGGTTTTGAAAAACTTTAATATAATTTTTCAGAAATATCAAGTAAAAAGTGGATTCAAAAAACTGTATTTGTCAGTTAACTTAAACTTTGAAAACTTTTTTAAATGATTATTATTGTTTTAAATATATTACTTCACAAAATCACTGTTTTGGAATTTCCATAGTGCATCAACGAATAAGCAGTAAAACCTTTTTTTTTAAAGAAATACTAATAATAACATTATGCCAAACTATCAATAAGGTTTCCTTTCAGGAGTATTATAGTTAACTTAAACAATAAAAAAGTTGCTTGAAATAAAATTAATGTAAATTGAATTACATGCTATTTTATAAACTAAACATTTCATATACATAAATGCATTATAATCTAATTACAAGTGCTTAATTTTTGGAATCTAATTATGCAATCCAGATGTAATCTGTTACAATTTAGCTCTGCATATATATATATATATATATATATATATATATATATATATATATATATACAGTATATTTAAGCAAGTTGATTTAGTTTAACAAATATTGTGCTAAAATAACTAAAACTATACCTGAAATAAAATCAAACTAAAATAATAAAAAAGGACAAAAACACACAACAAAATTACTATAACTACTTTTTACAAAAACATTCAAATTAAACATGAATTCAAAATCTTAAGAAAATGTAAAATAGTATCTCAATGATACTAAATACCATTTCAATAATTTAATACATTTAATTAGGCTTTGTTGTTGTTGTTGTGATATCAGAATCATTTTTGAAAAATCATAAATAAAACAAACAAGCTCATTATTAAAAAGGGTTATTCCACTCATTTCATGAATGTTTTATTGAATAAAATAACTAAGACAGGTGAGTTTCATGTCATTGACACTTATTTTCACTGTAGTCTAAAATATTATTACGGTGTTCTGAGCGGTTTTTGGTATGTTGCTATGTGGTTTCTAGGGTGTGCTGGGTGTGGTGCTTCTTAGTTCATTCAAAAGTGCCCACAATATTCTGGTCCCTAGAGACAGTAAATCTCAGATTTGTATGCCCATTTTATCATCTTTCAGGCTGATTGCTTAAGTAACCGAAGTCAATGCAAACTATAAAACTAATTAGGCATAAATGAGAGATTAACCAGGCTTGGGTGAAACCCATATTACTTATTTAATGTAATTAACAGTTGCAGGTTTTCTTCTTTTGCCAGTACAGTGTTTTGTTAGAAACTCCTATACATTTTTTTAACTATACACATGAGTGAGTTTCTATCATTTAAATATGACCTTGTGCCCAGACTGCCGAAATCTCTGTGGGAGAGAATAACTGACTCTGGCAAAGCTATTTCATTAATAAGGAAATGTTCAGCATTAGTTACTGTTATTTAAGAGGGAACACTCTTTAGATGAATAGTAATTGCAATCCTGTGGCTGTTTGTTGACTTCAAAATAAATATGAATTTTAAGTATTAACATTGGTGCTCATAAAGACAAAAATGTTATAAATATAATAGCCTTGATTCCTCATTACTGGCTAGGGAAATGTAAAATGGTTTATAATAATAACAACTACCTATACATTTACATTCACACTCCTTGAAAATGTAGTACACAGGCAAACATTAGGAATGTAGCATAAATCACAAATGAATCATACTGTTTGTTGCAAGTGAATCATAGGAGCCTTTCTGAAGAAAAGCCACACGTAATTTAACAAACTGACCTTGAAAGACTGTTTCTAAAGACAAGCACCCTCTTAAGGCATTTACTGTCACCTTGGCAACCTCACCACCACTTTGTCATGGTGCGGCTGTTTGCTTTGAGTGAAGAAACTCACTTAGGTAGAGTTTTTATATTCTATTTATTTATTTGAAGGCTAATATATATATATATATATTTCAAATAGTAATAGTAATTTTCAAGTACTAATGATGTACAGCATGGACTCACACACCTGCATTGCCTGGAACACTGAGTAACGTCCCAATGGATATGAGAATAGGATACGTGAGCACCACTCCTACATTGACCAGGATGTTAAATACTATGAGAGAGAGAGAGAGAGAGAGAAAAAGAGACTTTATGTTATAGTTTGGCCATATAGCATTTTTTTTGTCATTCAATCCTCTCTAAGAGGCCAAATACACAGAGAACTTCACATGATTTGGACGAGTGACAAAAGTTAATGGATATCACATTATCCTTAAAACACCCTAGAGATACAGAGCTCCACTTCAGCTCAAATATGCAGTAAATATAAGTGGATCTGTTACTATTCTGCTCGACATAGACTGATGCAGCACATATTGGATATCAAAGAAATGCTACTTCGAGGTGTAAACTGATGATTCTAACCAGATTTCTCTTTCTTACTAAGCACTTAAAGCACTCTTGGAAGTGTACTTAATGGTTGTATTTGATCCACTACAACACTAACTCACATCTGACCCAGCAGTGATCAAGTGGTAAACAGTCAGCATGATTTAACGCCAGTACTTGTGTACAAACTAAAGGTTTCATTTATTTATAATTTTTTTCCCAGTTGGTTAGCATTTGCCATTTAGTACTGTAGATGGCGCAATATTACGGTGCCAAAACATCTTTTTCTATTGTCTTTTAAACAAGTAACAGTAACACTTTAGGGTTTAACTAGTTTCTTATTAGCATGCATATTACTAGAATATTAGCCATTTATTAGTACAAAGTAAGCACATATTGATGCCTTATTCTACATCCCCAATCGTACCCAATACCTAATCTTAACAACTACCTTACTAACTAATAATAAGCAGCTAATTAGGAATTTATTGAGGGAAAAGTCGTAGTTAATAGTGAATAAGTTTTCCCTATTCCAATGTGTTACCCACTTTAGTATAGGGACCAATTGTCACTCTTAACTAGCTGCTTATTAGCATATTGACATATTGGCTGACATGAATACTTATAAAGCACATATTCTGCATGACCATGTTCTACATCCCTAATCCTACCCAACACCTAAATGTAACAACTACCTTACTAACTATTAATAAGCAGAAAACTAAGAGTTTATTGAGGCAAAGTCATAGTTAATGGTTTGTTCATAGCGAAATTGGATCTTAAAATAAAGTGTGACCAAAGTAACATATAGACATTGTTCACATTTTTGAGATGTCTCTTGTGCTCAAGAAAGTTGCATTTATTTAAGCAAATATACAGTATAATAGTAATATTGTGATGCATTCTTACAGTTTAAAATAATGATTATATTTTTTTTTTAATATATTTTAAAATGTAATTATTCCTGTGATGGCAACAATTATATAAAGCCATTATTCTAGTCCTCAGTGTCACATGATCCTTCAGAAATTATTCTTGAAAACAATTGTGCTGCTTAAGAATTTTTCTGAAAACCGTGATACATATTTTTCAGGATTCTTTGATGAATAGAAAGTTAAAAAAGAACCATATTTATTTTAAATATAAAACCTGAAACATTATAAATGTCTTGCATGCCACTTTTGACCAATTCAATGCATCCTTTCTGAATAATAGTATTAAACGCTGTTAAAAAATCTTACCGACCCCATAAACTTTTGAACAGTAGTGTACAGTATATCGCTAATATTTCATTAAGTTTCTGAAACATAAGAACAGACATTTAATTAGATTATTGTAGATTTTATATATTGCTTAAATTGGCTGAATATATTGGCGGAAGAATCTGGTTCCATAACTTCATATTACCTAGCCATAGGCTGGCCACCCCACAGAGGTAACCCCAGGGCAAAGAGGAGAGGGAACCCCAATGCTCCACTCTGGTGAAGAACAGGATCAGGGGAACGCAGGAGATGAAGATGAGATTGAAAAAGCCCATGGTGGAGAAGAAATGAGCAGCCTCGCCCAGATTAGCACTGCCGAGGAACATCTTAAACAGCACCTGAGTGGTTTTGCAGGAAAAACATATCAATACTGAACGAGTCTTAATGGTCATCAAGGATCTTCTGGGAATTGTTATTTTCAGCTGCACTCACCTTGTAGAGAGCAGAAGTGGAGGCGGAGCCGACTGCTAAGGCCACACCCATAAAGGAATCCCCATGAAAACCATCAGCATAAGCCATCATCACAATGCCTGTGATAGCCATAATGGCAGCCACAATCTAAGAGGACAGATTACAAAAACATAATTTAACAATAAGGTCTAATAACGATTAAGGTTTATACCACAATAAATATCAGTGCGCATCATTACATCATTTAATTTTTGAGGTGGATAGCTGAAAAAAAAACACGTTTTCAAGGAGTAATATGCAGATACTACAAAAGTTAAGCATAATAACAGCTTCTGGCAAAGCAAAGTTTTTTTTTACATCTGAACAAGAACAAATTCTCATTGACTGCATTTGTTATGTGTTAATTTGTTGTCTTATCACTTGATCCTTCACCATAACCATCAATCTGCTGTTTAAATCCAATTTCATGAATCATTTGAAATATCAACAGGTAGTGCTTTTTATGTAACTCATTTCAGCACATTCACTGTAACTTAGATTCATTAATTTTAAGGCCTGTGAGTAAATGTAAAGGATGATATAACGTTAGCCAGTAACTGTCACAAAATACCCCCTGCCAGTGTGATCAGGACCCCAAATTGGTTTTAAAAAACCCAAAGAGTTTATTTTGGGATGTGGATTAGCTGACTATACATTATCCTGATAATTAAAATCCTACTTACCAAATAAAGTACATCAGCAAGCAATTTTTATTTGTCTAAGGATATGAGAATAACAATCAAAATTTTGGCAAATTTTGAAACTGTTTTAATGTGCCATTTCAAATTCCCTGATCACAGCAGCAAAGCTTTGAGAAGCTTCTTGTTGCCCCAAATTAATGAAGTTTGACATACTTACATTTTTCGGTTTCGAGTTAATGAATGTACATACACAAAGTACAAACCAATTATAACCTTTTGTGCTAAGTTAATGAAACTGGACACTGGACAAATGGTCTAAATGACCGGTTCAAAAAAGTAAGTTTAGGGACCCATTCCCACTATTAACTAATTGTTTATTATATCATATTACTCATATTACGATACTAACATATTTTTTATACTTATAAAGCACATATTTATGTCTTATTCTGGGTGACCATAATAATAGATCTCTTAATCCGACCCCATACCTAAACTTAATAACTGCCTTACTAATTATTAATAAGCAGCAAATTAGAAGTTTAAGGCAAAAGTCATAGTTAATACAGTGAGAATTGGTTCCCAAACTAAAGTGTGACCTAAGTTTTCAAAAAAGTATTTAACAGAAAAATGAAGAGAGAATGCAACACAAACTCGAGGATTATAATGCAATAATTTAGAGTTTATTCTATAAAGTCCCTGAGATAAATGTAAACATTATAGTACCCGGCACGCTATGGTCAATTCTCATACATTTTGGTACAGAATTTCACTTGAATACAAAATTCCCAATTGAAAAAAGGCTTTTTAATCGGCTGTTGGCACCCATTTGTGTTGATTCTGTAAGAATTTTAAAGCAAATATGTGACCCTGGACCACAAAACCAGTCATAAATTATTTTTAAATGAGATTTTCTGATCTGAAAGCTGAATAAATAAGCTTTCCATTAATGTAGTGTTTGTAAGATATGACAATATTTTGCTGAGATACAACTATTTGAATATCTAGAATCTGAGGATGCAAATATCTCTAAATATTGAGAAAATCTTCTTTAGAATTGTCCAAATGAAGTTCTTAGCAATGCATATTACTAATAAAAGATTAAGTTGATATATTTACAGTAGAAAATTGACTAAATATATTAATGGAACATGATCTTTACTTAATATTCTAATTAGTTTTGGCATAAAAGAAAAATCTGTAATTTTGATCCATACAATGTATTGTTGGCTAAAGCTACAAATAAACCCATGCTACTTATGACAGTTTTTTTGGTCAAGGGTCACATATTATCATTTGTACCAAAGAAGCTGTTCAACGTCAAACCTAATCAAATGGTTGGTGAGGTAAAATGATTTTGATACTTGAATCCCCAATAAATAAATGGACATGAAATAATGCAACTAGTTGAGTATTAATTAGGGTTATATTACACCTACCCGCACACCCATGAAGCGATCCTTGAGGACAATCCACGACAAGAGGAAGACAAAGGCCTTGTGGCAGCAGTAGAGCGCTGAGACGTCTGTAGCGGTTAGTTTTCTCAGTGCTAACATGTACAGGTAGTTAGTAAGCGTCCACAAGATGGAGAAGGGCGCCGTTCTCTTCAGAAGCACCTTCAGAGACATCCCGTCCTCCCCAAACAACCGACTACATTCCCTACACAGTGAAATGAGAAAAAAAAAAAAAAAATTTTGTTTGCTTACTTACTTTGATAATGCAATTAGGTTTAGTGGTGGACCTCCAAGCTTAGTTTTTTTTTCTTCGAAAAAATTTTACATTGTTAATTTGATTCATATGAAATTCATTCAAAATTGCCAACTCGTAAAATGCTTTTTCATTAGATCGAGCTGGAACTGGCCCTCATGCTTAATTTTCAAATGTCACTTTTTTACATACAGACTAAAATCTCCTTTAAAAAAGGATCCAAAAAGACAAATTAATTATAAAAGTGGTCCTTATGGCTAGGTGCTTTTACTGTATCTCACAGAAGTGAGTACACCCCTCACATTTTTGTAAATATTTTATTATATATTTTCATGTGACAACACTGAAGAAATGACACTTTGCTACAATGTAAAGTAGTGAGTGTATATAGTGTATTTATAACAGTATACATTTGCTGTCCCCTGTTGACAGTATAGTGTCTCCGTCATTATACTGGGACATTAGGACCCACACCCCCTGCTGGCCTCACTAACACCTCTTCCAGCAGCAACGTTTTCCCAGGAGGTCTCCCATCCAGGTACTGACCAGGCTCAACCCTGCTTAGCTTCAGTGGGCAACCAGTCTTGGGCTGCTGGGCCCAATAAGCCATTTTCTCTCCCAGGAGTCATGTGACTTGTTAGTGTTACAAGGTCTCTGGAGTGAATGGGGAGCAGGTGTGTTGAATTTGGTGTTATCGCTCTCACTCTCTGATCACTGGAAGTTCAACATGGCACCTCATGGCAAAGAACTCTCTGAGGATCTGAAAAAAAGAATTGTTGCTCTACATAAAGATGGTGTAGGCTATAAGAAGATTGCCAAGACCCTGAAACTGAGCTGAATGCATATCTGCTAAATGCATAAATAAATAAATACAGCAGTTTAACAGGACAGGTTCCACTCAGAACAGGCCTTGCCATGGTCGACCAAAGAAGTTGAGTGCACGTGCTCAGCATCATATGCAGAGGTTGTGTTTGGGAAATAGACGTATGAGTGCTGCCAGCATTGCTGCAGAGGGATGGGGGGTCAGCCTGTCAGTGCTCAGACCATACGCCGTACACTGCATCAAATTGGTTTGCATGGCTGTCGTCCCAGAAGGAAGCCTCTTCTAAAGATGATGCACAAGAAAGCCCACAAACAGTTTGCTGAAGACAAGCAGACTAAGGACATGGATTACTGGAACCATGTCCTGTAGTCTGATGAGACCAAGATAAACTTATTTGGTTCAGATGGTGTCAAGTGTGTGTAGCGGCAATCAGGTGAGGAGTACAAAGACAAGTGTGACTTGCCTACAGTCAAGCATGGTGGTGGGAGTGTCATGGTCTGGGGCTGCCGGCACTGGAGAGCTACAGTTCATTGTGGGAACCATGAATGCCAACATGTACTGTGACACAATGATGCAGAGCATGATCCCCTCCCTTCGGAGACTGGGCCGCAGGGCAGTATTCCAATATGATAACGACCACTGCCTTGCTAAAGAAGCTGAGGGTAAAGGTGATGGACTGGCCAAGTATGTCTCCAGACCTAAACCCTATTGAGCATCTGTGGGGAATCATCAAATGGAAGGTGGAGGAGCGCAAGGTCTCTAACATCCACCAGCTCCGTGATGTCATCATGGAGGAGTGGAAGAGGACTCAAGTAGCAACCTGCGAAGCTCTGGTGAACTTCATGCCCAAGAGGGTTGAGGCAGTACTGAAAAATAATGGTGGCCACACAAAATATTGACACTTTGGGCCCAATTTGGACATTTTCACTTGGGATGTACTCAGTTTTGTGGCCAGCAGTTTAGACATTAATGGCCGTGTGTTGAGTTATTTTGAGGGGACAGCAAATGTACACTGTTATACAAGCTGTACACACTCACTACTTTACATTGTAGCAAAGTGTCCTTTCTTCAGTGTTGTTACATGAAAAGATATAATAAAATATTTACAAAAATGTGAGGGGTGTACTCACTTCTGTGAGATACTGTATATAGACACAACAATATATTTGTGTGTGGAATAAATAAAAAATATATACATTTTTCCTTGAAAATCACACAAATTTCCTTGTTACATTCATGAAAAAATTAGAAATGTTCAATTTGCTAATAGATCATTTTTGAGCAGACTTTTTCAATGAATTGGTTGCTCTAGTTTGCAAAACCATTCTGAATGAGTTGCTCGTGAATTGAACTGAACTGTTTCTACTGACTCTTGCACTAAAGAAGAGTTTAACTCCCCAATTAAACCTGAAAAATCTAAGTAAATTCTTCAGGATTACAGGTCCCACTTTATATTAGATGACCTTAACTGCTACATACTTATTTAAATGAATCATTTGATACAATGCCCTTATTGTGTACATTCACGTTTTTACATTGTACTTAGGTATTAAAAAATACCTGCATGTAATTACATTTGTAATTAATTTCTGTAATTACATTTATAATTACGCTGTTGACCCATTCCTTACACCTTAAGCCACCCTTAAACCTACCCATACCACCAAATCTGTCCCTAACCTTACCCATATCCCACCTCAATAGCAGCAAATGTGTTTTGAAATACAATATGAACACAATAAGTAGGCTAAATTGTACTTTTTATGTAAGTACATAGTAATTAAGGCCACCTAATATGAAGTGGGACCGGATTACTTGATTATATATTTAGGAATAGAGCTCAACTCTGCATGACAGTAGCCCTCCAGGACTGGAGCTGCCCATTCCTGCTTTGGGGGAACTTTCTCTGTAATAAGTATACAGTATCTTGCATTGGATAAAAGTGTTAACTAAAGACAAATTAGTAAATATTAAATTTTCACATGTTCACTACTATTGTACTTGTAAAAAGTTCTGTTGTTCACATCACATCATAATCCACCAGATTCATTCATTCTTACTTCACCTGAATTTCTGAATGGGCGTCTGTTTTTCTCTGGTGGTGGCCACGTGCCCAGAATAGTAGAGGGGGAAGAAGAGAATGTTCCAGTTGGTGCTGAACCATGTGATGAAAAAGGGACAGGAAAAGGATTTGAACGTGAGCTGGACAACCTGTGTGGTACCCACCCAGGACGAGGAGACACACAGCACCACCAGCAAACCCCCCAGCACCTTGAGCACTGTGTTGGCGCAGGTCTGGTATGCAGTGCCATTTCCACTTGTTTCACTGACTGGAGTCTCTGCATGTGATTCTGAGCCCTCCTCTTCTGCAACACACAGATCAGTATTGCACCATTACAGCACACATTATATTTCCTTGCCTCATTATATTCCAGGTAATAAAATTGGATTATGAAATCCCTCGCGTTTATTTTTATTCTTCTTCTACACACTTTTCTGCAGCTCCAACTGTGTTTAGCATACATATTCTATTCTGGGCGCCAACACTTTCTGCATCAAGAGATTTTCTAAAAAAAATAATTTAGTATGATTTATAAGTACGTATTCCTCACGGGGACAAAAAAACAACAACACAGGACTAAAGTACAAAGGGCCAAACGAGATAATGAATAAATCACAGGTGGAACTGAATAAAGACATTTTATTAGTTTATTCAATAAAATAATAAGTTAAAAAGTTAAAATAATAATTAACAGCTCCACTGGGGAGGGGGGCGGTGGGGGCGCAACAGACAGGTCAAGGCCCCACGGCGGATCAGGCAGTTCAGGATGTCATTTTGGATCAGACAGTTCAGGAGGCCATGGCGGAACAGACAGTTCAGGCGCCACGGCGGATCAGGCAGTTCAGGAGGCCATGGCAGATCAGGCAGCTCAGGGCGCCATGGCGGATCAGGCAGTTCAGGGAGCCATGGCAGATCAGGCAGCATAGGAGGCCATGGCGAATCAGGGAGCTCAGGAGGCCATGGCGGAACAGAAAGTTCAGGGCGCCACGTGGATCAGGCAGTTCAGGACCCCATTGCGGATCAGGCAGTTCAGGAGGCCATGGCGGATCAGGAGCTCAGGAGGCCAAGGTGGATCAGGAGGGATGGCCAATCAGGCAGTTCAGGAGGCCACGGGGTTAGGCCATGGCGGAGAGGAAGTCATCAGGCCATGGCCACAGTGGATCAGGCAGTTCAGGACCCCATTGCATCAGGCAGTTCAGGAGGCCATGGATCAGGCAGACTAGGGAGCTCAGGAGGCCATGACGGATCAGGCAGTTCAGGACAGTTCAGGGATTAGGCCATGGTCAGGAGGCATGCCGGATCAGGCAGACTAGGGACCCATGGCAGCAGACAGTTCAGGGAGCCATGGCGGAGCAGGCAGCTCAGGAGGCCATGGCTGGGTGGCCTCTGTGGCCATGGCCTCATCCTTCGGCCCGGCCTCTACGGCCGGAACCCTTTACCCCCCCCAAAAAAAAAATCCCTGGGGAAATCACGGTCTCTGAGTCCCTCCGTGGGCCTGATGTGGGAACAGGAGACCTCCTAAGGCTAGATGCGAGAACTGTGGCCCTCCCTGGGCCAGACGCAGGAACCACAGCAGTCTCTGGGCTGAACGTGGGAATAAGGGTCCTCTCGGGGCTAAACTCAGGAACTGGAGCCCTCTCTTGGCTAAACTCAGGAACCGGGGCCCTCTCTGGGCTAGATCCGGGGACTGGATCCCTTTCTGGGCTAGAGCCAGGTACTGGAGCCTTCTCGGGGCTAGACTGGAGAACAGAAGCCCTTTCTGGGCTAGACTCTGAATCTGAGGCCCTCTATGGGCCGGATGTGAGCACAACCGCCCTCCTTGGGCTGGACGTGGAGACAGGGGCCCTATCAGGGTTAAACCCAGGAACCACTTCCACAGAGGCAACAGGAGAAGCAAGCGGCTTGCGAATGGCCTAAGTGGCCATGACAAGAGAAGCAGCTACCTTCAGAAGAGACTCTATGTACAAGAAAAGACAGACAGGAATTTTCTCTCTGGGCAAGACAAGACTTATAAGCACGGCTTTAGGGGACATGACTTGACTCTGGTCAGGGGCTGGAGCCATCTTTCGACTCTGGTTAGGGGCTGTAGACTGCACTGGACTCTGGTCAGGGGCGGGAGCCAGCATAGGAGTGGACTCAGGGGCTGGAGCTGACAGCCTTTTCCTCCTCAGATTCCTTTCTTGGTTAGGAGTGAGGGTGACAGCAGCTGTCAGCTGAGGCCTTAGGGGTACAGCGGCTGGTGGGGTTGACAACGGAATGGCTGGCAGGCTTGAGTGAACAGCGGCCAGCGGGGAAAAACAAGGGAAAACGAGGATAAGGGGCGACGCTTACTGTTGTGGTCCGGTATTCTGTCACAGTTGCCCACTGTGGCGAAACGAAGAACTAGGAGAGATGGGATAAACTCAAAGTAACAGTCTTTAATTTTCCAAGACAGGGTAACACAAGGCAGGTAGAGACACACAGGAAACACAACATCGACATATAATAACAGAAGCTGGACAAGGGGAAACACAGGGCTAAAGTCCACAGGACTAAACGAGATCATTAATAAAATTAATAAAACATAATAAAAATAATGGAACTGAATAAACTAAATGGAGACAGGAATAGGAACAGAACCAAATATGGCATACACAAGGGAAAACTAGGTCATAGGGAGCATACAAGACAGAAAAACACAACACAAGACCTTTAAGTGTGACATACATCACCTTAAAATGCATTATTATGACAATGTATGCTAATGATGGAGCATCAAGCACAGTTGTAATTTTTCTAGGAGGGATTTGAACCTGTGTCCTTTTGCAAACACACACGGGAATAGACACAATTGTTTTTATACTGTACAAACTGTATTTTCTATCCTTTTTACTCTAAGCCTACCCTCAGAAAACGTTCTGCTATTTTATATTTTCAAAAAACCTTAATTATGTATGATTTTATAAGCTTGTATAAACTATATATTCTAACCCCTTTACTTTACTTTATTGTTTATTTTTACAGGGACAATGCACAATTAAAAGTTATTGCACCAGAGTTAGCTAATAGCTAATTTACATCTGCTGTCCCTGGGCAGGTAAACAAATAAAATAACATACACTACTACATATACACCACATTAAACATCACAATTGACAGATACACAGTTTTTAAAATTAATCTTAAGCACTGGCTTAATCTGTCAATGCCTCAGATGTTTGTAGGTAAGGAATTCCATAACCTCACTACTCTAACCGATGTTTGTAGGTAAGGAATTCCAACCTCACTACTCTAACCGCTGTTTGACCAAAGGCGGTTTTTCTATACTGCGGTACTAAATCTCCCCTAGCAGATGCTCTTTTCCTACCGGCACTGCCGTTATGGGCCAGGCATCCCCTAACTCTAACCTTCACAGAAAAATTTCTGCATCAAGGGATTTTCGAAAAAAAATAATTTTGTATGATTTATAAGCTGTTTTCCTCACTGGGACCAAAAAATAAAAAAATTCCCCCATAAGATGAAAAATACTATACTTGTGCGGACATTCGGTCACTTTGGAACTTTTCATTACCCCATAGGAGACACTTATAGTGTTATAAAAATGCAAGTGTTTACAGAGCTTTATTTAGATTTTTTTAATGTTTAATGTTTTTTAAATGTCTGTTCAGTAGTTTCCAACAGATTACAGTTTAGTAATTGTTTTGCTTCTCATTAAGTGATAAAAAGCAGTTGCAACTGTTGTACAAAATACACATCCTCATCTTTGGACCAATAAAATGTGCAACACTATGTTTTACTACCAAATTAAAATGTAATATTTATAATATCTAATTTACTAATATTCTGCCATGATGGATTCTAACTTCAATTTGTATGCTGTCCTGTTCAGGGCTGTGTTTCTCAAAAGCAAGGTCCATCATTACCAATAGAGTTCAATGGAATTAACCATAGTTAGCTAACGATGCTTTTGGAAAATAAAAATAAGCACAGGGTTAAGCTGCCACAACAACAGCAATAAACTGAAG
This sequence comes from Ptychobarbus kaznakovi, assembly GCA_027422405.1. Lineage (NCBI taxonomy): Eukaryota > Metazoa > Chordata > Actinopteri > Cypriniformes > Cyprinidae > Ptychobarbus > Ptychobarbus kaznakovi. Next base: position 7,285,483 of record CM049806.1, read on the forward strand.
GGATTCCTGGAAATTCCTCCATTTGAGCACAATCAACTTAAAATGTGAGTCTTCACTTGAGTCTACATCATATTAAGCATGTCTTCAGTGAATGGTCCATTCTTTCCTTCCTTCCTTCCTTATTTGGTCAAATATTAGAAAACAGACTATTTTTAGACAAGGTTCAGATATGCTAATCATGTGCTTTGTTGATGTGTTTTATTCATGAGAAATTCAGCAACATTTCCTTGTGCGGCTGCCCCTGATATTTCTCTGTGGTACGTACAGATTTATCGATCAGAAGCTGCGAGTGTCAGTTACCTGCAGGTGAAGCACTAAAGCCGGACAGCGTTTGAAATCTGCCTATGTCGCACAGACAAGCCTCTGTCAAAAATAGCTCCACAGGGTCATGGAGAAGCATGGCCATTCAGATATAGTGGGATTTACATGGAAAAACGACACCACAGGGCGACCACTAAAAAATCAGCCAATCAGAATACATCCTGGTGTCACCAGTCATGACCTCCTTCATCAAAGACAACATTACACCTCAGTATACTGAAAACAGAAGAACAGATAGATAGATAGATAGATAGATAGATAGATAGATAGATAGATAGATAGATAGATAGATAGATAGATAGATAGATAGATAGATAGATAGATAGATAGATAGATAGATAGATAGGCGGGAGATTGAACAGAGGGGAAGAGCGCTAGTATTACAAAGCCAAGATCCGTTATGCTGTAGACTCAGAGTGATCAATTTACACTAAGCCAGGAATAAAAGATGACATGCGCTGGGCCCATGGTCACTAGCATAGTGTGCTGGGTCAGCAAGCACGTCTACTCGCACACACACACTCGCTCACAATGCCACTTTGTCGTTGTGATCCTGCTATCAAGCCATGGATCTCACCCTGACTGAAATACAGGGAACTAGACTTTATAATGAAATTATGTTTTGAAGCGGTAAATACCAATATTATGTTTAAATGTTATGTGTAATTCATTGTGTTACTTGCAGTTTCTTTGTATTTATTTTTGAGTGTTTTATGGTTAATGTGTTTTGGTCAATGTCATAATGTGTTAAAAAAATTCAAAAATGTCAGCACTAATAGCCTCGTGGGCAGTGCCTCAGGCGTCCCGAGTTCAAGTCCCAGCTCGCGGACCTTTCCTGATCCCGTCTTTGTTTCCTGAGACATGTATGGTCCTATCCTCATAAAAGGTCAAGAAAACAAATCTTTAAAAAAAAGAATTCATACATGCAATGACTTGAATACACTTTTCATATGATTTATGAGATGTCCTAATATCATAATGTAGAAAAAAAACTTGAATGAAATTCTTAAAAATAATTATTGTAAACAATAAAACAAGTTTTAAAGCATATTTATTTCTTAGAAAAAAAATTGTATAAACTGTCTTTGATTTTTATTGTATTATTGCCAAACGTTTATCCACCAAACCATGATCATGTGGTTCAACATGCAGAGGCCTGCAAAATGTAAAACAGGATATGATAGCATAGCACTAACTACCTCTGCAGACCCTCTTGATTGTTTGTCAAGCTAAGACCCTGTCCCAAATGGAACACTTCATGTGCACTTGCGGTCTTACGGACTTACAATGGCCACCGCGTGCGCGTGTCCGCTAAGTCGATGAGACCGTAGGTTGTCCTATTCCTCATTTTAGCGTTCAGAAGGGTGCTCGCAAACCGTTTCTTTTCGGTTTTCGTTTCTTCTTTGTGGCCGTTTTGTGCCCTCGATCCGCACTTCTGCCAAGCCTGCACTGGGGCGAGCTCCGCAGCAGACTTCTACCCAACAGTCAAAGCGGCATTACGTCACGAAAGTGCGGACTCAGAGGAAGACCACAAGGGTTTAGGGTGCCATTTGGGGCAGGGCCTAAGTCTCTTTAAAGTATATCATTTGTTGTTTTTATAACAAGGCAAGGTGAGGGGCTGTTTACACAACACTGTTTTCAATTGAAAAATGGAAATGTTTTTTGCATTTTGGCCTTTCATTTACACAATTTAATACAATTTAATTTACACAAGGGTGAGTTTGCCTGACGAAGGTCTTTGACCGAAACGTTGCCACTTTAAAAAAATGTTTTATAAAGGGAGATAAACAGTGTACAGATCTTTTTTCTATTCTTTCATTTATGCAACAAATGTATTTTTGGGGCCTTAAAATGCAAACATTAAAAAAAAACGGTTTCAAAGTGCATGTAAATCAAACAAGGTCTTGCTTACTAATGTTACAAGGTAAACCACAGAGAGCGCAACACTAAGCATCACATGCAAAACCGCTTCCTTCACAAACTACTATATGAAAACCAAGGTTATTCTGCCACCAGCACAAACTGTATAACATTTTAATGTCTTGGGACATTTAAAAAAAAAATCCCGGACGAGCCCCCATAAAACAATACCGTTATTTAATTTCATTTTCATTTATTTTATTATAAAGCACAATAAAACAACAATGGTTGACCATTGTGTTGAACAATATATTTAAAATAGAATCAAAACACATAACAATTGTAAAAACAAAACAAACAAATAATAATCTGAAATAATAAACTCCTGTTGGCTCATACATTAAAAGCCCTCTCAAAGAGGTAGGCTTTAAGCCTTGTTTTAAAAAGTGATTCTGTTTCAGTTGTTCTAATAGAGACTGTTATCATCATGTGCATATGTTCATTTGTGTTTATTGTGTTTTTAGTACATTGTTGTTGTGTAAACATACTCTTAGTTTACTCTATGTAATAATAATAATAATAGATGATATTTGCAAACAAAAAATACCTTGATTTTAAAAAAATATGATTAATTATACAATTATTTATTATAGATTTCAGACACTCACATTTTAAGAGTCATCAAATTCAATATAAAAGTTAATACACATAAATATTACATAAATAATATAAATGTTTAACTTTTATTTATCATAGTCATTGACCGCTTTATATTCAACATTGCACCAATGTCTGATTTTATTCTAACTTTATAAAGGCTGGACGTATTGGAAATGATAATATGGTGTTCTTGTACTTTCCATATATTTGTCTTGTTGGCTTTGTAAAGTATTCTAATCGACAGCATTACGAATGGCCTGCACTGAACAAAGTCCTTTGATACTTCAATGAACAGTACACAACACCCTGACCTCACTTTGCATTATTGATTGTTGCTTCATATGACTTTCACCTTTCAAACAAAAAGGTATATTAATTAAATTATCTATCTATCTATATCTATATCTATCTATAGGACTATACTACATGATATATTAAAGTGTTTATTTTAGGTGTACAAGTATATCACTCCTTTAATTTCACCACTTTAATTATACATTTTTGCATTTCACTGAAATTAGTGTTAGTAAATTAGTTAAAACTAAATTAAGTTGAAACTGAGAATAGAAGAATAGTGAGAATAGAAAATAATACATTTAAAATACAAATACGTGTAGTCTCTCTATAAATATAAAGTGATAAACTGCATGTGCTATACAATAATGCTATAAGAATCAGTTAAAATAAAAAAGATACAGCAATCTGACTCAAACTTGCATTGTAATAATGCAGTCCTTATAACATCAAGAGTTCTAAGAAAAAAGTTATGATTTTTTGACTCCAAGATGTCAGATATACGCACCATTGTCCTGTCTGATGCTGAGCAAATCCAGATTTTTTTTTGAGAGTTGCAGCTAAAACCACAACTCAACTCGCATGATGTCATTTTTAAAGTGAAAAAACCTACCTGACAACTTTTTAGACTTATTTTATACTAAAAAAAGGGCTCCCACAGTGTGCACCCACACTGACAGACTTTTTATATCCTGTGGATTGACTGGATAGCTTAACAACCTGCAGAAACCAACAACACCAGGGAACCGCAGGTCCAAGATGTGGAGGAACAGAAATGTCACATCAATGGTAAATCCCTGGTTTACCGCCCCTACATATTTACACTGCGCTGCACAAAATGCTATTGTTATTTTACAGCAGTGAGATTCATAAGCATAATTTTAGAAGAAGACATTTGGAACAGGAATTGGTAGCATACACTGAATTATGATGAGCAGTTTGGTTGTTGACATATGCCAAGCAGTGCTGCTTAAACTATTTTTCTTATTATTTCTTTATTATTTTATCAGTTTCTATGACCTTGTTATATTTGTTCTTTTCACTGTCAAAAAGCAAATTCTCTCACCCCATGTCAGTCAAAAATGTATGACATTTATAATGGTTTAATGGTATTTTTGCATCCTTTTTATGCTTGAAAGTCTCAGAAAAGAAAAGGCTTGATATAGGTTTAAGCTGAGGTAACAGCACCTAAAATTTACACTCTCACTTATATTTTAACTGGAAATCTTAATGTAAAAAAAACAACAAAAAACACTTAATAACTGAGGGTTGATATCTATGTTATGTCAAAGTACTGTAAGCACAACGCATCTATTTTTCATAACTTTGAGGTATCAACTTATGAAGTATGTAGAAAGCACATAATTAGTAGTATTTAATAATAAATCGAAAGAACACATAAGGATTAATTATACTCTATAAGAGAATAAGTATGAAAGCACATTATAAAACATGAATAAATCAAATAAAAACAAATTAGCAATTAGCTTGTTTGAGAAAAGCAACAAATGTATAAAAAATTTTTTATCAGATAATCAATGTAATCAATATAAAATCAAGCATCAGTTATCGATGTAAAACGAGCTACAGCTTCAGGTTTGCATAACAGTGCAACCAGGAAGTTTTAAAAACTGTGATCAGAAACATCCCACAATCCCACAATGCAACATTGCTGTATGTTACCTACAGCTATAACCAGAGTCAGCACCAAAACACTAGTGAAAATAATCAGACATCTCGTGTGGTAAAACCACATATTTTCAACAGTAGCCCTGAGGATTGAATCGTTCTTTTAAATCTTAAACTAAAAACAAGCACACAGCAAGAAACAGTAGGATTAACACAATCTTAAATACAAAAACATTCATTTTAACCACAGTCATTTTCAGAAATACAGCATATAGGTGCATTTCAATAAATTAGAATGTGGTGGAAAAGTTCATTTATTTCAGTAATTCAACTCAAATTGTGAAACTCGTGTATTCAATCATTTCAATGCACACAGACTGAAGTAGTTTAAGTCTTTGGTTCTTTTAATTGTGATGATTTTGGCTCACATTTAACAAAAACCCACCAATCACAATCAACAAATTAGAATATGGTGACATGCCAATCAGCTAATCAACTCAAAACACCTGCAAAGGTTTCCTGAGCCTTCAAAATGGTCTCTCAGTTTGGTTCACTAGGCTACACAATCATGGGGAAGACTGCTGATCTGACAGTTGTCCAGAAGACAATCATTGACACCCTTCACAAGGAGGGTAAGCCACAAACATTCATTGCCAAAGAAGCTGGCTGTTCACAGAGTGCTGTATCCAAGCATGTTAACAGAAAGTTGAGTGGAAGGAAAAAGTGTGGAAGAAAAAGATGCACAACCAACCGAGAAAACCGCAGCCTTATGAGGATTGTCAAGCAAAATCGATTCAAGAATTTGGGTGAATTTAACAAGGAAGGGACTGAGGCTGGAGTCAAGGCATCAAGAGCCACCACACACAGACGTGTCAAGGAATTTGGCTACAGTTGTCGTCAGAGGCGTCTTACCTGGGCTAAGGAGAAGAAGAACTGGACTGTTGCCCAGTGGTCCAAAGTCCTCTTTTCAGATGAGAGCAAGTTTTGTATTTCGTTTGGAAACCAAGGTCCTAGAGTCTGGAGGAAGGGTGGAGAAGCTCATAGCCCAAGTTGCTTGAAGTCCAGTGTTAAGTTTCCACAGTCTGTGATGATTTGGGGTGCAATGTCATCTGCTGGTGTTGGTCCATTGTGTTTTTTGAAAACCAACGTCACTGCACCCGTTTACCAATAAATTGTGGAGCACTTCATGGTTCCTTCTGCTGACCAGTTTTTTTAAAGATGCTGATTTCATTTTCCAGCAGGATTTGGCACCTGCCCACACTGCCAAAAGCACCAAAAGTTGGTTAAATGACCATGGTGTTGGTGTGCTTGACTGGCCAGCAAACTCACCAGACCTGAACCCCATAGAGAATCTATGGGTATTGTCAAGAGGAAAATGAGAAACAAGAGACCAAAATATGCAGATAAGCTGAAGGCCACTGTCAAAGAAACCTGGGCTTCCATACCACCTCAGCAGTGCCACAAACTGATCACCTCCATGCCACGCCGAATTGAGGAAGTAATTAAAGCAAAAGTAGCCCCTACCAAGTATTGAGTACATATACAGTAAATGAACATACTTTCCAGAAGACCAACAATTCACTAAATGTTTTTTTATTGGTCTTATGAAGTATTCTAATTTGTTGAGATAGTGAATTGGTGGGTTTTTGTTAAATGTGAGCCAAAATCATCACAATTAAAAGAACCAAAGACTTAAACTACTTCAGTCTGTGTGCATTGAATTTATTTAATACACGAGTTTCACAATTTGAGTTGAATTACTGAAATAAATGAACTTTTCCACGACATTCTAATTTATTGAGATGCACCTGTAAATATGGATTAATAATGAAAATAAACGCTGAAAATGAACCTTTGTGCATACTGGAATTTATGAAGGGGTAACACTTTACCAAAATGTTTAATTTGTTGACATTAGGTAACAGAATCAGTTAACATGAACGAACAATAATTCTACAGCATGTATTAGTCTTAGTAAATGTTATGTTTAACGTTTACTAATTCTTTTTAACCTGTAAGGTTGTATGTTAACATTAGTGAATGAACGGTGAACTAACACAAATAAGCAATTCATTGTTTTTAGAGTTAACACATTGTAAAGTGTTACCCCTGAAGGACTCAGAAAACACAACAGCTCAAACCGGCATTATACTTAAATAAACAATCAGTACATTGTTAAATAAAATGTAATTTAATATTGAAAGTGTGATATAAACTGCTGAGGTGATTTTACGGCTCCTTTTCTGCTTGGTTGCAAACACACAAGCCTCTGGAAACGAACACACACACACACACTAAAAAACACATAAACACACACTCAACACATTTCACACCATACTAACTTACAAACTTAATAGTACATACAGTATCTCTATTTAAATTCTACATATCTTTCTTACATCTCTGTTCAAACACAAACTAGTTTAGCTATCTAAATTAGCAAACAACTTCTATAATTTTCATAAAAAAGTTAATTATAATTACTAGGCTAATTATAATACTAGTCTATAAATAGACTAAACTAACTCAAGAACTTCAAAATAAAATTTTCTCAGATTAGCACATTTCTGGGGACAAATGTGTACTTTACATGTAATCAAAACCACACAAACGTTGAATTTTACCTTCAGAGATGGGGCAGGTGAGCACCTGAGCGCTATAGGAGCTGAGAGGGGCCACTCGAGCCGAGTGTTTCTTCATCCTTTCCTCCTTCCTTGGGAGTCCTGAGCTTTTGGAAGTGTGTGTGCGTGTGTGTATGAGCGGCACGGCTCACCTCCAACAAACCCACTTCATCCCCACGCGCGTCACTCCCACAGTCTCTTTCAGGTTCCTCTTGATATCTTTTATTTTGCTCTTCTCCTGCTGTTACTTCTCTCTTTCTGCTAATTGACAAACTTACTTCTCTTTCTCTCTGGCTCACACACACTCTCAGCGTGGCACATATAATCGCAGTCGTGCTCTAGTGTAGATGTTGTTCTGTCATGCTGCTATCGTGTGTCTCCTAGGGAGACTGGGCTTCAAGAGTGTGTGGAATGCAATCATCCCCTTCATATCTCTCTCCCTCTGTTTCTCTCTCTCTCTCCCTGTCCCCGCCTCTTCTCCTGCTCAAGAGTATCCTTTGCGGTGTTTGGAAGGTAACCAAGCAGCTCGGGCTAATTATGCTGCATAGGCCCTTCTCCCTTTTTTCTCTTTCTCCTCATTGTTCTTTTTGCTTTTCCAATCTGTCATTTTTCCAGTCAGTTCTATCTCTGCCATGTGAGATTGATTAGGCAGTATGATAAAGATGAGTTATTTAGTAGAGTAAGAAAGTAGCTTTTTTCTTTTTCTTGCTCTCTCTCCTTGCCCAATCATGCTCTTTCCTTATTTCATCAGCACTTGTGCTCCACTTGAAGGCCCTTCACTGCTCGCTTTAGCAGAGGTCTTGTCTTGCTGTCTAAATCTCTGTAGCATTATGCTAATAAAACCCAGTACAGAGCCTTGAGGGACTACATTAAAAGTATTGTCTCTGAAAATTCTGTGCGTTCCTGGATGAAATGATACAATATCTCCTGTTAATCACTCAAAGTGTCAGGAAGTGGGAGTCTGTACTTTTGTTTAAGTGGGAATTGCTTTTAGGATATTGATAGTTGATAATTACCATTTGGATAAAATTAAAATTCTGTAATCTTTTACTTTACTTGTGCTATTTGGTCTGTCTTCCTGTAAAACACAAAAGAATGTTAACGCTATACTTCTCCATACTGTTAAAGTGATAGAATCACTTTATATCACAGTGACCATAATTGCTATGACTTTCTTTTTTCCGTGGAATACAAAAGAAGAAATTCTGCAGAATGTCAGAGCTGCTCTTTTACATTCAACAAAAACTGATCTGGGTTAATCAGAACTAAAACTAAAGGGATGTCTCAATTTGTATGCTCCATGCTATTTTTGTAGTATAAATAGTGCAAGAAAAAGTGCAACAAATAGTGCACTTCAAATACCAGGATGATAGACTTATTTAACTGAAAAAAACTAAGTATGTTGGACACTTCACGCAGCACATAGTACATATTATAAGTGTATAGTGCATAATTTGGGACAAAACACAACATAACAAAAATTTAACAATAATAAAAACGTAACAAAAATATTTGAGAGTAAAATAATTCAAACCAAAGGGGTCTGGGTGCCCCCCCCCCCCCGCAAAAAACAGCATAATTATGCAAAATCAACTGAGTTCATAAAAAGCTTTCAAAAAAAAAACAAAAAAAAAAAAAATTACATATCAAAACATTCATAATTATGTTTATATCAAAATTCTGACTTTAATCTCATAATTATGATTAATGAGAAAAACAATAATGCTAAACTATTCCTGGTCCCCAACACTGCACATTGTATGTCATTATCAATCACAGGATTCAAAATTTTTGATATTTTTCCACAAAAGCAACTCCAAGGAACTTTGTGTCAACAAAGGAGACATTGGTTTTGAGTGTTGGGGAGGCTCCAGGAGTTTCGTGTTTGGGAACCCCTGGACTCTAAACACATGTATCTCCTTTTATGTTCCTTAAAATGTTTTGTCAAAATTCTGACTTTAATCTCATGATTATGATTAATGAGAAAAACAATAATGCAAAACATTTTTGTGTTGGTGTGATGCTGTGAACAGGAATTTATTTGTATTTTTCACAAAAGCTTTAATTTTGGAGAAGGAAATAGAGCAGCTTCAACATTTAACAAATTATCTCCTTTTATGTTTCATAAAAGTTGCTTTATTGTGTGAGCTGTGCTGTGCTGGGATTTTATCGGACTAAAGGGAGTTTTTAAATCACAGACCGATTCAAGTATCGAGTACCCCTTTAGTAGGCCTGCCTGGTCAGAGCAGGGTCCATTACACCCTGCCTGCGGTTTTCATGGCCTTGAATTTAATATGTCTCAATGATGCTTGTTCCAGTGGTCCCAGCCATGCATTCGATTAGCGAAACACCCACACACACCTACATCTGTTTCTTCCCATTTCACACACCCGTACACAAAATAAAGCTTTCTGCCTCTCATTCATTCACGTTGGCTTGATTTAACACCACACACACAAACACGTACTGCATTGTGGTCCACCGCATACTCCTGAACTCAAAAGAGGCTTGTTTGCTTAGCCAGCACTTGTTATACTGGCAAATTTGTAGCAGGTTTTTAAGAAGAGTCAGATTTCTAGGATGAGCTTAAAAAGTGTCACCCAACAGCAGTTCTGGTTGCACTATGCCAGGAAATGTACCTCACTGCCACTGTGTTTGAACAAACACATTTGATTTTCAAGCCTCGACTCCTAATCTTAATGTTACAGAAAGCTTCCTACATTTTACATTACAAATTAATGTGTGTGTGTGTATATAATATATATACAATTAGTATTATTAAATGTGTATTTGCATTTAAATATTATTAAATGTGTGTGTGTGTGTGTGTGTGTGTGTATGATTGAGTCATTTTACTTGTGTAGACCACTGGCTGGCACCCACAACCACATACACCCACATAACTACCATTAACTCAAGTGATTGTTCTGGTTCCTAACACTTGACCTACTGCTTCAATTTGACTTGAAAATAATTTTAAATACTCTACATTTTGATCCAGTATGGTTCAGTTACTGACGAAAAAGATCCAGACTGTGACTTGGGACAAAAGGACACTGAACTGAGAGTTGACTATAAAGACAATGGTCCTTTAATGTATTTGGGCATTAAAGCCACCATTAAAATATCTGGATTTTGCTGCATTCTGTACATGCATCATTGCATCTAAAAACAAAATGATGCTGGACCTTTACTGGGTCTAACTTCACTTTTCTCATTTTTGTAATAACTGCTCCCTTGATGATTTTTAAGTGGATGTATGAAGTCAATTCCCCTTCAGTTCACACTGGTGACATATCAGAGCAACAGCAGGTGTAGTACAAAGAATGATTTGGTGCTCAAAACTATTTCTTATTATTATCAATGTCAAAAATCGATTTTTGTGGAAACCATGATACATTTTATGTTTAAAGATTATTGATGAATAGAAAAGAACAGCATTTATTCATAATAGATTTTATTTTTATAAGTGTAAAAGTCTTTACTGTTAATTTGGATTAATTTAATGCAGTCTCTTGCTGAAAAGTATTCAATACTTTATAACTTTAAAAACACATTTTGAACGGTGTAGTTAATTTTATAAATCAAACGAATCTTACAGTGGAACTTGGTTATCAGTGCAATGCCATTCAAACATTTTAATTTCTATCATAAAGGTCCAAATAGTTTTTAGATCCACTGTAATATAATTGAACATAAATGTTTTATTGGACCTTGAGTTGTTTCTTTACACATACACAGAAAGTGCATCTACAACCCTTTCCCTCTAGTCAATTGAGTCTGCATTCAATCACGTATATCGATATATTTCCTGTGTGCACTTATATACAGCTCTTCACAACCATAAAATATAAACCCCAGCCGTGCAAAGAAAGACAGAAATATTGAAAGACAGATTAATATTTCTGCAGTTGAAATATAAGCTTATATTACATATTCACACACACTAGATGATGGATTTTGTGTCAAGACTCCATATATTTTGTGATGCCAAGAAGAAAATTAAACCACAGCCTTTTTAATGACTTAACTTTTCTCTTGCTGATATATTATTAAAATACTGCAGACACTAAACTATAATCAACTCCTCCTGTACGGAAAATAAAAAGCACAAATATGGACCTATACTGAGTAGTGGTTTTATTTTCAACCTCTTTTTCAAACGGACACCTGCCATTCGAGATGCCTGTTGTTTCATCCCAGTGTCCCCCTCCTCTTGCGTCCTGCCATAGCAACGCCTGGCCCTTGTGTTCCACCTTCGACGCTGCCATCGCGGCCCCGTTCAGAACCTTTGTCATTTAGATCAGTGCCATGTTCCTCCACCATTGTCCACAGACCTGCTGCATCCTTTATGTGCGTCTATTAGCTGCGTTCTACAAGACGAGAGCGAGACGAGAGGGGAAGAGTGCACCCACACGCTATGAGTATTACACACACTTCATAACCAATTCGTCAAAAGCCCATAAAAAACGTACATTAGTGGAGGAGCTGTGTGATTGGCATGAATATGAACTTCGCTGTATTTATCGCTTTAGATTCATGATTACAGTTTTGAAAATAAATTCTAAAGGTGAGGCTACAGCGGGTTGGACACGACCTGGTCTTTTCTGTTAACAAATACAGAAGCCCAGCATAAGAAAGAATGTCATGCTTTGGTGAATCTAAATTATGACATAAAAAGTCATAATTATGTCATATCAAAGTGAAATATGAGATACTAAGTCATAATGAGATAAAAAGAGACAGAAAGTCAAAATTATGAGATACTAAGTCATAATTATGTGATAAAATAAAATGTCAGCAATTATGACAGCAATTATGATTTAAATCATACTTTTGACATAATTGTATGTACAAATTTTGGCTTAGCATCTGAATTTTGACTTAGTATCTCATAATTCCGACTTTTCATATAATTATGATTCAGTGTCTCATAATTACATTGTAAAAATGACATGATCATTAAGTCAATATCATTAAGTGATGTTTTTTTTAAAGTCAGTTTAATGCAATTTAAGTTGAAATTACTTCTACAGCTAAATTAGTTGTACTTAAAAATTTAAAGCAGCAATTTTTATTTAATTGTATGTCTTTTTACAGTGTACAACTTTTTTATCATAATTAAGACTTAGTATCTTATATTTATTTCTCCCCAAAATAATTCCCTATGTGGCAGTAATAGGCTTCCATAGGCACATTTTTAACATCAACTACTTAACTGATCAAGTTTTCAGATAATGTCAATGTTCTGCTGGTTAGTTTTAGCAGTTAAGCCCTTCTGGTAGATGCTTTAACTAAAATGTTTTTGCAAATAAGTGCCTATGAGCAAAGAAGGCCATGTCCAAGTTGTTATTTTAGGGCTGCACATATCGGAATGCTAACAGTTAGCTTTCCTGTATTTTAGATCTCATTAGAACCACTGTAAAATGAAAAGAGTGACACCTTTTGGTCACGCAAAGGGGTTGCAGTTACTTAATGAACTCGAACCTTATGATTTGTTGTTGCTATAATCATTCCCAACCCTAATGCTAACCATATATGAACCTGTCCTTGGTAGAAGCAAATGTGCACGCAATCAATATTTACCCCGCACGTGTGTGTGTGTGTGTGTGTGTGTGTGGGCATTTTTATGTGTTTATGAGGACACAAATGTATAATGACATGTGACATGGTATTACAAGGAGAAGGTGTTTATGAGGACAGTTTCAGTGTCCCCATAATTTAAAACGCTATAAATCATACAGTGAGTTTTTTTGAGAAAATAGAAATGAGTCCCTGTGAGGGCTAAGTTTAGTGTAGGAGGTGTAGGGCAATAGAATACGGTTGTACTATAAAAAAACCATCGCCTAGAAAGTCCCCGTAAACCATAAAAAACCACATGTGGTGTGTGTGTGTGTGTGTGTGTGTGTGTGTGTGTGTGTGTGAGGAGAGAGAGATTCAGAATTCTGAGTAAGTAGGATTATGACCATATTATCATGAAAGAGTGCAGAGATATGTCAAATGACCAGATGGGGGCAGCACATGAGTGCACAGAAAGTATAAAAGTGTTATATATTCCGGAAATATTGTGCTGATGCAGCATATAAACATGTTTCCTCCAATTAAAAACAGGTCACAAATACTGAGGAGATATTTAGTAAGGCTGAAAGGTTTTGTGATAATTATTCATATCATAATCCTAACAATTATAACACAAACCCTGTAGGTAATGTCTGAAAACATCAATGACCGTAAGAGAAGTCCAAAAGTTTGGAAACGCCCCAGGCAAAAGAGGGGTTTTGGACAACATCAGCAGAAATCAATATTATTTTGTGATGACTTTGCATTTATAAGGGACAACACAAATTATGCAGACATTTTATTAAATAAAAAAAACTGTGTTCTGATTGGTCTGTTGTGTTCTAACATGAATTGCCAATCAATCAGTAAAGCTATAAAGGACCTACGATTTAGTTATATATATTTGATTTCATAAATTCACTATAAATCACCTAAAAAGTATTTGAAAAACTTCTATGTTGAGTTCTAACATAATTTGTTTTCAGTTGTAACTTGCTTCGACATGTACCTATTGTAACAACATTCAGACAAGTGTCTACATTAATGGCCTCAGAATCAGATGTTGTGATATTTTTAGGCTTTTTTTTTTTTTTTAAACAAGTCAACGACACCTTTTTAGAGCAGCGTCTGATACGGTTTATTCTGATAACACACAAAACTAATTATTTGTGTATTCAATCACAATTGGGCACTTTGACTTCACACGGGGGTTATTATAGTTAACTAAACCTAAAACAAAAACCATAAAAAAACAACAACTGAAATAAAAACTTTTTAAACAACTACACTAACTAAAACTATAAAAACGAACAAAAACTGTATAGACTTATTTAAAGAATAAAGATAATAAAAATGTGCAAAAATATACAAGAACAAATTTCTAATACTTTAACTAAAATTAAAAAGAAAAAGTAATAATAGCATCTCAATGATACTAAAAATAATGCTGACTTGAAGTGTGAACATTATGCTCTATTTGGGTTAATGATTCAGGAACGATTACTTACGTCAGCCGTTCTGAAGTCTGTAAAGCTCCCAAGTGAGACTACAGTTAACAGCGTCTCTCTGGCTTAGTAGATGAGAAGAGTCCCATTAGGCCTGTAGCTAAAAATAGCTCTAGGCGAGGTGGTCTGGGCAGTTTGGAGGGGGTGCATTCGTGCGCTGCAGTTAGAGCAACCACTGCAGACACGTTTAGATGATTGGGTCACATTGCCATCTTTTGTTTGTTTTTTTAGTTGAGGCGCTTTGGTTGCTATCATATGGAATATCCATTGAAGTAATATGGCAGAAGCACAGCAAATGACATTTCTCCAAGCATTATTTTTCATAAGGGGGCCTAGGGCTGGGCGATATGACCTATGAAAAAAATCCCAGATTTTGTCACAAAAAATCCGATTTACGATTTAAAATAAACTTAAAACTTAAAATCAATCAGCAGATGACAAAGAAACAGTTCAAAACAAGTTTTCACTTTATTTGGTTTGATTTTCCCTTCTGGGATGTGATCTGGATTTCCCCCTTGGGGTGAAAGTGCAATCAGAAACAACAAGCCAAAAAGACAAGATGGCAGGCCCTGCCATTGTAAACAGTGAAAATGTAACATAACATAACATAAAATGTAACATAACATAAAACATAAAATTGCGACTTGAAGCAGCGCTGCGCAGAATGATCACTGTGTGACATCAAAGTACTGCGAGAGCGATTCGAAAGCATAAGGATCCGTCTGCTCTTTTATCACTTTGATGCCACACAGTGATAATTCTGCGCAGCGCTGCTTCAAGTCGAACACACCTATCGTCTATCGGCCTCAACCCTACATGGAAAACGCGCGGGGGGAGGGCTGAGCCCATTCAGAACTACGGGAGCCCAGAGGGGAGCGTCGGCGGATGTTAAAGAAAAAAAAAGATTGTCATTCAAACAAGTTGACGTAAACTACACATTTGAGTAACTCGATAAAATCGATTTATCGCCCAGCCTTAAGGGGGCCCCAAATCATAATTTTAAAATTCATCTTCTTGTGCTTTAACAGACAATGCCAATTTGAACATTCAAGCGATTTTAACGCATTCTTGTGTAAGAAGACTTGAATTACAGCTCCACTCAGTGTGTTCTGTATGCACAGCACGCACACATAAAGCTGTGTCTCTGACAAAGCACAAGCTCTGAATGTTTTTTCCACATCTTCTTGAATGGACAAATACATACAACAATATTGGCATGTATCCTCGGAAACAGTTGGTTATATGTCTTGAATGAACTTAAACAGTTGAGAAAGAAATCGGATGTTTATCAATACATTAGACTCCTGAATTGTAAAGTGACCACATATAATTTACCAGGTAATATCTGGCTGTGTCCTTAATGTTAATCCAAGAAAAAAAATTATTAAATAAAATAAATAAATAAATATAGAGTATAGATAAAATCACTCACTGCTCTTGAGTGAATAACTTAGATTTAACATATTTTAATCTATCAATTTATACAGTAAAGAATATGCAATGTTATTTTACATTTGAAAATTCAATTTCTGTACTTGAACACCTAAAAACGCTCTTTTAATTTGTGTCTTTGGTCTTGAAATAAAAGTTACTTGAAAAAAAAAATTTTTTTCTATGTTTCATTAAACAATATAAATGTTAACTAATAAATTATTTCAATTTCTTATTCAGTTTCTTTGAATTTTTTTCTAAGAGTCATAAGAAAAACACATAGAAAAAGAAAAAAATCTGGAAGAATGGGAGCCAAATTTCTGCCTTGCATACCCTTTTAAAACTATGCATAGTGCCCCTGCATCCAGCCTACTTAAAAGTTTAATATAGATCTTGAAAAATCTAGCACTTATGATGGCTGGTTACCCTGTCAGTGGGGTAATATATTATATAGTATAATATATAGCATATGGTTTCTTTTCTCTAGATTATTGGTTTACTGATTGATTGCCAATTAATGTTAGAACACAACAGAACAAGCAGAACACAGTTTAGAGATGATTTATCAATGGCTATTTTTCCATGTTGTGAAATTATTGTTTATGTAATACAGTGTTCACATATTTTGTTTTGTCCCTTATTAATGCAGAGTCATCACAAAATAATAAGGATTTATGATGATGTTGTCCAAAACCCCTCTTTGCCTGGGGCGTTTCCAAACTTTTGGATGGCAGTGAAGATATGCTCATATATTACAGTAAGAGTGTCACCCACACAAATTTGCCAGTCCAGTACATAGCATTTTATATTTTTTAATAAAAATGATACATTATAATATACACTCACCGGCCACTTTATTAGGCACACCTGTTCAATTGCTTGGTAACACAAATTGCTAATCAGCCAATCACATGGCAGCAACTCAATGCATTTAGGCATCTAGATGTGGTGAAGACGACTTGCTGAAGTTCAAACCGAGCATCAGAATGGGGAAGAAAGGGGATTTAAGTGACTTTGAACGTGAAATGGTTGTTGGTGTGAGTATTTCAAAAACTGCTGATCTACTGGGATTTTCATGCACAACCATCTCTAGGGTTTACAGAGAATGGTTCGAAAAAGAGAAAATATCCAGTGAGCGGCAGTTGTGTGGATGAAAATACCTTGTTGGTGTTAAGGAGGAGAATGAGCAGACTGGTTAGAGATGATAGAAAGGCAACAGTAACTCAAATAATCACTCGTTTGCAGAATACCATCTCTGAACACACAACATGTCGAACCCTGAAGCAGATGGGCTACAGCAGCAGAAGACCACACATGGTGCCGCTCCTGTAAGCTAAGAACAGGAAACGGAGGCTACAATTCGCACAGGCTCAACAGAAGATTGGAAAAACGTTGCCTGGTCTGATGAGACTCGATTTCTGCAGCGACATTCAGATAGAAGGGTAAGAATTTGGCATAAAGAACATGAAAGCATGGATCCATCCTGCCTTGTCTCAACGGTTCAGGCTGGTGGTGGTCATGTAATGGTGTGGGAGGTATTTTCTTGGCACACTTTGTGCCCCTTAGTACCAACTGAGCATCGTTTAAACGCCACAGCCTACCTGAGTATTGTTGTAGACCATGTCCATCTCTTTATGACTACAGTGTACCCATCTTCTGATGCTACTTCCAGCAGTATAATGCACCATGTCACAAAGCTCAAATCATCTCAGACTGGTTTCTTGAACATGACAATGAGTTCACTTTACTCAAATGGCCTCCACAGTCACCAGATCTCAATCCAATAGAGCACCTTTGGGATGTCGTGGTACGGGAGATTCACATCATGGATGTGCAGCCGACAAATCTGCAGCAACTGCGTGATGCTATCATGTCAATATGGAGCAAAATCTCTGAGGAATGTTTTCAGCACCTTGTTGAATCTATGCCACGAAGAATTAAGGCAGTTCTGAAGGCAAAGGGGGGTCCAACCCGGCACTAGCAAGGTGTACCTAATAAAGTGGCCAGTGAGTGTAGATTTTATATATATATATATATATATATATATATATATATATCGACTTCGACGATATGGATTAGTGCAAAACCAACACTTAACTAGTTTTACAAAGCATACATTTTGGGCTTTGACATCAATTACAGACTTAAAACATAAAGGTGCTTCACATAGAAGAACCTTTTTGTCTAAATGGTTCCATAAAGAACCTTTAACATCTGAAGAACCTTTCTGTTTCACAAAAGGTACTTTGTGGCAAAAAAAGGTTCTCCAGATTATAAAAAGATAAGAAAGAGATGGTTATTTAAAGAACCTTTTGATGTACTTTTATTTTAAGAGTGTACAGACAGAGTTCTTTGGGATGGATGATGGTGATAACAACTAGTTCTGTTAAATAATAGCTTTGCACTGTTACACTGTTCTTCTTGCCTATCTATGACTCACACTTTAATGCACTACATATACTGCTGAGTCAGGTCTTAAAACAGTGGTGAGCATGGCATAGTCTCCGAGAAAGCGTTTCAATGTGACACCTTCGCATTAAAAAAAAGTATTCTAAAAACCTTTTTGACCTTTTAAAGAGATTTTTGGTTGAGCATTGTAAAAAAACACTTGTAAAAAGAACAAAAATGTTTTAGAAAAGTGCCTTCTTGTTCTTTTTGAAAAGCCATTTGAATAGATTATCCCCATTGCTTTTTGGTTTAATGTGCATATCTGGCACAGACCATCATGTGTGATGTGCTTACGTAACAAAACGAGTGGCAAAAATGAATGCAGCGCCGATGTAACGTTACCATCTACTATCCTCAGGGACTTCGAGACATCACACACAAATGCATGCACACATACACGACTACACTGATATTCATTAGACATGATTCATGTACTTACTACTTACACACTGCACCAATGTAATAATGGCACACCAGAGACGGGCTACACCACTGTTCCTGCACTGGCCATTGTGTGATATGTGCACTTACACTTGGCCACAATAATAATAAAAATCATTCAAATCCTGCATGCTTACAACAGCGGAACCTCACATCTGTCCAGTGACAAGACTCTTTCGTTTGCATAAAAATAGACTGAGGTATTGAAATTCAGGAATGGCACACAGACTATAATTAGGATCCAATCATCACTCTACTCCATTCACACTGTCATTTTAATAAGTGTTCAACTAATAAGTGTCTTTCAACCTGTGCATTTTGTCTAACCACACATCTTGCAATGTGTCTGATTTCTTGTTTACTTGTAAAATTACTATCATTGCATTTATGAGTGTGCAGTGCAGTATGATTTAGCTTTATTTATAAACAAGTCTGTTTCATAAAACATAAGCCAATAAAAGGTAATAAAAGCCATATGTATTTAGCCTACCACACAGTTGACTTCATATATTTGCAAGATATATTTGTTGAAACCAAACTTCACTAATGGGTCTGAACTGTCGGGGCATTTTATTATTATATCATCAATTATACTATTTGTTACATTTTGAATAGTTTTAATCCAATTAATTTATTTTCTTATAGGCTATCTACTTCTACCGTTACATTATATTCTATAGCCTACTGTTACATTCAAAACTTTGACAGAAAGTTCTGCCGACTGAATTCATGTGTTGTTCAGATTTATGCAGTAAGCACATAACTTATGAACAAAGCACCCTACAAACAAAATGAGACAGTCTACACAGCATGTTTCCTTTACATTCATATTCATCGTTCAAGGCCAACAGAGCGTGCAGACAACCGTGACTTGGTCTCAACACCATTACTATTGCATTTGTTATTGCGTGTGATTTGAACACTTACTTCTGTGGCTGGAGTATCCGGACTTATAGCCGTAATAACCGGTGATTCGTAAAATCCGATCCTCAATGTCACGGACCCCGTTGGCCGTCACTTCAGGCGCATCCAAGCGGTTGTTCACCTGCGGAGACGCCTTGCCCGCTAGGTGCGGACTCTTGCCCGGTAGACCGCGGTCAAGTGAGCCGCCATCCGTGAACACCCGGTCAAGCCAGCCGCCACCTGGATTCTGCTGCACGTCTGTTTGTGGTATTACGGTACGGAGACACGAAGCGGCCAAAAAGCTGACGGAGACCTATATTTCAGCGGTTATTAATTAAATGTGCTCAAAAACAGGAAAGAAAACTATTAACAAGCGTATTAATATTGGACATTATAAAAGATTCAGTTATATTATGTTCGAATATATTATACTGTGGTAGTTTCCACAAAAATAAAGTCTGTTAAAATACATTATAACACTGATTATGACCTACTTTTTTCTACATGCATTATTCAAATTCCTTCAGAGTTAAGACGAAAATTTCAATAAAATCTTTTTCATAACGACCATGTCTCTATCTGTGTCAACTTTCCCGGGGATTTACTGTGGAATTTGGGAGAAAATGAAAGTAAAAGTCTGTCACAATGCATTATAGCACTCCTTGACATTTATACAGGAATTACTCAAATCCCTTCACAGTTAACAAAACAATTGGAATTAATTCTTCTTCAGGACACCCAAGACTCTGTCTGTGTTAACTTTCACTGGGTTTTACTGTAGAATTTGGGAGAAAATGAATGGCAGTCTGTCACAATGCATTATAGCACTCCTTGACATTCATACAGGTATTACTCAAATTCCTTCACAGTTAACAAAAAAATTGGAATGAATTCTTCTTCAGGACACCCAAGACTCTGTCTGTGTCAACTTTCATGACATTTTACTGTAGAATTTGGGAGAAAATTAATGGCAGTCTGTCACAATACATTATAGCACTCCTTGACATTCATACAGGCATTACTCAAATTCCTTCACAGTTAACATGACATTTTCTATACATTCTTCTTCAGGACACCCAAGACTCTGTCTGTGTTAACTTTCACTGGGTTTTACTGTAGAATTTGGGAGAAAATGAATGGCAGTCTGTCACAATACATTATAGCACTCCTTGACATTCATACAGGCATTACTCAAATTCCTTCACAGTTAACAAAAAATTGGAATGAATTCTTCTTCAGGATGACCATGACTCTGTGTGTGTTAACTTTCACTGGGTTTTACTGTAGAATTTGGGAGAAAATGAATGGCAAAGTCTGTCACAATGCATTATAGCACTCCTTGACATTCATACAGGTATTACTCAAATTCCTTCACAGTTAACAAAAAAATGGAATGAATTCTTCTTCAGGACACCCAAGACTCTGTCTGTGTCAACTTTCATGACATTTTACTGTAGAATTTGGGAGAAAATGAATGGCAAAGTCTGTCACAATGCATTATAGCACTCCTTGACATTCATACAGGCATTACTCAAATTCCTTCACAGTTAACATGACATGTTCTATACATTCTTCTTCAGGACACCCAAGACTCTGTCTGTGTTAACTTTCACTGGGTTTTACTGTAGAATTTGGGAGAAAATGAATGGCAAAATCTGTCAGAATGCAGTTTTTGTCTGAGCTGTCGAGTGTGTTTTGGATGAAATGATGATCCAGGGCGCTGGAAATGTGCAAATTCAATAAAGATCTGAAGAGACTGAGAATTAAAGAATCAAACAGAGGTTTATCTTTGTCTTGCTTTTGATTTCTGCAGAAATGATCTGGTCTACACACACAGCTTGAGTCTGTGAGCAACGAGATAAGAAGCTGGCTCACAGCTCAGCCTTATATCTCACCAAATGATACATTGAAGGACAGATAAAGACCTGTAAGCCAATCATGTTATGCACATTCACAGTTCTGTCTATGGACATTTATTTTTTTATTTTCTGTATATTTTTATTACTGTTGTTATTTATAATTTATTGTATATTATCTTCATTATTAGTGTTTTATTACCTTAATTATACTGACTTGTGTTGTAGATATTTTTCTCTTTAATAAAGAACACGGTCAGAGACAGAGTCTTTTGAGATTTTATTCTTGCAAGAAGGTCAGACAATACAGTAAATACATGGTTCATGGTACAGGTACATGGAACATGGTTCTCTGCTTTTATACCCCTTTGCCCCATGTTTTCAATAGCTATCTCCCAATATGACTATATATGGCTAAGCAAGCATCATGAACACATTCGATATGTTTCATTCCTCACGTTGCGTCTTCCCGAAATCCTCATGATATCCTGTTTTTCCTAAGCAAGCAAGAACAAGCAGGTTATAGTGCCATATTCTTATGCAAGGCAGAGAAAGGCAGAAGCAGGCCTCATAGGCCCTGTGCTCAAACAGTTATATAATGTTATATGATTACTTGTGGTATAAAAGAATATTAAACATAGGAATATGAAATATATATATATGATTAAATATGAATAATATGCATATAGTAAATATATGTAGGCTACATATGATACAATTAGACATTTCTCACACAATTTCCCCCTTTTTGTCATTCTTTGACAAGTTTTAGTATACATATTTATCAGAACATCGAGTGTATGTGCTCCTTTAAGGCTTTAACATACCCCTTCATTAGCTGATAAGCGAAAAACACATCACAAGCTTAAGGCATTTTTTTTTGTGTGGAGAAAATTATATAAATCTCCTGACACATAAGCAAGCAAGAGGGGAATCTCATCTCTTCATTAACCTTCTGTTTACAGTACCTCATACCATGGATTCAGACCTGCTTGTACACCTTTCATTAAAGAAATTTCAGTTTACTCAATATCAGAATCAGTAAAATCAACAATAATGTCATGCATAGGTGGTTTTGGTACAAAGGATGGTGCCGAACGCACATCTGGCATTTCATACTCTTTGTCGGGTCGTCTTTGCATATTTACCGAAGTGACGGTTCTAGTTACTGCTTTCCTTATCAGGGATGAAAAACACTGAAGACAACAAGGCAGCACAAAAATCAGCAGTATTATCCCCAATGCTACAGGTAAACATGTATGAATCAGCCAATATCCCCAACCTCCCCACAATGATGTCAACCACACAAACCATGAATCATCTGCTTTGGGAGGTGTAGCTATCGCTAACTTCATATGGTTAATGAGATCTGTGACTTTATCATGATAGTCAGGCAAATGAAAACAACATGAAATACTCAGCATCTTACAAATACTCTTTCGATGAAAGCATGTCCAAGGCTAGCCTGTTTTGCACCACCGCATCCCTTATTTGCTTCACTTCATCATTTAACAGCGAAAGTGCAGTTTCAGTCAGATTTGCTAGTGCCAGAACGCTCCAAGCCAATCCATTGATCTTGTTGATCACTGCTGCTGTTCCTCCTCCTATCAGAAGAAGCGACCATCCTAGATTTTCTGCTGGAGTCGTCCATGGGTTATACAACTTGTAGCCATTATACCAAATTGGCATAGTGTCCATCAGTTCACTTGACAATTGTCTCCTTGCCCACTTCGCAGTCGCATTCTTCCCAGGAGCTGCATATACTGTGGTTCCCATTGACATCAAAGCTGGATAACAACACCCCGACCACATAGTGGGCAGGCCACCTGAGCCTGTAAAGGTACTGCAGCAAGATGTTACACAGACTATAGATGATGATGAACTTGCATTTGACTTCAGGTACTGACTCTGACAGACAGAAAGCAGCACGTAGAGCAATGAAGATGTGTGGAGGTAACAAAGCTTGTGCCTTGGCAGTGCTCCAAAGAGATGATTTGGGTGTAAACACCAGTTGCTGGCTATGTCATCTATAGTCTGTATAACATCATATAACTGTTTGAGCACAGGGCCTATGAGGCCTGCTTCTGCCTTTCTCTGCCTTGCATAAGAATATGGCACTATAACCTGCTTGTTCTTGCTTGCTTAGGAAAAACAGGATATCATGAGGATTTCGGGAAGACGCAACGTGAGGAATGAAACATATCGAATGTGTTCATGATGCTTGCTTAGCCATATATAGTCATATTGGGAGATAGCTATTGAAAACATGGGGCAAAGGGGTATAAAAGCAGAGAACCATGTTCCATGTACCTGTACCTGTACCATGAACCATGTATTTACTGTATTGTCTGACCTTCTTGCAAGAATAAAATCTCAAAAGACTCTGTCTCTGACCGTGTTCTTTAATAATGAGAAAAATATCTACAACACAAGTCAGTATAATTAAGGTAATAAAACACTAATAATGAAGATAATATACAATAAATTATAAATAACAACAGTAATAAAAATATACAGAAAATAAAAAATAAATGTCCATAGACAGAACTGTAAATGTGCATAACATGATTGGCTTACAGGTCTTTATCTGTCCTTCAATGTATCATTTGGTGAGATATAAGGCTGAGCTGTGAGCCAGCTTCTTATCTCGTTGCTCACAGACTCAAGCTGTGTGTGTAGACCAGATCATTTCTGCAGAAATCAAAAGCAAGACAAAGATAAACCTCTGTTTGGTTCTTTAATTCTCAGTCTCTTCAGATCTTTATTGAATTTGCACATTTCCATCGCATCTGGATCATCATTTCATCCAAAACACACTCGACAGCTCAGACAAAAACTGCATTCTGACAGATTTTGCCATTCATTTTCTCCCAAATTCTACAGTAAAACCCAGTGAAAGTTAACACAGACAGAGTCTTGGGTGTCCTGAAGAAGAATGTATAGAACATGTCATGTTAACTGTGAAGGAATTTGAGTAATGCCTGTATGAATGTCAAGGAGTGCTATAATGCATTGTGACAGACTGCCATTCATTTTCTCCCAAATTCTACAGTAAAAGGTCATGAAAGTTGACACAGACAGAGTCTTGGGTGTCCTGAAGAAGAATTCATTCCAATTTTTGTTAACTGTGAAGGAATTTGAGTAATACCTGTATGAATGTCAAAGAGTGCTATAATGTATTGTGACAGACTGCCATTCATTTTCTCCCAAATTCTACAGTAAAACCCAGTGAAAGTTAACACACACAGAGTCATGGTCATCCTGAAGAAGAATTCATTCCAATTTTATTGTTAACTGTGAAGGAATTTGAGTAATGCCTGTATGAATGTCAAGGAGTGCTATAATGCATTGTAAAAGACTTTGCCATTAATTTTCTCCCAAATTCTACAGTAAAATGTCATGAAAGTTGACACAGACAGAGTCTTGGGTGTCCTGAAGAAGAATTCATTCCAATTTTTTTGTTAACTGTGAAGGAATTTGAGTAATGCCTGTATGAATGTCAAGGAGTGCTATAATGTATTGTGACAGACTGCCATTCATTTTCTCCCAAATTCTACAGTAAAACCCAGTGAAAGTTAACACAGACAGAGTCTTGGGTGTCCTGAAGAAGAATGTATAGAAAATGTCATGTTAACTGTGAAGGAATTTGAGTAATGCCTGTATGAATGTCAAGGAGTGCTATAATGCATTGTGACAGATTTTGCCATTCATTTTCTCCCAAATTCTACAGTAAAACCCAGTGAAAGTTAACACAGACAGAGTCTAGGGTGTCCTGAAGAAGAATGTATAGAAAATGTCATGTTAACTGTGAAGGAATTTGAGTAATGCCTGTATGAATGTCAAGGAGTGCTATAATGTATTGTGACAGACTGCCATTAATTTTCTCCCAAATTCTACAGTAAAATGTCAGAAAGTTGACACAGACAGAGTCTTGGGTGTCCTGAAGAAGAATTCATTCCAATTTTTTTGTTAACTGTGAAGGAATTTGAGTAATACCTGTATGAATGTCAAAGAGTGCTATAATGTATTGTGACAGACTGCCATTCATTTTCTCCCAAATTCTACAGTAAAACCCAGTGAAAGTTAACACAGACAGAGTCTTGGGTGTCATGAAGAAGAATTAATTCCAATTGTTTTGTTAACGGTGAAGGAATTTGAGTAATTCCTGTATAAATGTCAAGGAGTGCTATAATGCATTGTGACAGACTTTTACTTTCATTTTCTCCCAAATTCCACAGTAAATCCCCGGGAAAGTTGACACAGATAGAGACATGGTCGTTATGAAAAATATTTTATTGAAATTTTCGTGTTAACTCTGAAGGAATTTGAATAATGCATGTAGAAAAAAGTAGGTCATAATCAGTGTTATAATGTATTTTAACAGACTTTATTTTTGTGGAAACTACCACAGTATAATATATTCGAACATAATATAACTGAATCTTTTATAATGTCCAATATTAATACGCTTGTTAATAGTTTTTTGTTCCGTTTTTATAGCACATATAATAATAACCGCTGAAATATAGGTCTCCGTCAGCTTTTTGGCCGCTTCGTGTCTCCGACCGTAATACCACAAACAGACGTGCCAGCAGAATCCAGGTGGCGGCTGGCTGACGGGTGTCACGGATGGCGGCTCACTTGAACCGCGGTCCCGGTAGGTGCTCCAGGCGAAAGCAGGGCTCCTCTCCCGAATTCTGGATCTCCGTGCTGCTCATTTTACCTCCGCGCGGGCAAAACGGCACCTTTTAGGTAACACGCGAAAACCCTACGAAACCCGCTGTTGAAGCATCACCCGAGTCAAATTCCTGCACACATTGCTTTGAGGAGTCGCTCAGGGTTGTGTGAAACTTGCCCAGCGCCTTTCATGCATCAGACAGCAGGGGGCGTCACGCTGCTCCGAACAGATGGCAGCAAGCACTGGGATGTCCGATTCATTTATGCGAATCGGTTCGTTCGGACAGTTCAATTTGGTGAACCATTTCATAAAACGATTCACCAATTCGTTTCAGTTGTCGTCGTTTTATTTTTGTGGTAAAATATATTTTTACATATTGCATTTTTACTTTATCAATGTGATTTGATTGTGTGATTTTACAAAATGTGGTTTTGTTTTTGGGATATAAAAAAGTGATTCGGTTCGAATGAATCAATAAAAAGAACCAGTTCAAAACAACGATTCACTGGAGATTCGAATATCACGGTAGAGTGGACGCAGTGGAGTGCTGTCGTTATTACAAAAGACACGAGTGCATCGTGATGGAGCCGTAATCATGTTATTGGGCTCCTCCCTGAAATATTTTTTGCATGCAATGTTGCAATGAGCCTTTCAAGGCATTGCAGTGACAAGGCATATGATCTGATCATATTATGAAATCTTAAAGACTTTGGTCTAACACAGAAAAGGTGGACATAAATAAGTGGATATTACAGTGACCAGGGTGTTAGGCTATATATTTTCCAGAAAACGCTTTGGAAAAGGTTTTAGCCTATAGTGTAAAACTGAATAGACAAAGATATAGAACCAGTTAGCACATGTACATCTGCAAGATGTCTGTTAAAGAGGTCATCGGATGCAAAATTCACTTTACAAGTTGTTGGAACATAAATGTGTGTTGGAAGTGTGTGTACACATCCATCCTGGCTATAATGATAAAAGTCCACCCAGTGTTTTTTTTTAATCCTTATTTTAAAATCCCCCTTCTCAAACCAGGCAGTTCTGAGAGCCCTGTCAGAATGACGTAGTTCTGTACAGGCCGCTCCCACGATAGTGAGTGAACTGTCATCAGTCTGCCATTGTGTCGACTCCGGTGCAGGGGAAGACAAGAACATTTCCGATTAAACGATTGAGGTGTTCTGTTGTTGGATGTAATAATGAATATAGCAGTCGTCATTTACTCCCGACATCTGAAGGCCGCTGAAGAAGCCGCAGAGGATTAACGTTACTTTCGACTTGAAGTGAATGCGCCGATCCCCAATCTGCCTAAATGCGTCTATGTTCACGCAAATCATTCGTGATCCACCCTCACCTACAGAAGAAGTGAGTATAAGGTTTTTTTACGAATCTTTGCAAATCATCTTTCCTAATAATGTACTAGTTCGCCAGTTTCGCGGCTGTAGTTTACAGTCTGCTCATCACTCCACAGAAGAGAGGGGCGGGGTCTGCAGAGCTCATTAGCATTTAAGGCAACATGGCCTAAAAAAACGGCTTGCTGAAAACAGAGCTGATTTTGACAGGTTAAAAATATGTTTTCTACACTACCATTGCGAAATTTTAACCAAAGTATGTTATAGACTTTTCATTAAGACCCTAAAGAAAATGGGCATCCGATGACCCCTTTAAAGATTGTTTTATCTAGAAAGCATCTGTAAGACGTCTGTAAGATGTCAGTTTTACGTATTCTAAATCATAAACATCTTAAAGACATCTGATAGACCTCTATTTGACATCTGATAGGAAACGTCCTATAGACATAATGCAGATGAGCAAACACTCTAAAAAGTATGTCTTCCAGATGTAAATACAGACATCAAATAGATGTCAAATATATGTCGATTTGAAAAATAAGTCTTCCAGATGTAAATGCAGGCATTAAATAGACGTCTGCGTGATGTATATGTGCTATCGATGGATGGATGGATGGATGGATGGATGGATGGATGGATTGGATGGATGGATGATGGAATGGATGGATGGATGATGGATGGATGGATGGATGGAAAAGTGAAGAGACAGCGCTTGTCCATTCTGTGCTTGAATTGCTTTCTCTATATTTTAGTGCACATATGTTACACTTTAATACTTCCGTAGCCTGCAGCTGTATATCTATTTATTGTTTTTTGTCAAATATTTATGAGGCTTTGAGAGTGAGAGTGTAGTAGCTCTGAGATGGTGCCACAAGGCTATTTTGCCTGACAAAATTAGATTCAGCAAGCTTCACGGAATCTGCATTCAGAGATATTTTCTCCGCTCCTGATTGTTAATGTGAGTGATACAATGATGACTAATTCATGCTTTAGCTATAATCACAGAGGCACAGCTGTCGTAAAAGTGTTATTGCGTCCACTTAGCCACACAATTTGGACCTCGCTAATGCCAGTAAGTAAGAAAACACTTTCAGATCTAGAAGCAAAGCATTATAAAATGCCTCTAATTGTAAGTTTTGAGTTGCTGGTCTCAGCTTAGATCACCTCCGCTCAGAACCAATGCTTCCTGCACAAAACATCCAGTAAAAGTGCTGAGGTTCAAGCCAAACCCAGTTCAATATCACAAGCCAAGTCTATTTCAGTGACTCCTCTATGGTTCTGTGGCAAATCCTTAGCACTTTGTGTGAAATTGATCTCTGGCAGAAGGAAGAGAATTTTCTCACGGTGCTCTCGGATTTTCTGTGAGAGAAGGACACATGCTGAGTTTCATATGTGGCCCAATTACAGCGCCAGACTCTATAAGCTTTCCTTCCTTCACTCTTGGCTAAACCAATCTGCTCTGCGCATTGTTTTGTTTCCTTTTGTTCTCCTTCCAGCCTGCTATGCCATTTCTGTCTCTTACCATTCTTCACACTTCTTATGGTTGTTTGGTGGCCAGAACAGCAACTTATGACACTGAAACCCCAAACTTTCCAGCTGAACTTGGTTTTTGTAGAGCCAAGGAAATACAAAGTAATTTTCAGTAACACTTTATTTTTACAGTGTCATTGTTATCACATGTTACATGTGCTATAATAATAACAGCAAAGTATTCAGAATTACAGTAACTAATCCTAAACCAAACGGATCACACCCCTATCTTGATACACTTTCAACAGTGTTTCTCAGAAATTGCTTACTGCACATTTATTTGATATTACTCCATACTTACTTGTATACACTGGACACCTTAAAATACAGTGAAACCAAATTTTGGTCAAATAGAAAGCATACAATTCTAAAACATTTATTTAAAAAATGTTTATTTGAATTATTGTATTAGGGGCCATTTCGATTAATGTTGGTTTAAATATGGTTTTGAAAACCTTTTAATCCATGTTTTTAAAAAGATTTAAAGTTTTTCTATAAATGTCTTGTGGGTAAACCTTTGGGTAAAAATAACATGTTTTCCTTATGCCTTGAAACATATCGGTGTAAACATCCAAATCATCATTTTCAAAATAGTTTTAAAATATAATTTTCAAGGTAGAATTCTTTGCTTACAAATATCATGAAATATTAATTATATAAATATGACCAGGTTTTTGAAGAGTCGCACCACATGACGTTTGGCATTCTGGGCTAACCTTGCCTTGTTATTAAAAGACACATTAATGGGGGTCTGTAGGGTCCTCTCTATGATGTAACTTTTTGTTTTTAATTTTATTTCTGCATTGTTTACTCATATTGGTCAAATCACATAATTTTGATTAGACAAATGTTTTCAAAAATTAATAATAAGTATTTCAAATAGTAATAAAAAGCAGTGAAGCAGTATTGTAGCTTTGGGGAAACCTGCTTTTCATTATTTTTGCAATACATTTGGAGCTAGTGGAAATGACACACTGCACCTTTAAGAACGTTTTTCAAGGACAGTTTTTTTTGTCACACACATTCTGGGCTTTGACAATACTTAGTATTCACACAGACTGTAAGCACATGTTTAAAGTATCAGCTGGAAAAGGAGAGAAGTAACAGCAGTAATCAGAAATAGTGGTTGTCTGGTCACTCCGTCTGTTTTGTAAGAGTGCTGTCAGACAGACTGCCTCAGCGACGAGCTCTTCAGCATGATAATAAGGGTTAGACGTAAATGACTGTCCTCTTTACTCTCATGGATTCTCTGCCCAGAGAAGAGACATGGTTCACTCGATAAACCACTAGACAGCCAATGCCCCGTGAATGTATGGGTGTAATATTGTTATTTTTTAAGGCAATAGCTTTATTGCTGTCTGTCTCAGCCTGTTCTTTCGTCTCTTCTTTCTTTTTCCTGTTATGACTGTTTTTGTCATTTGCCCTCTGAGGGAAGGACAAACAAAAATCATCATCAGAAACAGACCAGACAGACACGCAATGCGTGACTGGAGCCTGAGATGTCTATCTGGCTGCCGCAGAGAAAGAGAGAGAGACTATTGTAATGAGATACGGAAGTGACATTACATTGATTCCAACTAAATTAGTGAGAGAGAGACTAATTAGATTATGCTTACATTTTCAATTTGATTTTGCTTGTCGGCATTCTTTTTCTTAATCCATCTGTTCGTAAGTAAATAGCCTCGCTAAGGCAAGCATCTCTACTACTGTTGCTCATACTTATTGTTAGAGATTTGTTCTAAGGCCCTCACATTCTCTCAAAAAAGTGCAAAACGGGTACAACAGCTTGTCACTGGGCAATGTACCTCAAAGGAACACCTCAGTACTTTGTTTACCCCCTAAATGGTACATATTAGTATCATAAGAGTACATCTTACTACTCTAAGGTACTAAAGTGCAATCTTTAGGGGTGAAAAGGGTACAAAGGTATCCCTTTGAGGGTATTGTTTTACCCCTAAAGGTACAGTTTTTGCCCATTTCTTCTGACAGTGCACTGGTCTGATGTGGAACCATGCATTTGTGCAACAAACATGACTGATACCTCAAATTAAACATCTTATTAAGGTTATGGTATGCTTTTACTTTTATAAACAAACATTTACCTGAAAGATTATAAAAAGTGCAACACTTAGAAACCGCATACATGCTACTAACAATCAGAACATCTCAGCAGGACTGTTACAGTGGGCACTTTGTCACAGGGCAAACAATATCTTTGGGAAAATGTGCCTGTAACTACATTTGTGCAAAACTCTAAAAACATACCCCCACAACAAATTTCCTGCATGCAGTTTCCAGCTGAAATTAAAACTACTGGCAGTAAAACACTAACAACATTCAATTTCACAAAATGCATAATTTTTACTGAACAGGTTATCAATTAATAAAGACTAAGTTAATCATTTCATGAAGATCGTTACACAGTACTATGTTATGACCTTAACATTTATACCATAGTGCTTGATTTATACTCTACGTTTTAATGTTTGCATCACATAACCAATTCCATATACAGCTCTGACATCATAAACTTGCTCGGTAGCTCACCTGGTACCGGATTGCACTTGCGAGGCGGAGGGTTTGGTATGAGTCCCGTGAAACATGAGTCATGATAAAAGAGCTCAATGACTTGTATAGGAAAGCTCAAATGGCATGGTTACTTCAGCTCACGCGTTTTACCTCACATTTGCTTTAGTTTTTTTAATCGATTATGTTTAATGCAGGCGGTACGTTATTTTCAAATGCAATATTGCATTAACCTGTTAGTCCCATTCACCAGACATTTCATTTCCAAACTGCTGTGATACATACAACCAACATAATAAAACTTTGCGAGATTCACGTTTAGCACCACCTATATTTGACTTTGGTTGGGTTGTGAAACATGCAAGAAACAACGTAATATCAGAAACAATGTAATATGCAGAAATGTGACCACAGGCACGTTTTTGCCAGTGAGCCTGGATTGGGCCTGGGACAAAGTTTCTAGTTTCCCTATTGACGATGACCTTGGATCTTGGCATTAACATGTTACTTTGCTAACATGATACTCTAGTAAACTCAAACAATACATTCTGCAGTATAATCGATGAATCGTATATCAGCCAAGAGTTTGCAACTTTATACACCATTGGCACTCAAATGTGTACAATTGGCACTAAACTTCAAATTTGAGTTCCAATATTGCCACTAATCAAATCACAAACAAAATTAAAACTATTATTTTATATATAGATATACCTATCATTATTACCATTATTTGTCTCCATTTTTTTTTGTCTGCAAAGCAGTCAAAAGGCACAGTGATTATTTCTTAAATACTGCTGACCCTTCTGTTCTGAAGGTCACACCATTAGATCATGACCCTGCTCAAATTATCAGCTCCATCAGCTCTAAATTTGCCCTTCTATTGCACTTGACTAAAACGCTAACGTGAGGAGATTAAAATTCAACTTTCATTGATTCCAGGAGCCAATAGCATGTTCCTCGGTCAGGGCTATCATGGTTAGTGAGGCGGGTGGCTGTTAAGCCTCTATATTTAGAACTGTCAGGGCTATTCTATTGGATAAGCAATCTTTTTAGTCAAATCAATCAGGCAGACCTTTCTAATCAATCAGACTTCATGATTTATGTAGAAAATATACATATTCAAATAATTCATGAATGCGGTGCTGTGCTCTTAATCGTATTTGATTACATACACATATGCATGCATAACATAGCATGCCTGCACGGCTCTGACGTCATGTGTATCGACTGTGAGGTTTTGATATCTGTCATACAGTATGGCTATCAAAGATTTCATGTACAGGGACACTTGAAGGAGAGCTGAAACCTGAAGTCTCTTCTGTGTTTCTCAGACCTGATGGGTCACCTTCACGATCAGTATCTTCACAGCCACCTCCAGCTTTGAATAAATATTCCATGCGCCCTAAAGATAACACTGTTATAGAGAGAATGGGAAGACTTTTAGCCAGAGATTTTACATTCATTGGAGGAATTTGCTAAGTCAAGCATCATCACTATTGCTCAAATGGTTAGAAATTTTAACAAACCTGTTACCTAAAATCCTACTTTTCTTTTATCCTCTCAAGGCATTTATTTTACAGCCAGGCGACCAACAAAAGGTCAGTTAGAAAATGAGCTGGTGAATATTTAATGTGTGGCTTGCACACACACATTGTTGCAACGTATGGCTTTAATTAAATACAGCATGGTGTGATTGTAAAGAGCCATTGAGATAATGCCTCCAGGTGTTCCAGAGAACAGACAGTGGTATTTTGGGGTGTATTGATCCACACAGACAAGAATTATGCATGGCTGGTAAAGGGCAGTGAAACAAGAGGAATAAATGCCAAATCCTGATCAGCAGTTGGTGATAATGCTCATTGCTTTTTTAAAGTCAGCTCAACGCTGACCCTATTTATCTTGATGTTAGTGTTGTCAGTTTAATTTTAAAACAAATAATTATATATATATTTATTTTTTAAAGTTAACAAATGTAATCAAGTTGTATAAGTAATGCAAGTTACTTTGTTTTCCATTCATTCATCTCAGACAGCTCTCCTGTCCAATGTTGAGAGAAATTGGGAGTGAGGTGTGACCAGAGCACTTCCTCAGCTTCCTTCGGTTTATTAATTTCACATTTTATTTGGTGTGAACGGGATTTTACAGTTGCCAAAACATAAATTTTTTTAATAATAAAAAGCAAGCCAGCCCAGGTGACAAAAAGGTAGCGCAAAATTAACATAATAAAGTTTACGCAAAAGTAACACAATGCATTACTTTCCATAAAAGTAACAATTATACTATATATATATTAAAAAAAATTTATGGAGTAATGCAACATTGTAATGTATTACTTTTAAAAGTAACTTTCCCCAACTCTGGTATTCAGTGACTCACCTCGTCTGTCATTTGAAGGACTTTTCTCAAAAAATATTGAGGAATATGTTAATTGTGACGATTTTATTTTTAATAGATTGTCACCTTCTGCCACTACACATTCAGTATTTTCTGTAAGTAATCATTAAACATTTGTAATCATTCAAAAAAATAGTATACATTTATGTTAATGTATAATAATGTAAATCAGAGATAATTGTCCACTCGATTGAACCACAGGACAGTAAATTCTTCAAGATAAAGATAAAATTGTCTTTTTATTTAAAAAAAACAATTGCATACAAAATCATTATATTTTCATAATGTTTAATAAATTCCAATGTAAATCTGTAATCTCCTAAGACTTTATAGATCCATTATTTTTTATCTTAATTTTAATGTTATTGACAATATATCATTCAAGTTGTCAGACATATATGTCATATTGAATGTGGGACACTATAATTAATTTAATTATGCATAATAATCCTTACATAAAAACTCATAATTTTCTTGAAAAGAGACACAAGCCAATTGTGCTTGGATCTCGATGATCGGCTCAAGTTAAACTGCATTGTTCAAATTACCTTCCGTGTCATTGCCAACGCTTTGGTGACAGGACTTTGAAATAACAATCAGGAAAATAATAAAAGGTATGACTTACAACTCCATGATCTGCATTTTGTATTTATGTTTTTCTTCATTTAAATGCATTGTGAAAAGATTTTTTTGTAAAGTTAAAATCAAATTTACTTTCATCTCAGAAAAGAGATTGCGCCTATTGACAGTCGAGAACGGTCCAATCACATGAGGCCAAAATATATAAAAACAATATGATTGGCCCCTAAAGTGGGAGGTCTTGGGCGCAGTGATCTGCGCCCCCGAGACAATTTGAAACAAGCCAATTAGAGCTCAGCCTCAAGTCACATGCGTTTCAAAAGTTTACAGACCTAATAGACACCCATTAGTCCAATTACTCCGGAGTGCAATCTGGACAATGGGGCGGGGCGACACGTGTCGCTTCGCCCACCCCCAATTCTATTGGTTTATAACACGGATAGTCTTATTGGTGTAGACCCGAGCATGCGCATTTGTTTGTATTTGATTTGGCCATATTACAGAAATATTATGTGCTAACTCTAGAATCATAGGCCTATCTTAATTATTATCTGTTTAGTAACCATGGTAATTTTAGTCAGATTAAGTCATTGTTTACAAATAAACTCTTGATGACAGCACCTCTGGGTTCTTCAGGCTGAATAGCGCTTCATTCATATGTCCTTGAGAATCGGCAGGCCGCGGATCAGCACTAAGTTGTGATTTTATACGCAAATTATGATAATTTACTGTATTTTAGAGATGGACGAACATGAACATAAGCAGCTGATTTTACGTTTTAAAGCACAACCGTTTTTGTTGCTGTTTAAAGAGATGAGTTATAGCCTACTGTGTCACAAATTTGTAGGTTATAAAGTGCTAATAAAATGTTTTCATGGCAAGCTCAATGTTTCCTTGTTTATATCTTAATAAAATATTTGAGCCTATATTGATTCTCTTACAGTTTTTAAAGGTTCCTATCTTATAGTAAATAAGTGTCCATGACATCAGATATTACAAATCCAATTATGTATGTATCCACACCCTCATTGTGTGTGCGTGTTCTAATCTGTGTACGGGATGAATTTAGATTCAGTTATTAACACTCGATCATAGCCATATAGACCTGCATAACTATCGAATATTAAATCACTCAGAGCTTTAAATCTGTGCAATAGGTATGCTACGTGAGCATTTTAATGAATAAAAGAGACCTTCTCTGTGATTCATATTTTTGTATTTATTAAAGACTATAATAACTACTAAAAATCTAAAATCACTAGGCCTAATATAGTACAGTGCATTATTAATTATTAAAACATAAATAATAATATTTGCCGTAGGTCAGATTTAATAACTGTTTTAGTAAACAAAAACATTTAAAAATTGGCCTATATGCAAAAAAATATATATATTGTCACGAATCCGGTTCATGAGCTCACGCCCACTCACCACATTGTCTCCTGTCTGACCTCCTCTTGTTTATGTTAATAAAGCTGCATTTGGATCTCAACGCCACTGACCCCTCTCATTACATATATATTGTTTCAGCAAGGTTGTCCATTATCCACACAGAAAACCCCAGTTCACGCTGATGGACTATTTTGGTAGTATTGTCTTATTTGTCACCGCAGTTGTTCTTTAAAATAAAAACATTTGCGGGTTTGTCTATGTCTTACTGAACTATAGTGAATTATCATCATATCCTAAGCTTTTGCTTATCCACGATCCTAAAATAAAGAATATAGGCTACATATAAATATATGTTTTTCAAAACAACTACATCTCAAACAGTGGATCATTTTTATCAACATCGCACAGCTAAAACTGCTCAGTCTGCTTTATGTACAGTGAAAAGTGCAATAATATCTGACTTCATTTAACGTGCAACCCACCTGTTGAGATTGAGGACCACTATTTACGTTCATCACACAGAAACATAATTCATATTTCTCATAGGTGAGGCTATTTATAGCATAAGTCGGACTATATATTCTACAATTACCCTATCAAGCTCAGTCAGAAATCTTGGTGTAATCTTTGATGAACAGCTGACCTTCAAATACCACATTGCAAAAATTCCTCGATCTTGCAGGTTTGCACTACACAACATCAGAAAGATCAGGCCCTTTCTGACAGAGCATGCTGCACAACTTCTTGTCCCAGGCCCTGGTCTTTCTAGACTGGACTACTGCAATGCTCTTCTAGCTGGACTTCCATCAAACACAATCAAACCTCTACAAATGATTTAGAATGCAGGCGGCACGACTGGTCTTCAACGAGCCCAAAGAGCACATGTTACACCTTTATTGTCTCCTTGCACTGGCTACCAGTTGCAGCTCGCATCCAGTTCAAGACACTGATGCTTGCATATAGAACAACCACAGGCTCAGCACCCACCTACTTCCACTCACTATTACGAATCTACATCCCCTCCAGAAGTCTGAGATCTGCTAGTGAGCGACGCCTCGTGGTGCCATCACAGAGAGGCTCAAAATCACTCTCCAGAACGTTTTCATTCACCGTTCCTGGCTGGTGGAATGATCTTCCCACCCCCATCCGGAATACTGGATCCCTGTCAATCTTCAAGCAACAACTCATATTTTTCGACACTACTTGACTTCATCCTGAAAAAAAACACTGTCTTTCTCTTTATTTATTCCTTCTCTTGCTAGCTTGTACTTATTTAAACAATGACTGAGACTTGGTATTACGAGCACTTCCTCTGTCTGTTTGCCTCTTTAAGATGAATCACTTCATGTATTCCCCAATTGTAAGTCTTTGGATAAAAGTGTCTGCTAAATGACTAAATGTAAATGTAAATTTAAATATCATGGCCACAAATTAAGAGTTTGTTTCCCAGACTTAATTTGTGACGGTGAGCCGCTCATATTACACAGCTATGTTCTGCCTGAAGTACTCAGAGATGTCACCACCAGGCGTTTGATAAGAACTTAATCTAACTAATTTGTCATAAATTTAAAAAAACAAACATTTGCTAATTGATTTCTAACTAAAATCGCTATTGTTAGCACTATTGTTAGCACTGTTAGATCATTCATAAAAACGTGTATAAAAGAATGCTTATGTGCAAACGTCTACAACAATAAGCTCTGCTGTGTTATAATATAAACCAATTATAAACCAATTCAATTGGGGGTGGGCAGAGCGACACGTGTCGCCCCACCTTAATGTGTCGCCCCACCCCATCGTGCAGGTGCACAACGAATGGGACTTCAGTCAAAATAAAAAAATTATTACACTTCCAATACAATTTTCCGAAATATGGTTTGGGTCATTTAAGGTAGTTGTTATCACGCTGATACTGTATATGTTCAATTGTTCATTTTTGTGATAAGTTTAATTTTAGCTAGTAATTTGATGCTATAAAAACGGGGCGTGTCGTTATGGCTGATTGGGTCTGCGGGAGTTTGGGCAGGAGTTTGATTCAGCGGCTCCACCTCACAACTCTACTGCGCTGCGCTGACTCTGGCTCCAAACGAATCTCTACTAAGCAGACTCGGGCTCCAAATGACATCATTTACTCAAGATGGCAGCAGCCATAATGAGATGTATTCACTTCACTTTTATATAGTGGATGGAAGCGGAGACGCGTCGTCCATCTTTTTTACAGTTTATGGGCTACTCCATTAGTCCAGCGCCCCGCACACACACAAACAAAATACAGTTTTAATTTTGGGGATTTTTAATAGGTGCTAACATGATTACCAGTCGAATAGTATGACTAAACAATGCAATTTCGTGATTAATTTCCAATATTTATTTGACTTATTTTAAACATATTGAAGTCAGCTTCTTCAACTTGATTGTTCACTACTGTGTGTGTGACCTTTGGATGGGTTAAATGCAGAGCACGAATTCCGAGTATGGGTCACCATACTTGGCCGTATGTCACGTCACTTTTACTTTCACTAATAGCAAATGGATTATCTGTTGCTAAGTTGGTGGGGTATCTGACCTTTCATTGCGCATGCATCTGCATTCAGCAAACATCGTAAGTAGCCTACTATCACTAGTACAATGCAGATGCAGTTTTCTTGACAGCAAGCCAGTATTCAGCTTCACAGTATCTGAACAACGGCATAGAAGAAGAAGAAGTTTTTATTTGTCACATTCACAATTATACAGAGTATAACCAGCAGTGAAATTTGTGCTCTGCATTTAACCCATCCAAGTGCGCACACACTTGGAGCAGTGGGCAGCCAACGCTGCGGCGCCCGGGGAGCATTTGGGGGTCCGGTGCCTTGCTCAAGGGTCTCACCTCAGTCGTGGACAATTCCTGCCAGAGCCGAGATTCGAACCCACAACCTCGGGTTACAAGTCCAGCGCTCTATCCATTAGGCCACGACTGCCCCTGACTGCATAGATCATTGCCAGCATTATTTTGCAAATATTGAATGAAACAATGCAGGACTAGAGCAGCCTATATGTTACTCTAGACTAAACAATCTCGAGGGTCTCTTCCTTTTCCCCCTGAGCTTTGCCCCTTTAGTGTATATTGTGTTTAAATGCTAAAGTATTTTCTATCTTCAGAAATATGTTAAGGACATTTCTATAGCCCAAACAGCAGAGCACAGCAATAGCAATGCAAACAAATGCCATGGGTTTGATTCCTACGGAAAGCAAGAACTTATAAAATAAGATAAATCAAGCTGCTTGGGATGAAAAGTATCTGCCAAAATGTAACTGTAAGAACAGGCTTTTCAATCCCTGAATTAAAATAAAATAACATTTACAAATGTATAGTTACATTAGGCTACAAACAAATAAATAAATAAATAAACAAAAAAACAAAGAAAACATTTAATAAATTATAGATTTTTTAATATATTTGTATATTTATTCATATATAAATATATAGATTTATTAGTGCTGGGCAATGATTAATCACAATTAATCACATCCAAAATAAAAGTTTTTGTGTACATAATATATGTGTATGTATTAAATGCATGTATTTAAGAACATTTATTTTTTTATATAATAAATATATTTCTATATAATATAAATTATATGAATATAAATATACACTTACAAATATTTTCTAAATATATACTGTATGTGCATGTCTTTATTACATAATAAATATACACAGTACACACACACATATATTATATAAACATATTATATTCATTTATCATATTTAAATGTTTTGGCCTATATATATAAAAAAAGTATATTGTAACGTTAACTGATAGGTACATTCCTCTTATAAATGTAGTCTTATTTTTATAAATGCATACTAATGTTATAATTAGACAGTTTGTAGTCTCCTGTATCTCCTCAGTATCTCTGGGAGTTATTTGTTTGCAATTATTGTTATGCTATGTTACTCTCAGTTAATGCATCAGAGTCCCCTCTCATGCACTTTGGTGTGCTTTCATGCAAGTTTGCACTAGCTTTTAAATAGTGGGAGAGATTATTTAAATTAGGCGCATAAAGACAAGTGCTCAGAGAGACAAGTGCTCTGCCTTCTCCTGTATATATATCTCTCAAAGCAGATCTCCGATGCTGTCCTCCATTTAAATAAAGCTAAAGAACATTGTGAAATGTCTCAGAATCATGCATTATTCAAATGCTTAGCCAGTCATCTTCATCTTTTACAGACATCAAAAACTGATGCTTTGCTTCATGGAGAGTGAAGGTCTGCATGAATGATCTGACAATTTTGCTTGACTTAGAAAATAACCCACACCATTGATCATCTCCCCACTGTCTGATTTTGGTCTAGCTGCTATGTATTAACATAGCCATGCTAACAAAGCTGGTAAAGCCTAAAATGATGACTACATATCTTGTTTAGGCAATTGTTTAATATTAACCAATAACCTGTGTGGCCTAGATGATGTCATGACTCAAACAAGGTAAGATTTAGTTTCATGTCTCAATCAACAGTAGTATTAAAGTGTTAAGTATTAAAAAAAATGGATCAGCAGGAATTTGTGAGTTTTAGCTTAACATTAGAAGTGATCTTTAATTTGGCAGATCAATCATGAAGTTCAGATAGGTTGTCTTTTATTGCTGTTTACAGGTCAGCAATCTGGTGGACACAACAAGGATAGAGAGAAAGACCCCGTTTGATGAAACAGCTGTGATTCTAAAC
This sequence comes from Ptychobarbus kaznakovi, assembly GCA_027422405.1. NCBI lineage: Eukaryota > Metazoa > Chordata > Actinopteri > Cypriniformes > Cyprinidae > Ptychobarbus > Ptychobarbus kaznakovi. Next base: position 7,326,173 of record CM049806.1, read on the forward strand.
CTTTTAAGAATTCATTTGGGGAGTTGAGTGAAAGGTTCTGAATGGCTCTTTCCCTTCCTCAAAACTACAGGCACTTTAGTTCATGTTGCTTCTTAGTGTCTGCAGCTCTTCCAAGAGCAATATAAATCTTGCAAATGTAGGAAATGGCTTGTACGAGCAACTTTATTTAGCCATTGTGTTCCATATGGTTCATCTCTCTCAAATGCTCAGTTCGTGTTTGAATAGACATTAAAAAAATAGTTCACTCAAAAATGAAAATTCTGCCATCAATAAATCACCCTCACGTCATTCCAAACACAAAACAATTACTCAGCCTCATTGATTCTTGTGTGTAAAACATGCATGTTTGAGCATATCATGAACAATGTTTATAGGTGAATAAAAGCTTACAATAAATCGGTTCATCATCAGTTTTTAGAGTAACGCATTACAATTAACATGAGTTACGTAATCAGATTACTTTTTCAAGTAACTAATAAAGTAATGCATTACTTTTTCATTTACAAGAAAATATCTGAGTGATGTTTTCAAATAAGTAATGAAGTAATAAGTAATTTCACCTTTCGCCAGTTACCTTTGGTCACTTTTGATGTCACATTGGTGACTGATGAATTGGGAATCTCGCAAGAGAGCCCAATCCACTTTGAGTGTAAACTAAATGAGTCAATGCACATTGGCATGCGATACTCATCGCAGTGGGAGTATAAATAGGCAGCAGGTGCAATACATACTCAGCTTTTCACTTCAGAGCCGAGCGGTTGTGATCGTTCTGCTCTTCCAAGAAGCTTCGGTGTTCGTTGAATGATCGATGCAATGCAAGGAAACCTCTGTGTGTGGGTGTTACGGTGCTGCAGTGGGTGGTCGGATCCTTCATTGACAGGCTACACTACCCCCTGTATGCCTCAGCACAAGTAAAAGAGCACCTCCTAAAAGAGCATTCAAGGGTGAGTCTATTTTAAATACGACGTTGCGTCTGGCAAACTCATAGTTGCGTCTCTGTAAAGGCGATGTTGCATCTTGCTATAGATGACGTATCACCCATGCATTTCTGGATGTGGTCGTCACCTGGTAGCAGGCGACGGTCACGATCACTGCCTCATGTGTCTGGGCATTAAGCGTGCTGAGGTGGCCTTTATGGTTGAGTCATTTTCTCATTGCTGGTACATGACCACTTCGGAGTTGCGGACCAGACTCCATTACCTCCAGAAGGGTTGGAGTTCCAGTGCCTCTGCCTAGATCCAGTTCTCTTCCCAGGGGAGGACTACTTCAGGTAGTCGTCTGTGTGGTCTTAAAGTCACTTCCCCTCCTAGGAACCTCACAGGCACCTCCCTCACTCCACTTGAGCTCTGCAGCCAGTTGAGCTTCCCAGGGAATGTGCTGGGGCCTCTAAAAGGAGCGTACCAGCCGTTTTCTTTGGTGCTCCCCCTGGATGTCGATCGCTGCATTGGAGGGTGAGCCTGAGCTCTCTGGGGAAGAAGATTTGGCTGTGCTGACACCTTCTTGGATGGTGGCAATGCCTGAATCAGACCCGGAGATGATGGCTATGCTATAGAGAACTCCACCATGTCCTGAACCTTTGAGGCTGGAAGATTGGTTTCTCTAGGTGGCTTGAGCTGGTTCTCTTTCTTTCCGAAAGTGCATGAAGAGCTCAACAGTTCACGGTGAGCGCCGTCGTGGAGGCGGTCGCACAGGCCCCCCAGCCAGTCCAAGCAAACGGAAAGGTAAGAGCTGAGATGGGTGACCCAGAGATGGAGGAGGTTGCTCTTTGGGAGATTGCACCGGGAGGAGATTCTTTTGTTTCGTTCTCCTTTTTGCCAAAATTTCAACACAAGAGCAGTTTCCTCTATCTCTGGGTTCCAAGAGGGCACGGAGAGTTGTGGACGGGCCAAACCTGGATCACACTCATCCTCCTCTGTCGCCAGCATGCAGCATTGGGTGGTTCGAGAGCGCTATCAAAGGCCCTAATCCCTAATCATCAGCCCAATGTCCGTGGACCCAGGGTACACGTTGCCCCGCCTCAAACCCCGCCGGTCTACCACAGCCAGAAGCAGTCCTTGCGTCCTACCGCATTGCCCCACTGTCGTTGCCCCACTGGTTCCGCTGGTGGCGTGCCGGTGGTCATGCGTGCTAGTATTGATGGCCATCTTTAAGCATGACTGTTCTTAAAATAAGAGTCCATTCGTAGCCTGCTTGTTAGAGTGTTCATTTCAACATTCGCTATTAGCCCAAACTATGAAATAACAATGATCTATAGTATTAATATTTTTAATTAAATTTGCAAAGTCAGTACCGTTACTGCTTTTTTTATATTTTTTAAATAGCAAAGCTTCAGACCATCATCGGTTGATTAATCGGTATGTGTGGTCCAACCTAGCTATCGGTATCGGTAAAATCCCACTATCGCGACCTCTAGCCCTCATGCAGCCTCTGCCCAACCGTGGAACCAGGTAAGCGTTGCACCACACACTCAAACCCCGCTTCGGTCTACCCACAGAAAAAAAAAGCCAGAGTCCTTGCATTCTACCTCGTTGCCCCACTGTGGGTACGTTGGTGGTTCCGCTGGTCATGCGTGCACGGTTTCTGGGAGCCTGGCTAGCATTGCCCAGCCCATCTCTCTGGCTCCTTCAGACCATCAAACTGATGTCCAGACTTCAGACCATCATGTCTTGCGTGCGGAGATCACAGTCCTACTGGCGAAAGACGCGATAGAGCCAGTCCCTCCAGCCGATATGAAGGCGGGGTTTTACAGCCCCTACTTCAGTGTACCCAAGCAAGCCGGTGGGTTACGACCAATCTTGGACCTGTGTGTTTTGTACCAGGCCCTTCACAGGCTACTGTTCAGGATGTTGATGCAAAAACGCTTCTTCGGGTGCATCCGTCAACTGTACAATATACAACCATGTTAAGACCACAAATGAGCCTCATTTCACACATGTTGGCATATACATTGTTGGAAGGTAACATGACACCATTCAGAGTAGTGTTCTGTACACAAATTGTATCGGAATTATGAAGTTTAATCCGATGGATCAGATGTGTACAAGGAGGGTTACGTGATGCTGTTATTGGCTGCTGTCTCCTCAGTGAATGGTTAAGCACACCTTTCGTTGGAAGGTATAAGGAGTTCTAGTACAGGGTAACATATTTAGAAGTCTCTGGGGTCAATCCAAACACCCCCTGCCTCTCCCACTGCTGGAATGATGGATGAGGGGGCACTAGAAGAAAAGATAAAGGAGGTGGAGAAAGACAATCAGAGAAAAGCCAGAATTCGTAACAGCAAATGGGCATCTTGGAAGGTAACGGTTCTAAAGAAAGGATAGATCTGATGAGACGATGCCAATGTGTTGCCAAACTCAAATTAGTTTTACATTCTAACTTTTTTTTTAAATGTCTACAATGCTAAACTGTAAGCCTTTAATTCACTGTAACCAAGTACTATTGTTTGTGGAATGGAGAGTTGTAGTGAACATGAAATGGGATTTGTAACCCATTTTATTTTCATAATGTGACATTTCTGGGTTAATAAAAGAACCCAGGTTCATTGAAAATAAAAACAAAAAAACGTGGTGACATTTTTGTAAAACATTATTGCTTCTTCCATGTTTCAAGATACTTTCAAAGTACAATATAAAGTGAGCGATGCTGTTCAGTTTTTATCTGAAATGGATGATACTTGATTCTGGCAAATTATTGCTACATTGGGGTTGTACGTTGCAGCAGTTCAGAAATGAAATGTCATTTGAGTTAAGTTAATCACGTTTGAAAAAATGTACCACCTACAACAAACTCTACCTAGATGAGTAAAGTTTGGGATCAACTTAAGGCTAGCATGAGAAAGCCTATGCTGAAAGTTTGAAGCTGTTGTAAAAGCCTTAAATTTGAAAGTTTAGGTAGATAGATTAGATCAGGGGCCGGCAACCTTTTCGGCATGACGTGCCATTTTTATTTTTCTGGTTAACCACTGTGCCAATACACCCCCCCCCCCCCCCCACGTTCAAACATTTCTTGAACAACAGCTATACAGTGTGACCATACTGAACACCACTGTGTGTGTGAGAGACAAGGCCAATATATTAAAACCGTTAAGTTTAATCACTGTTCTATCCTAATTCATACACACCACTCGCACACAGAGATCGGAGATCACATTCAGAAGCTCATAAACTTTTTGTCAGTGCTGCCACGCGACTTTTATTAATCGATACTGAATCGCTACTTTATATTTCTCAGCAATGAGGGGGTAAAATTGCAGTATTTTAAGTAAGTAAACTCAGCTTCATTGTTTGTAGAAAGAGATGGACGCTTACAATTCTCGACCGTGCCATAGGTTGCCGACCCCTGGATTAGATAGATGTTTCTTGCATATTTATAGCATGGATTCACCATGTTTTAACATGATTAGCATGCTGTTAGCATTATTAACATGTTGCTAGTATGTTTCTAGCATGACTAGTCTGTTGCTAACATGTTAATAGCATGATTAGCATGTTGTTAGCATGTTGCTAGCATGTTTTTAGCATGATTAATATGTTGTTGGCATGTTGCTAGCATGTTTTAGCATGATTAGCTTGTTGCTACCATGTTTCATGTTAGCATATTGCTATTGCTATCCTGTTTAAACATGTCGTTAACATGATGTTAGAATGTTGCTGAAATGTTTTATTTTGGCATAGGCCTACTGCACGCTTTGGCATTGAGCACTTATGCATAGTTACTGCACTTACTGCTAAATTCTGTGTTAATTATCATGTAATTTAACACATTCTTCGTATTAGTCAGGAAAACACATGCATTTTAACTTTTTTTCATCTTAAAAATATATCTTACTTATGCAATGCATGTCAAATGCAAAGCATGAACACCTGCACGCTCAAACTACAGACAAAATGCAGCAGCTAGTTCTTACGAACTTGAGACACATGGTTCTGTCAACACTACAACTGTAAGATTTTAAAATCTTGTCTTATTGAATGGTTTAGCTCCTCAGTATTTGAGCGAGCTCATCTATTATAGTCCCAATGAATGAATATCACCAGATCTTTTTTATTTAGTCCGATATTTAAATGATTAAAGACCCATAACCTGCGTACGCACTATAGCTAAATTGTTTTTAATTAGATCAACCGTTCATAACACATGATGTACTTGTTTATCTCATCTACGCTAATGTCTGCTTTCTATTCCGAGTCACATTGATAGATGGTGGATCTATTATGAATCATAGATGAGCTGAGGTGACAGAACAGGAAAAGAGTACAGTCCCTCCAAACTTTGCATTTTCTACAAGAGGAGAAGAAGAAGGCCTTTTTTTTCTCTGACGTTCTGTCAACCTTAGTTGGTTTTCAGTATCGTTGATTCACAGGAACTACTGTGTGCCATTGTTCAATTCAACAAAAATTCTTGTCCACTAATTCAGTTGGATTGTCACAAATTGTTAATATATAAATAAAGTGACTTGTCTTATCAAAGCTTGAACAATCATTGCTATCATCTTTTCCACAAGCTTTGTGTACCTTTAGACAGCTTCTACAAACTGCAAAAAAGTCTCTAAATGGATCTATTGGACTTTTTCATTTGATTAATGAAATTCCGACAATCTGACAAGTCTGAATGTCTGACCCAAGTTTGGTGATTGTAGCTTTAAAAATCTGAGAGGAGATACAGTCCAAATATAGTCTCAAAGAAGAAGAAGAACCTTAAATAGTTGTTCAGTAGGTTGTTGTTTTCAATTCTTTCCCCAACTTGTGGGGAATCAAATCTTTCCACAACATTCTTTCCCCAACTTGTGTGACCTTGAGATCCACTATTTTCCTGGATGGATTTTTTTTTTACTCCTCTTTTAATGTTAAGAAATGTAAAAGTGTGTGCATATTTCAGGATAACTGCTTATGAGCCCATTAGACTGTCGTGAGTTCTGACAGCTGTGGTATTTTTATAGCTGTGGAACTTCGGCCCTTGTAAGGTAAGGCACATTCACATCCAACACTCACTCCAACACTCTAAACAGCCAGAAAGCACTGAACTGATTTACATATGTAGTAGCTGACGCTTATAAAATTAATAGCAGACCCACTCTTCAAGCCGCATAATTTGAGATTAAACACAGTGAGATGCAAGTTACACACTGAAGGTATGAGCGATAAGCATGAGCAGTAGTGATACTTGTATGTATAGAATGGCATTGCATAGGCCTATATATTATTTATCAGACAACACATAATATTTTAACGAATCTGCTTCACTGCTTTTTAATATTAACTGCTTTTTAAGACCATCCAACCAAAGGCACGTGGGAACATAAAGGGAAGGTAAAAAAAACATAAGGTTGTCATAGAGAGGACCTCTGATAAACATTATGATTGTGTACCTCTTAAAATATAGATAGCTACAGATAATTTGAATTTTAGGTTAGTTCATGCTGTAAAATGTTATGTGGTATGACAACCAAAAATGCATTAATGTTTATGAACTGGTACATACATACATAGTATATGAACATGGTTCTTGAAAATGGTATAGAAGTTTTTCAAAATCATTAAAAAAAATGTTGTAGGATTTACTTTGAAACAATTTTCATTCAGAAACTTTGCAAGTAATTACTAAGAAACAGTAAGTAACACATTGAATTAAATGTGAAATTTTGAAGTACAAAGACTGAAATAGCATTGTCTTGTACTGGGAATTGTTTATAGAATTTCAAATTATTTTTCCTTTGTGCACTGTAAAAAAATCTCTAAAAATATTTCAGAATGTTTTGTATTGAAATAAAGGATTTTTTTCACATCTATTATTTTCTACAGTTTTTGTATCTTTATTTTGTACATTTTACATTTCATTGCATTGTGTTTTGGGGTTAACAGCAATGTCAGTAAAATCTATGGATAATGTCCTAACACAAAATGTCAGTTTTCCATTTTATTTTTTTTTTATGTATTTGCTTGTTTGTTTGTTTGTTTAACAGTGGGAACACACTTTCTTGCAAATAATTTAGAAATAGAAATTCTCAATATCGTTCACATAGCTATATTTAGGGTTGTCAGTTCAAATCTCTCAGTGGTGGATCATACACAGATACTCTGGGAATGTGTCTGTGTGACAGTTTGACCAATTGTGCCATTTGGAACCTCATCTGAGACATTTACACTCGCTGTAAATCTCACTATCAATGTAGAACCTCCTCAGCTAGTTAATTAACTAATTGAACATGCAAGACCATTAATTTAGACCACACCACTCCTTTCAAGTACACACTTCCTTCTACACAGCCAGGAGGGACATTCGTCAGGCAATTCTCCTATTATCTCAGTGCCAAAAAGGCAGACAGACCCCAGGTGCTGGGAGCAGGGCAATTCATTCTGTTCTCTTTCCAATCACACTTTATGACAGCTCTTCTGGGAGATTTGCCATCTTATCAGCCCGTTGTTACTGTGGGCTCTGATGGTGAAGCAAATAATGTGAGTGAGAGTGCATCTTTCAGTAATGTCCACCTCCAGCACTTAGGGGATTACATTATGAGAAATAATGAGTCGAACATATGTCACACGCTTAAATGTCATCACATTTACATAAAATGCTCTTCTTCCAATAACACATAATAGAGCTGAGGTTGTTAACAGAGATATTTTCAACATAAACAGAGCAACTGTAAAGAGGGTGTGTTTTGCAGATTTCCCCAAAGGCTCATAATTAGCAAATGGCAATATCTAACTTGATATGAGTTGTAAGCATGACAGTCATTTGTCCGTTATTGATTATTTCATTGTATTTTTTTGCAATCACAAAATACGATATTTGTTTTTGGAAAGTTAATTGTCAGACTATATAATAATAATAATAATAATAATACTTTTTTAAAGATTTATTGGAATCAACATGAAATCTTGATCCTATTTATTTTTAAATGCAAATTCCTTATCTTATTGTTCAAGATTCATCAGTGCATATTATTACAAAGGAAAAATCAGTCTATGTAATCTTTGATAAATTGCATTTTGCATATATTTTAATGTTTTAAGTAGTTTTTTCTTTGTCTTTCAACACATGCAAAATTCGCCTTGACAAAATTCGAAACGACTTAATTGGTATTTTTCTTAGTTCTGTGTAAATATAGATCTTTGATTTGATTTGTCTTCCTTAGCATGTACTCTATTTAAGTGTTTATATCCATCTTTACATTTACAGTTAGATGTCAATTTATGATAATTTTTATGACCTGCACAATGCTCTCTGAATCAGTAATAACTCAGGGTGTTTTCTGTTTATTCCATATCATGTGCTGCACCCTTGGTGCGCTCTCTTCCTGCCCTTGGTCATATACTGTATGCCTGGGCTTGAATGACCCCTTGAGACTGCTGTGCCTATTTTGATCAGCATCTCTGGATTCACTCTTAGAGCATTTGCCATTTTGCTCAGCTCTGCTTTTGTGTCTCTTCACCAAGCAGGAGGGAAGGACTGAAAAGATGGAGACAGAAAGAGGCTGTTCTCACATGTGAAAAGGTGCAAGAAGAGTGTGATTGTGTTCACGCATGAGGCTTTTAACCATATAAACCCCACTCTATCAAATCATGAAGGGTTTCTTTATTATCAACACGATCAAAAACTGTGCTGAAAAACCTGTAAACAATACTACATGCCTACTCTCGCCTGATTGATAGTTTGTACTTATAAGCTTAGTAGTATCATCCTAAAAACATTGACTTCTAGGTTGTGGTACACGTGTGTTTTTCTGTGAAAATATGTTTTTTTATTAAGGAAGTTAAGGGATAGTTAACCAAAATTAAAAAATTATGTTATCATTTATTTACACTCAAATTGTTCCAAAATTGGTGAGTTTCTTTATTCTGTTGAACACAAAGAAAATAGTTTGAAGAATAATGGCAACCAAACAGCTGACGGTCTCCATTGACTTCCATAGCATGGAAAAAAATACAATTGAAGTCAATGGGAACCATAAACTGCTTGACTACCCACATTCTTCAAAATGTTATTTTGTGCTTATCAGAAGAAAGAAATTCATGCAGATTTGAAAAGACTTTGTAGCAAATTTACTTAACTGAAGCAACTTTACTTGATTATCCAGTCATCAATTTTCTTATAATATTAAAATGTAAGTATATCAAATACGAAGACAACAGACTTTTGAGGAACATTTGAGGAACGTACTGTATTTATCTCAGTCATCGTTGTATTGCATCACTTTACATGTTTTGCCCTCCCAAAATTACAACTAAGATTTGATCATAAAACAAAGCATTAAAATATCATTTTAGACATATTATTGGAATATATAGAGTGATAACTGTTATCTGCAATTTATGCAAGTAGTCTGCTATGCTATTAGAAATATCTCATTGATTTACATTACATTACATTAGGGTTCAATACTATATCATACTGTATCAACCATAAAACCTGATGTATCAAATGATACGAAATAAAACACATAAGCACACTTTTTTATAGATATGTTTTACATTTTGTCTAAAGGTTTAATGAACTGTTTTTTTCATGAGTCAGGCTTTACAGGGTTAATGAAACCTGCATGTGTCACAGGGCTCATTGTGTGTATAAATCAGAACCCGCCTGAGTCAGCAACAAATACGCTGTGTGCTTCTTCCCTGCTCCATGTCACAGAGAGCCGTGATCACAAAAGCCATCAAAGCAACTGTCTGTATCCCGGCTGTCCATTAGTCCCCAGCGTAATTGCAGAAGAAGGACATTAACTGCCATTGCAAAGGAAATATGAACACGATTGCTTGTATATGTTCTCAAAACAACCTACTCAGCCTTCAGTGGTGACATCTGTCCAATTTTTATCCATCTTATTGTATAGGCTAATACATCCAGCCAGCGCTGACACTAATATCTAAAGTATAATAAAAAGCTCACATTGCTTTTCCTGCATTTTATTTTCACCAGTCCTGAGACTTTAGCTGATCTATCCTAATGTCTTCTGGGTTTATAAATTCCCTTGCTAATCAATGCACCTTCTTGGCTTGATGACAGACTGGTTAATCTAATATTGAACCCTGTATACTCCTGGCTTTGTCCCTAACAATTATATCAATCGATTTTTATCCTCCTGTCTCATTTTCTTATCTCCCCATGCCACGAATTGGTTCTCTTATGGCTTTTCGTGTTATTTATTTTTTAATCACATAAATACCGTTCATTTTTAATATATTTTTCTCTATTCTCATGTATGAAATTAAAAAAACGCCATGCTTCAGTATGACTTGATTGGAGACCCTGCTCTCGGTGGACCCCGACGCACTATTCACGTCCCCATCTCGCTGCCTCCCTTATTGATCGCTTCTTCCCACAAGCAATGCATGTCTCAGCGCAACACACATCGTCTCTCCAATTCGCGATGGGGATAATTTAACTCGTTTGTCATTGGCCGGCCTCCTTCCCTCCCTGCTTGCCAAAACAGGCATGCTGGGAATAGTGAGGAATGGATGTGTGCAGATTAATCCGTCCCAAAAGCATGGCCTGTTATGAAATTGCTACTTTTTGACCTTTACTCTTGTCCTTCATATAAGATTAGGCCGCAATTGATGATGACTGATGGCCTGTCGATTATTGATTTCTGTCATGCCTCGCTGGAATTACGATTTAAGACTGATCTTGTGGTTCTGCCATTTCATATATACTTAACTTTGTAGAGCACACAATGTACATCATGTTTTTCCTCCACAAGCTTTCTCTCTCCTCTTTCCTTGTTTTCTTACAGTGCATTTAAAGGATTGATGTGTCCTTCATGTTATTGGACTTCAATCGATTTCCAGTTTGCCAAATGGAGGAGCAAAGAAGGGTAGAAGTGTCAGTCAGAGAATAATATTTTTTTGTGTTGCACTATGAATTTTCACTGTGCAGTTGCCTATACATTAACCAAGAATGTTTACACAGATTTCTATGACCAATGTGAATCGCAAAATGACTGTAAGCAATTACTAAACATTGTAAAATGCTTAATTCTCAAATACATTGATTTCATGCATTATTGCTTCTGACAGTGGCCAGTTACTCACACTTGTGTGGTGCGGCATTACGTGGGATCCAATATAGTCGGCACAGCATCGTCTTTTAGTTTCAGTCTTTCTGAAAATCCCTTGCTTTGTTTGTAAATGAACTTTCTTTATAAGAACCTGGTCCTTTGTTCCCTTCATTTTACAAAGAAAGTTCATCCACTCTTTTATAATGCTGCCATCAGAAAGAAGGCAATGCAAAGACTGTTTTTGCAAAACTTGGCACTGCACAGCGTCTTGTTGTCTTCAGAGCATCTTTATCACTTGGTTTCTGCTTAGACCTGTGTGTTCGCCTCTCGTTATTTACACTATATGCGTGAATCAGTGGGCGGAGCTAAATAGGCAGCGATGTAGAAGCAGGCGTTGATGATCTTCTGTGGAGGCGATGTTTAGCCACACTATTACATAATATAGTGGTACATTCCACAAGTTGTTGTTTTGGCCATAAATATGTATAGGTAGCTGCCACATTTGACGACTCCAGACACGTAGACGCGTGCGTCCACCATCTTGGAACGGTCTATATGTCGTAACGCACAATAAAAATCAATGAACTTCATCATGCAGCAACTAAATTTAAATTCCAGAGGTAAGAATGTTTCACATGCAAGAATGTATTGGTTTCTGTTTTTAAACTGTATTAACTTAATATTACAGGTTTTTAAACAAAACATTTAAAAATGGCTAACGGCTTCATCTTCTTGTATTGTGTTAGTTTAGCAAAAGCATCTTCTGAAGTCTACTGAAGATATAGATATTCATACATGCATATGACTACAGTCGCAGTGCAGATTGCGTGTTCACGGGCCGGCTTTGACATTCCAATATGGCGGGCAGCTATAGAAACCGCCGCTAATAGATCATCTAGCTATTCATATCTATGATTTTGGCAGACTGGCTTCAATATAAGCTGTGTTTAGACTAACGAGAAAGTTTTGAGTTTTGAAACTTACAGGATGTTATTATAGTACTTTGACCTCTTATATGTCAAAAGATCAATGGAATTTTTATTTCTCAGTTAATTTCTTAGCAGTATCATCTCAATACCGAGCATAACTATATTGTGGCAGAGATAAAGAGAGTAGTATTCAGCTGGTCATATGATCTTAATGTGGCAGCAACCACAGCATCCATGAAAATAAAAACTGCTTTTATTAGTCTTCATCTTATGAGAGTACATTACATAAAAATATTTTTCAAATACTGTAATTTCTTTATGTGTAACATATTTAAAAATGATGATATTTTGTGTACCTTTAATTCATAGTGTCATTTAGTTATTGTATTTCTGAGCTCTTAGTTATGAGAGGTTTGTTTGCATGACTAGTCAAGAAATGCATGCAGTGTAGGTCAGTTCATGAGATGCCTTGTGTTTCTGTGCTTCATAATGAGAGTTCATGCATAATTATGTAATAGCTGCTCCTGAACATGAACCAGCATAGATCTCCTCAGTGATTTAGAAGTAAACAACTTGTGTTGAAGCCTGAAAAATATTGTTTTGTACAAAATCTTTAAGATAATACAATCTTGCTTGAGTACAGAACATATGGGAGTCTTTTTACTGGGAGTGATAAATCAACAGTGCAAAAAAAAGAAAATAAACACATTTTAAGAAATATGAGATAAAGTAATTTGAAATAAATCAATAATTTTTCTAAAATAACATTGTCTAACAGTGAAACCAGTAGATAGCTTCAGAGGGATAAAGGGTCTCTTTTGCCTCCCATCTCGTTGAGTTATCATGGAAGAAACATCATCTAGAAACATCTGGTGCAGAATAAGATAATGGCTGAGAACTTGGTGTATTATGCGCAAGCATAACTGAGCAAATGTGCCATAAGCATTACTTTGCTGCCCTCCAGTGGGTATCAACAGCATGAAGTAGTGGTGGTCCTGAAACAGCACAGATTTCCCACTCCAAGCCTGGAGTGATATTTATCAAACCCACAGAAACAAATCAATGTAAACTGAAATTCATCCTGATGCCAACTGAAGATCATAAATGAAGCAACAAATATTGAATTTCCTAATTAGGATTGCATAATTAGTACACGTCTTGTCTCTTTGGGATTGGTTTCATTATCTTATAAAGAGCTTCAAAGCGTAACGGTCTTTCTAAAGTGCACAGAAACTGAATTACAGATGCATATGCATTTTCATAGATCAATTCCTGATTAGACATTTATTCTTTGATACATTATATATTCTAACTTTTAGAGATATTTTTCAAGAGCAACATCTTTCCGGCGATTTCACTTCCCCCAGTAGGTTGTGTAGATTGGGGTCCCTGACATTTTAACCCAGATTGATGGTAAAAGCTACAAAACATTTGTCTCTTTTAGCTGCGATTCAACTACAAGCTTTTTTTGGAGAGGTTTGGAGGGTGTTGGATAAATGCACTTTATGTTCTGTTTGTAAACATTAGTAGAATTACAAATTATTTACAAATAGGGATTTTCTCAGAAGAGGGCTTGAATAATATATAGACCTATATTGACAGTGATAGTTAATAATAATAATAATAATAATAGCTAAACAACAGGAAGAGAAAATAAGTGATCATCCATTTTTTTAGTATGTCCTGATTCTTTGTTTAAAGGTAAACTACACATCCTTTGGCTTTCTTTGGCCTTCCTGAAAAATTCAATTTGATACCTCAAACTATAACTATTATTAAAAGCTTACCATTATAAATCAGAGTAAGCTCTTTCGTAGTTCACCTAATATTCAGGTAAATTGTTGCAACTGACAAATTGCTTTGCCTGTAATATAATCAAACCACTGCATTATAATATACATTTTGTTGCATGTATTGTACTGTAGACACAGATGTCTTTCCCGCCACTTATTCGATCCCACAGGACAGTTGAGTTATGTAACTCCATTACCCGTCTCCACGGCTCGTCCCCACCTGGTTGCCTGCTACAGTCATCAGCCAAAGCCTAAACCCTGGGGCTCCATAAAAACCAGCCGTTAGGTTGGGAAAGTCCTTCACCAGAGTTTCTCTTCAGCTGTTTGGGGAAACGGGAGCACCAGGGAGCTCACATCGCTGAAGCTCACCGGCGTCATACTGTACGAACAGATGGATACTGGAGAATGAGGTTGAGTGTAAACTCACCTAAACCAGTGGTTCTTGGACCCAATAAAGCACCAAAATTGTTTATGATATAAAAGTAAAAAACATTTGCCTAAAATCAAATGTTGAATTTTAAAATATCACTATCAAATACAAAGACACAACTATATTCTAAATTATTTACATATTTATTTTCTAAACATGTCTTGAATTTCAATAGTTTTATAATTCACCATATAAATCATGTGGCTGACAAACCATGTTTTTCCTTTTTGCCTTCTCTCTTATGTTCTTTGAGTAGGTTAGATCATGGGTTTTAAGGGTGAGGCAGTTCAATCAACCTATCTATGTTGGCATCTGACCCTATTATAACAGAACAGAAACCCGTTTTTGGATCACTACCCATCAGTTGAAAACTTTAACCACACCTTAAATCTGAGTCTACTGTCATTAAAAGCTCATTCAAAATTAATTGCTGGAACAACAAACCATATTTTTTTTAAATGTAATACTTTATGTAGTTTTCTGCTGTGATGGTCATGAAGGACGCTAAATTATTTAGGATTTGTTTGTTTGATCTCAACAGATCGGATGCCTGCACCCCATATGCATTCAAATCCAAGGATGCTCAGCAGGTTGCCAGAACGATGCCATGGGGAATGAGTTGATTTGTTTCTCATGAGTTGGCAATGTGTCAGCTTTTTAAAGCCTGAGTTTTGATTATTACATATTTTTCCAGATCACATTCAGACTTACACTACAGATGAACCTAAAACTCTCCAAAAGTTGTGGCTTGATTTAATTGGAAAATTCTGTGTGTAAATCAGCTCGCAAACTTGTACTACCATAATTTAAACTTGTGCGTGAGAAAAGTGTAAAGAATTCAGCTTGAACGAAAATAACCCTCCTATGTGCATCTGAAAAAACATCCACACTGCAAAAAATCATTTTCCTGTTACCGTTTTCCAGAAAAAAGCATACTTACAACAAAATACATTTGCTTTTTAATGAAATAGTTCACTCCAAAATGTATACATATTTTTTTTGTCATAATTAGTCTTACAATAAATTATCAAAAAGGTTTTCCATAAAAAAGTTCAGTTCTTTTGAAGCTCTATATTTTTCAATTAATTTGTCATGTTGAAGCTTGAACAAACAAAATACCAAACAATCCATCATTTTGATCAACATTGATTGGCTTTGGTAAGTACTAGCCTATTTGTCACTACAATAGACAAATCCATCCGTTGCAGCAAGTGCAAGATGGTCACATGATTTACTTGCAGGAAAAGAAAGCTGCAATGTCTTGTAAACCTTTAGAATGAATGAAACTGATAGTGATGTGCTTCAAGGGCAGAGCATTCAGCAGGGCAGAGGGTCATTCAGTTTAAACAAAGACGGTGCATATTTGACCACAGTTCTGAGAAGTCTAGCACTTAAAGTTTAAGAGTAGAAACAATTCACCCAGCATTAGCCAATATTGTTCATTCTTCTCTGTCCTTGTCTTGTTTATGATGAGCAAACATCTGGTTTGGATGAGCATTTTGAAAAATCGTCTTGTGAATGGTCGCATCTGCCCTAACATTTCCAAGCACGCCTCTGTTTCCTCTGTTCCTGATAATGAAAAGCTAAAGCTGTAAAATTGAAGGAACGTTGCTTTCTAAGACAAACATGACCAAGTCCGCTGTCATTCACATTGTTGTTACTTGTTAGCAAGCTGTTTGAGTTCTGGTGGATGCTTCTTTAAGTAAGCACTTTTTCTTCACTTTTGGTACGAACTCGAGTCTGTTTGACGTCAGAGTTTGGTTTGTTTGGTTGATGTCTGAAGTTATCCACTTGAGTCCACTTGAACATGGTCTAAGGTACAGTTCTTCTGGACTCCAGTACAGTACAAAACTAACCAGCCCACATAAGTGAAGACAAAAGTAAGACACAAACCTTAATTTAAATTCTTTGATGACTGCAGTGTAAACATGGCTTCAAGGTCCAAATAGATCTAAAGTATTCATAAGAGTGAGAAGTGTCAACATATTCTGGTCCTGGGGTTCTTGAACTCATAAACTGTCTGGATTGATTTCTGCTTTGCTTTGCCAGAAACAAGTTTGCATGCGAACACAACTCCAGCAGTCAAAACAAGTGAACATTTTTCTTTGAAGAATAGCTTTGTTTCACATACTTATACTTCAGACCTCACCTCAGACATTTAGGTTTATTCTGATTAGGTAACAATTCAACCAAAGGACCCGCTGCCCTTTACACCTTTGCTATGATGTTCTGAGTATTACAACACGTTGCTATGTGTTTTTTTAAGTGATTTTGGGATATTTGGGTGATTGCTAAGTGGTTGTTTACTCAAGTCACCCCAAGTCTATAGACCCTAAATATGGTTTGTGTCCATCCTTCAATGTAAAACTGTAGAAGATGTGGCTATTGTTAGTGTTTTCATCCACTAGGTTCATCTTCAACCTTCTTTAAACAAATGTCCTTCTTTCCAAGACCTTTTTTTAAAGGGGTCATCAGATGCAAAATTCACATTTCAAGTTGTTTGAACATAAATGTGTGTTGGAAGTGTGTTTACACATCCATCCTATAATGATAAAAATCCACCCAGTGTTTTTTTTTAAATCCCTATTTTAAAATCCCCTTTCTCAAACCAGGCTGATCTGAGATTCCTGTCAGAATGAGGTAGTTCTGTACAGACCCCTCCTACGATAGTTGATTGACAAGGCCATCTTACCTTTGACTCGCCCTGAGTGAGCTGAGAGCTGTCCGCCTCCGGTGCAGGGGAAGACAAAATGTCGCAGATTAAGCGATTGAGGTGTTTTGTTGTTGGATGTAATAATGAACATAGCAGTCGTCATTTACTCACTGCATCTGAGCTGCTGAAGACGCAGAAGATTAACGTTACTTTCGCTTTGAAGTGAATGCGCCGATCCCTGATCTGCCTAAATGCGTCCGCGTTCGCGCGAATCATTAGTGATCCAGCTTCATCTACAGAAGAAGTGAGTAAAAGTGTTTATTATGAATCTTGGCAAATCGCCTTTCCTAATAATGTACTAGTTAAAAGTACTGCTTGTCACTCCACGGAAGAGAGGGGCGGGGTCAGCAGAGCTCATTAGCATTTAAAGAAACATGGACTATAAAAGCTTGCTAAAAACAGAGCTGATTTTGACAGGTTTAAAAAGGTGTTTTTTAAACTACTATTGAGAAATTTTAACCAAATTATGTTATAGACTTTTAATTAAGACCATAAAGAATTATATCAATCTGTGCAAAAAGGGCATACGATGACCCCTTTAAGGCCACTCTCTCTAATCTGATGTGTATTTAGGTTACCACTGGTACTTCTGTTGTCATAAAAATAACTTAACTCGTAAGCACATGCTGTCAGATTAAAGCTGTAATTTTTATATTTATTATTGTTTTAATATTGCAGTTAGGATTATGTTAGTTTAACTCAGGGGATCCAAAACTCGTTCCTGGAGCCTCCCCTACACTGCACATTTTGCATGTTTCCTTCATCAATCACACCTGATTCAACTCATCAGCTCATTAGTAGCAACTCCAAGACCTGAAATGGGTGTGTCAGACAAAGGAGACATGCAAAATGTGCAGTGTTGGGGAAGCTCCAGCAATGTGTTTGGTAACCCCTGGTTTAACTAAATTTAACTAATTATAAAACTTATTGAGTCCCTCAGGAAATTTGCAGAGGTCCCCTGGTGGGCCCTCTAGGTGAAAACCACTGTAATAGAGAAAAATATAAGGCTGATCATCTTGTTTTATGCTGACTATGTCACTGAATTTACGATCTTTGTATTTTTGCAAGATTAGAACTGATGCTAGTTTTTTTATAGGCATTTCATGGAATAAGCAGCATTTTCATAACAAAACAAATGTTATTAATGTCACATAGGCAATGCTAAACTCCCTTGAGCAATGTTTTTGACATTTCTCATTGTATATAATTGAATTTCCCATGGCAACAGTTCAAGACATTTTCCAGCTGTTCATCTGCTGATTTGTCCGCTCAACAGGCCAAACCAACCTCATATTTCTCATGTGTTTGCATGTTAAACAGCTTCTGCATCTACTTTACTTTTCTCATGCAGTCGATTTCCTGCTGCTGATCAGCTGACGTCCGCCACATGGGCACAATTTAGCCTTAGGCTGGGAGAATCAAGCTAATGATTGCAAGAATGTAATTGCAGCTCCTTATCACTCTAATCCTTTGCAAGGATAAAGAGCGAGAGAACAAGAGAGAATTTAATGTGGAATTGAATAGTGTATAAAATGAGAGCACTGGAAGAGTAATGGAGGTGAAGAGACAGAGGATAACAAAAGCAGCTGGTTCCGTGGGGGAGAGAGTAAAGGGAGAGCGACAATGTACAAACATCGGTGTTCTTGTTAAGGAGGCATTTCCTTGAGTGCCTGCACACTCTCCGACTCCCGACTGTTTATCCCACAAAGATAACAGCAAAGGAAGAGCAAAGTTCCACAAGCTTGCAGCCAGCACTTCAACGGCAGTCCCATTTGTCACTACTAATGTCTTAAGATGGCTTAGTTGGATTTGAGGGCCATGGAGGGGGGTTGTGAGCCTGTTGGGACTTATTGGGTTATCTCTACACTGGAAATGCAGGCAGTCACGACACGGTGAGGTCCTAGCACCAGGTTGCTGGGAAGCACAGCCACGGTCATAAATGTGTATGACAAGAGAAAATGAGATGAGATATGGGGGGGGGGGGTCTGCATGTTGTAAGGGTTCTCTCCCTGGGAACATTCATCTTTGTAGTTGTGGTGTTATGACCAGCTCATCTCCTCATCTTCGCACCCACATCAACAACATTCAATGCTTCCAGAGATGTAAAGCTCTGGTTCAGTTGAAGGCCTGTGCACGCCAGGTGAGACGTGCTCCATTAAATTGCTCTATTGCTCCTGAGCTAGGTTAAAACTACATGTGAGTAACAATACCTTGGCTAAATTAGGTCGCAGGTGTGGAAGTAAAACAGAGGGTGCAAGTTTGACAATACAGCAAAGTGCCTGTGAGCTCTGATAAATTCCCCTTTTCCCTGATTAAATGATATTAACGGCAATCATACTCTGACCGTGTTGTACAGTATATTAAAGGGACAGTTCACCCAAAAATGAAAATTCTGTCATTAATTACTCACCCTCATGTTGATTCAAATCCGTAAGACCTTTGTTCATCTTCAGAACACAAATTAAGATATTTTTGATGAAATCCCAGAGCTTTCTGACAGCAACCAACAGCAACAAAGCTACCAAGTACAAGGCCCAGAAAGGTAGTAAGGACATCATACATGCATGCATTGTGGTACTCTTGTGAATAGTGGCATAGACTGACATGTAAGAGAAGAATGGACAAGCCTCATTACCCCAGCAGCAGAGACTGTTTAGTTTTCTTTGCGAACAAAAAGTATTTTTGTAGCTTCATAAAATTATGGTTGAACCATCACATGGACTATTTTAATGATGTCCTTACTACCTTTCTGGGCCTTGAACGTGTCAGTTTTTGTGAATGCAGGGTCAGAAAGCTAAAGTGAAATATTCATTTTGGTAACAAAAATATTTTACAGTATGTGAACCGTTCCGAAGATGAAAAGCGCCAATGAAGGTCTTACAGTTTTGTATCTGCAGGGTCAGAAAGCTAAAGAATATCCCCTTTAAAGGTGAAATATTGTAGATTTGTTACATTTTGCATGAAGGTGTTGTGGGTGGTATCCAGTGTGAAGCTACTGTTTGTGTTCACTAGGGTGTTTCTTATTAGTTGTTGTGAATGATTGCTAGGTAGATTCTTACTTGCCCAAACCAAAAGATCCTAACCAAAGTTATTTTCTTTTATGATATTCCGGCCTGTAGATATACTGTAGCTGTTCCTTTCTCATGCTGAGTGTGTCCGATTTTGCATACTTCATCACTATTCTACACCACTTTAGTAGTATCGTTAGTATAAGTAAAAACTCTGAAAAGCACAGTACACTATGAGCATCCCAGATTATGTATGTCACGGTCCTGCTGGTGTGCCCTGACCGGCCACCAGATGTCTATGTATGTTGAGCACATGGCTTGTTGTTTATTGTTGGTGCCATGTGCTCTCCTGTCTATCTTCCCCCTCCCATCTTGTTACCTAATCATTGTTTCAGTGGCTCCACCTGTGTCTCCTTCGTTACCCTCGTTTGTTTCCCTATTTAGCCTCCTGGTGTCTGTAGTCCTGTGCTGATATCCTATGTAGTAGTCGGAGTCCCGCCAGCCCTGACAGGCAGTAAGCATCCGCTCCATTATCTGCTGGCCCCACAGAGCTCCTCTGTAGCTACCTCTCTACTGTGCCTCATTGCTGCTTGTTTTGCACCCATTGCTGCCTAAGTATCCTGCATAGCTTGCCCCCAATCAACTCCATTGTGAGCATCTCGTGTGGAGCCTTTCATGTTTTCATGGATAGATGTTTCAAACCCATTAGCATGTATATTTGGAAAATGCTGGGCTCGTCTGCTTGCCTGTAAATAGTAAGCATCATCAATAAGGCTTTATATTGTTATCTTTTAATATCACTTGTCTTGTTGATAAAAAAACTTAATCGTGTGCTGTTTATGGATTGCAAGTACCCAAGTTTTTTTTGAGAGGTGATCTAAGTATTCATAGCTTGAAACAGATGGAAAATTGACAGGCTTGTGCTGTAGTTCTATGGATGTTTTACCTTTCATTTCTCTGCAGCAGACATAGACTGAAAACTATTAATACGATTTTTATATATACCTATTTTAACGCCCACGGATGAATGAAAGCTGTAGGATGCCTTTGCAATATCTTTCATTCATGAGTTAGTTACATACCCAAGTTGGTACTTTGACTAGGGGTTTATTATCAGTAACAATAGTGATGCAAGTCTTAGCAAGCAAGCCTGTCTAACTACTGTAGCTAATTACTCTAATCTAAAATATCCCAATACAAATGCTGCCCTTGTTTGTTCTGTATTGAAGATTGCGTATGATAAAATTTAGTAGCTTGCCCACAGATCACAGATGCCCATGAGCACTCGTGTTTGACGTAAACTGTTATCATTCTCAGATTGGTATCATACTCTGGTCATTATTTATTTTC
Organism: Ptychobarbus kaznakovi; assembly: GCA_027422405.1. Classification (NCBI taxonomy): domain Eukaryota; kingdom Metazoa; phylum Chordata; class Actinopteri; order Cypriniformes; family Cyprinidae; genus Ptychobarbus; species Ptychobarbus kaznakovi. The sequence continues at coordinate 7,347,392 of CM049806.1, forward strand.
CTCACTTTACATTCACATACACATTTAAGTGCCAAATTGTGCATGTCTTGTTGCTATAAAACATACGTAACCCACTTATCTGAAATTGTGAAATGATTAGCTGTTTTCAATGTGTTATGGCTGCATGGCTTAACCTCTGATGGTCAAGATATGTGGGGATTTTTGCTACACAATGCTTTGTTGTTTTTCTATAAAAAAAAAAAAAGAAAAGCTTATCTATTTGTTAGATCGGAAGTTATTCACTTTAAAACTTTTTCTACAACATGGGAATTTCTCGGAAAACATTTATGATAAAAAATAAACTCATTTATTTTCCTTGCAGAGCTGGGAATGACTGAAAATTGCACAAGTCTACAAAGTAGTAGGAACAATTTATGGTTTTGTTTGAATTAATGTGCAGGCAGACACTGAGGTTCACTTTGTATCAAAGAGCTTCCCTCATCTTTGGAAGTGCCCTGATCTGCGCTTTCCAGATCAGTCCCCTCTGATGGGCCATTCACTGTATGCAGCCTTTACTTCCCATATCTGACAATCTTGCTATTAAGAGAGGATCTTTGCCTTTTAGAGAGTGCCAATAATACTGGTTCAAAAGTGTAGCGCTTAGTGTTTCCTTTGGCCAGCATTTAAGTGCCTTCACCTAAGCCAGTCAAAAAACAGCTAATGGGGGTTAAGGTAGATGTGATGTCAGAACACTATATTCACCCTTTATCTTTGCCAATGCATCCTGCTTCATTAAAGTGCAGTTTAGCTAAAACCATTATTAGAGATCTGGTGATATTCTACTTAAGATAACTACATCAAATATTGCTTTTAGGAGAACTGTGTGCGTAAGGAGGAGTACCTGACCTTCTGAATGACCTTTCCCAAAACTTCAATTCCCAGTCTTATCTAGGTGAACCTGTTCTGACTGCACTTATACCATGGAACAATTCCATGCTCTCTTGCTCCTTCTGACGCAGATGTGAGCCAGATGTTTTGCCAAGAAGTTTCCCAATGCATCCAAGTTCTCCTGGTTTAGGATCCCAGTCCCCCAGCTGATTGTAAGGGAGTGATGTGGTTTCAAGGTCCAACTGAAATATCCTCTGGTTTGCCCTGTATCATCAAATCTTTGCCACTGTGTGAACTCGTGGGATTAGAACATTAGCAAACAGAGTCAAAGCTAGAAAGTCATTCTAAAGTACATATCTATTATTATCTGGAAGCTTTATGGATCTGGTTTATTTTCCCATACATACAAAAACATATTTGAGTACCTAATTAAAAAATGTACGAACGTCATTACATGGATAACATGATCCTCAGCATGTTACTTCCACATTATTCAAATTAGAGGTTAACCTCCATTGTTTTGCTGTATTGCATTTTTATGAAATTATAAAAATGTGATTCTCTTATCAAGTAACATTTTTCTTTTCAAAAGTACTACATAAGTAGCACAAAACACCCATATAATGCTGACTGACATCTCATCCCTTTATACACAAACATACACAAACAGAAAGCTAAATATTTGTTATAGTACTCCATGGGGAGTTCCTGTTCCCTCTACCAGCCCCTTGTTTACAGACAGCTTGTCCAGCAGCCCTGTGACTACTCAGAAAGAGCAAACCCACAGATATGTTTATACTGAGGTCATTGCCAAGAGTATTAGCCCAAAGACCTCAACAAAAGGAGCCACAGAGCTACTGTCCATAAGAGTCCACACATAATTGGAGGTAGTGTTGAAGAGTAGGTGCTTGAAGAAGTGGTGATATTTGGAGCACTGGAGGCTTCAAGAGGCCATTAAAAGGAAGAGTCCACACACTACACTACTTACCAGATCCCCCGACATACATTTTTAAAACCCCTTTTTAGGAATGTCACAGTTCACCTCCAACAAAAACAATAGTTACAGAAACATAATTGACTAGGGTTAAACACAGATATATATTTTTTTACCTAGAGTCTGCCAAAGTATATTCAACAGGGAATTGTCAAAAACAGACCATTTCACTGAATTGCCTTGTTTTTTGTTGCTCCATGAGAAAGTACAAGAGCTGTTGGATGCAGTCCATGAAGTTTGCAGTTCCACCTTACCATCAGCGCTGCGTGCCTCCCACAGAAAGGTGGGTGCTCTGGTCATGTGACAATATTTCTGGGGACTTTGGGCCTTCCCATGGTGCTTGTGTTCTTTCGGTGTACCCCAGGGAATGAGGAGGCTGAGGGACTTGTTTCAGGAGGGGGCCTGAGAGACTGAGATAGACTGAGATAGTGAGAGAGGCAGTCAGATGCAGGGAAGAAGGGAATTGAAAGGAAATGTGTAGGGGTGAATGAAGGAAAAAGGGTAAAGCACAGCCAGAAACCAAAAGAGAGAGGGACATGCTTTGACGTCATCACAAGTTGACAATTGACAAAGTGAGGGAAGTTAACTGGGAGTGAGATAAAGAAGTATATGGAGGGAGGGAGAGACGGAGACATCTGCTTCTCATCTGGTATGGGAAAATCCCCCAAATCCGGGAGGATTAGGCTGGGATCCCTCGACTGAGGTTGCCCAGTCATTTGGAGATTCTCAGATTGTTAATCAGGCCTTAAAGATGCTTCTAGTGTCTGTGCATTCAGTCTATATTCAAGAATAATAATAAGTCCCTTTTAAAATGTCAGGGTGTCCTGGGTGGTTGCCAGGACATGTTATGATTCTAGCTATTGGTTCCATTCATGAGCCCATCCAGGGCCCATTCTTAGGTGTCTCTGATATTTTAACTTTTGATATGGCCTGGATCCCTTCTTCAATGTAGGTGCAGGTGTATCCAGTCCAGCCAAGGCCACTTTCCTGCAGAGTTTAGATCCAACACACCTGTTTATTACAGCTGGAGCCAAACTTTGATTCAAGGTGGCCCTCCAGAAGCTGGATTGGTCGCCGCTGACTTAATAAAAGCTAGGGTTGTTCAATTTGGTTCCTGGAGTGCCACAGCATTTAGTTATAATGCTGCATTCCATTTACCTCTTAAGTCGGAGCTGGGGATAACGTTTCACCCAAGTGGACTGTATTCCAGTAGAGAAATCAGAAAACCAAGATAGACACGTTCATTGTTGGCAATACCAGTTGATTAAAAGTACATGAAAAGCAGTATTTTGCACAGATAATGCCACTATCGTGTCCACAAATAGTGCTGAGTGTACAACTGAGTTTATTGAGGCACAGACAAACATAAGGGCTAATAAACAATATATTACTACTGTTTCTCTTCTGTTGATGCACTGAGCAGCCATATTGGATTCTGAAGTTGTAGTTGTTGCGATTCCTCCAAGATTCTAAGTCAGAACTCTTACTTGGGATAGGAGTTCCATTTAAAAGTTCCTACTGGGAACTCGGAATTTCCAACTTCAGAATACAAATAGAACACAGCATAAACCTTATCAAACATGCCTGTTTGTAATAATCAAATAATGCTGAAGTCCTTAGCTGCCTTCCAATTGACAGGGTCCCATCCAGTGCTCGGTGCTCCCTGAGAATGTGATATCTGTTTCCTTCACTTGATAAATGCATTTATGCAGAACACCCTGCAACATCATCAAACATAGATAACACTTGAATGACGCATATTAGAGGAGGTTAGGATTTGATAATAATACAAATAATAGTTATAATTAATCACTTAAGTTGGTAGAATACACTGTGAACCCTACTTTGCAAGGCACTTATGGTTAAATGGAACACACCTCTCGATTAGCTAATTCTGATAACTATTGTTGGAACTGAACTCTGCAGGTCATGGCACTCCAGGAACACAATTAAAGAGCTCTGGTTTAAGGAATTCAAATCCCTAAATCCCAGCAAGCACCTCTAAAATGTGTCTAGTAACATATCTGAGATTCTTCAAGGCTATTCTTGTGTGTTGTTTTCTCCTGGTATTATTCATTTATTCATGTTCTGTAGTGGTGGTGTAGGGTTGGTTTGAGGGAGCAGGATAAATACATTTCCCAAAAATAGCCCTCTATTCCTTGGAAGTAATTTAGCTAGATGAATGCCATCCTTCCAATCCACTTCTCTCTTATGTCTGCTTGATAAATGTGTTGTGTTGTTGATTATCTAATAAACCCTCCAAAAGTGCAATCACAGCCTTTCTAAAAATCTCTTAGAGCTCTACTTTGCCAAACATTAGCCTTAATAATAATTGAAACTAAATGTCTTATCAGCATTAGCATAACAGATATTTTTTTCACTGGCCAAATATACAATTTAAATAAATCTAAATAAATGGAGGTAGTATCAAATTTAATAAAGAGGGACACTAGACTGTTTAAAGAAACACTTCAGCCAAAAATAATTTGTAATAATTTATGCAATGTCACAAAAGACACTGCATTGTGTTTTACTAAAATATATTTTTGTCTGTTAATTAAAAGGATCCTACATGTGTATTTTCAGACTTTATTCTGAAGTATCACCAGTTGTAGTGTACGAACAGTTATGTGCTACACTCGGAAGGAGGCTGGGGGTGTGTGTGGTTTGTAATGGTTTATGCCCTGGGGCATGTCCTGTTTCTCTGATAAGATGGTTGTCGTTCTTTGTAATGAGTCTCGAGCAGAGATGACTTCTGAGTCCCAGAGTGAGTGTAATACAGCTGGCTCAATGCTAGATTGTCCAAAGCTATTGTGTGTAGCATTTAATGTAGAGTTACAGCAGAATGACAGAGACAGACAGAAACAAAGAGGACAGATAAAGACAATACAAAGATACAAAGAACGGGTGCAGACAGTCATGCATTTACTCAGTACTCAGTCTTGACTTGGATCAATAACTCCTTTTGTCTTCTACAAGAAAGAGCAACATGAGCATGGTTTAATATTTCTGGTGTAGCATTTTATACACTTTTTTCTTACCATTTTTTAAGATATTTTTTATTGGCACAGAAACTGGAGGGGCACAATTCATGTTTTTCAGCATGAGTCAGGAAAAGTGATACAAGTTGAATGTTTCAGCAAACACAGAGAGACTGGGTTTGTACAACCAAACATTTGTTACCATTGGGTCTCTAAGAAACAGGTCAGGCCTCTCCATTCTCACAATTCTGCTCGCGCCATCCTGGAGCTTCTCTGTTTATTTGTTTACACAATGTGAGGGAACCGGTCATGGAAAATCAAATATCATATTCAGGACAATGTGACTGAGTAGTCCAACTGACAGACATCAAGAGACATGCTGGTGGATAGGCACAATCTGCAGAGTTTTGAGGGGAGAAAGATGATAAAAGGTGTTACTATTTCATAAACGCATATGTAAGGTGGAGAAGGTGTAGAACATTCCAATTCTGGAATTCCAGCCAATTCCGGCCTGCTAATGAGCTACAAACCCACTTTGGTTTCTTTTCTTGATATAACTAATAGGATCAAGTATTAGCATTAATCTGTGTGTTCATTTCTACATCAAGCCTCCCTCCACATTCCATGCCAAAACCAAGTTCTGTTCTACAGAGGTGGTCTTTAACTGTGGTTCCCGGAGGCTGTACGTCCATCTGGGACCAGTCCTCTTTACCAGCCCTCTAAGACACATGGCACCAGAACAGTCCATTATGAGACAGGAGTTGAACAACAAACAGACAATATCAGAGGAAATCAAATCTAGTGTTTCAGCAAGTGCACAGCAGCCCTGGAGCTCTTGTCTCCGTTAATAGTCAGATCAGCCACAGTGAGGAGTTGCGCCGCTGCCAAATTCTCATCGTCCATTTATGCTGTGTATTGTTTTAAGATATTAACTTTCCACAGCACTAAACCCATCATCCTATATACCCCTCCTTTCCCTTCAGCGATACATTTTCCCTTCGACCCACGACAGACCACCACCTCCCCTGTTCCTTCCCCCCTTCTTGTTCTACAACTGGAGACAGTGGTAATAACTATTTAGGTAGTTGTCTTTCCCCACACAAAAATAAACTCGAATAAATAATTTTGCTTGGCAGCGGTTCATATAAACACAACTCCAGCGGATGGATTTCACCTTGCATTCGCCTCTGGCATGTCCTACTTTAAACTCTTGTAACGGGATACGCCGAGGCTCTCAACCTTACTTTGTGCTGATAAAGATTAACCTAAGTGTTTGTGGAATAATTAGACCAACTTCCCGTGAGAAGCGACTGAATTTCTTCAGGTTTCGCCATGCAGAAGAAAAATTATATCATAAGGTTTAAAGTGGACCAACAAGCCCTCACAGGAAACAACAACATTGTAGTATGACAAAGTAAAAATATGACAAAGGGGAAAAAACTGTGCATGTACAGTCAAGATTGGGTTTTAACTCATCCCTCGGTGTGCCTTCACATTTACAGTAATGTAATAATCTGAGTCTAAGGGAAAAAAATATGAGCTTCACATATCTGGTTTTAACCCTCAACACATGGTTAAACTACACATGCAGGTTTTATTTTTCATAAATTCAAAATAATTTGTCATACCTGGCAGGATGTTTCATGCACTATTTTGACAATACCCCAGAATGTGTGTGTGGTTGTACATGTATTTATAAAGCATACAAACATTTTAAAACTCTTCCATTTCACCCCAGGGAAGAATAAAATGATTAGCAGAGAGAATAAATATTATTGTACTGTAATAATAAACAGCAGAGCAGAAGTCTTAAAGACCACAATGTTTTTGTATGACTCTTGCATTTGCTAATGTCATTCAAAACAAATATAATTAAGCAGAGCAACTTACATCTTATTAGCTGCAGTCCTGTGGCATCCGTGTGTGGGAATACTAGTCATTAAATAAAGGTTTCTGTGCAGATATTTTGACTCAAATGTGCTATTTGAATATGAAACTGTGGGTTACAGGGATAGTTTCATCCTTATTTACTCACCTTCATATTGTTTCTGTATGTCTTTATTCTGTGGAAGAAGATATTTAGGAAAATTGTGGTTTTGTTGAACAAACAATAAAAATCATGGGGTCCAATGTTTCAGCGCCAACATTCATACTGTCTATTAATGAAATTAGATTATAGGTCCACGGAAAACAGAAATTCTTATTTTTTATATACTTTTTTCAATACTTAATATGACCATCAACTTTGACTCATAATAACATCTAGCGGTGTTCAATAGAATCCACTGAAGAAATGTTCATTCACAATGAGATATGAATAATTATTTGAACTAATAAAAGTGTCTGATAAGTGTCTAAGATCATTTGAGTAGTATTTTCCATGAATGTGATGTCACAATAAACCATCAATTATTTTTAATATCATTTCTATTTTTATAATACCTTAT